>CM053764.1:115129308-115221345 GCA_028658305.1 Pachyuromys duprasi | reverse complement strand
GGCTAATGACAGTGACTGCTCATGTCCCCTCAGGTGAGGTGATCACAGTGACCACTTATGTCCCCTCAAGTGGGGGTGATGGGTCTGGAATTCCTACCCCAAGAGTCCTGGCATCACTGTCTCCTTCAGCAGGTACATGTGGTAGGTAGAACATTTAGGGCTGAGATAGGACTCTCCAGTGCTGTGGTTTCCTATCTAATGGACATGCTGGGCAAAGGAATTCCCCTGGTGGTTTTGCCTTTAAGTTATCCATGCTTCTTTGAGTGACCTCATCCAGTAGAGTTGAATGCAGTGATTACTCTGGCCAGTGGGACCATCATGCAGTCAATATACCTCTCTACACCTCTACCCAGGAAATTTTACACAACTGTTTTCTCTCAAACGGCCAAATATAAAAGGAATTTTCAACAGAGATAAAGCAGTTATAAAAAAAAAAGTATAGAAACAGATATGGTGTTGTCTTTTCAATGTACAACCTCAGATTTATACATGTGAAAAGCAGATTTATATACGTGAAAGCAAAAGAAGGGGCTTTGCAGGGGGACAAGACACCAGCCACTGGGAATCAGGGGGCTGGACAATGGTGGGTGATGGGAAAGAAGGTAACTATGGCCACAGTAGAGTGATAGATAACTAGGAACATAGCATAATGAATCCTATTATGTGCATGCTAACTAAAACATTTAATAAAAAGAACATTTGAATTTGTCAGCTGCTACAAAAAAATCAATAAATCTCTCCGATAATTTCCCAAACACCCAGATCCTGACAGAAATTCCAAAATTTAAACCGTTCTGCTAGTAGAGATGCTAACATTATCACATTCTCCTTCTCACTTAGACTTTACTGAGTTACTTTTCTGTGAGTACTGGCAGAGTCTTAATGCCAAGAATGAAACTAATATAAGACATTCTAAACTCCTTACCCTTGTTGAATAAGGCTAATAGATTAAAGAAAAAAAATCTATAAATCATAGTGATAACACAGTAAAATGTCCCCAAAGGTATAGTAGGGGTGACCTGCCCAGTCCACAGTAGATGACCCATGTCATACTTGGTAATGTAAAGGTAATTAACTCCCCAAGGCTGGTGAGGTCACTGACCCAGGAAAACCTACTGCAGCCAGTTTCCTAAGCCAGCGTAATTTCTAATTGCATTGTAAGACGGATCCTTTGCGCAGAGCAAATACAGTTCTCTCTCATCACCACAGAAGAAGCTTTTTGTTTCACAGTGGACAAAGACCAATTTGGAAACACACAACTGGTTAAAAATGCAAAGTACAACTAACTGTGGCATGTCCAACCCAACCTGATAAATCTGCCCCAGAATTCCTTCAGCCGAGCCTCATGGAGGATGGGATAGAGAGATGCTAAGAGGCAGCACCCAAGGATGCCTGTTGGAGACAGTGTCTTCTGTATATGAGAGGGAAGCCGTGCCTATGAAATCTCAACAACAGAGTCACCCAAATGAGATAGCACAAAGATAGCACCAGTTGACATGTAGGTGTGGGCATGGGAAACTGTGAGAGCAGGGCCCCGCTCTGAGATGAAGGGATACAGGCAATGGCTGCTGAGAGAGGAGGAACCAGTCGTCTTCTCCATCGGATTCCAAGTGGTCAGTCCTTGAGGCATGTACATATGAGCAACACTGAATGGACTCAGCAGGATATATGTATTTCCAGAGAAGGAAAAAGGGAGGGAGGGGAGAGAGAGGGAGGGAAAGAGAGAAAAGGGGAGGAAGGGAGAGAGGGAAGGATGGTGTAAGGATGCCATAAGGGGAGGCCATCAATTTGAGAGGGAGTAAGCAGGCGAGGGGCTGAAGCGGGTAGATAATGGAAATAGAACACTTGCGTATGAAACTCAAAAGCATGTTAACTCTTAGAAAAGTATGGCTTTGAATTCAATAATAGCACCCTCTATTTTCAGGGACCTCTATCTCTCTAATTTTCACCTTCTGCTTCTGTGAAAGCCAGACAGCTGGATGAAATCAACACTTCTCTTTTGATGTGTGGGACTTTTCCAGAGACTCCATCGCATTGTTGGCATACGATAAAGTCCCCTCGTTCCGCTGCTTACTGGTGTACATGTGTGGTAGTCTGATATGTGGAAGGGGTCAGAGAGGAGCAGAGAAAGGTACTGGCTATGCAAAACAAATGCAAATCCATCTCTATAATTAGCCCTCAACACAAGTGTCCAAGGTACTGAAAGGCAATCTCCTGCCTCCCATTTTATATAAAGGTATGCTGCCAAAAAGAAGAAAAATATGGTTTGAAAATGAAAATAAGAACAAAATTGGTGAAAATAAAAAGATGAGTTTTGGTGGAATTAAAATAGTATCTTCTGTCAGGACTAATTTTGCCAATGCTAGAAGAAAAAGTGAAGTGTTGATGGTGATTCAAATGTAACTTGTAGAGTCACAGGGCTGGGATTATGGACAGAGATACATGCACTGTCTGAAGAGAGGCCTCAGACACCCAGGGAGCACCTGATAGTGACACGCGGCTTACTAAGTTGCACCACAGAATCCCTTGCCTTTACTCAGCAGTTGTTTTGAAGGATAATCATTTAGAAAATTCAAGTAATTATGTGAATCTTACAAGTGAAGCCCACTTTAGATATTCTGTGAAATTTGAGTATTCACTTTGAGGATTGGTGTTTTTCTAAAGTGTTATTTAAATTGCACAGTAATTCTCAGATTGCATTAGTTAAATTTAAATTGCAAAATTACTGCATATGTGCTGTATGCACAGAGGTGTTCACAGCAACTTTCTGCCTTGTTTCTGTTTCTTTTGAGAATGGTGAACACGCTCATATTTAGAGACAAATATATGTAGATGTTGGTAAATAGGCATTAAGAGGAATAAATATTTCTATCTATACATAATAATATTTAATATTTATGATAGTTTTTCTATATAATGACTATCTAGTCTTCCTTTAAAAAAGTTGACATTTGAATAGGAATCATCAAATAATTAATAGCCACTAAGCACCTCAAATCTCTTTCTTCTAGGGTTTTCCGTTGCTTCCAGTAGGCCGAGGAGATTTGAACACTGATCCTTGCTAGCTAACTGAGGACAGGCATGGACGCACCTGACAACAAGCTATAGATAGATGACAGCACTTAGCTGCACTCCCTCAGCATGGACAGACGCGGACACACAGAAATGTAACGTTTCTACCCTGACACTCATTCTCCATGTGCCGCTTGTGTAAAGGTGTGCTTTGTAGATGGACAATCCATGAGGAAAGGATACTATTCAAATTATTTATGATTTGATCGCCACCTCTTCCAAATTAATTGTACATAGTCAAGGCTCAGCAGTATTTGTTGAAAAGATCCACTCATGAAAAGTACGGATTAGCTTCTCAAGGGAAAAGATGAATTAAGGCTTTGTATTCCAGAAAATAAGTGCCTTATTTCAAAAAAAGAATAAACAAATAAATATATTCATAAAAATCACCCAGTGTTTCCTTTAAGGAGAAAATTTCTTCTGTGAGGTTAAAGAATAAAATTAAAAACAATACTGAATATTCTGAAATATTTCTGAAGTATTACAATCCTGAGAAAATAGTGTATTCCATTTTATTTTGCCACATTAAAAGTGTGTAAAGCCTATGTTCTTAGTCCCATACGTGGTTGTTGGCTCAACAACTTGTCTATACTGCTTCTTTTCTCAGTTGTATTCACAGAGGAGATGGGGATTGGTTCATTGCCAGCCAAATTCACTTCAGCGAAAATTTTCTGGGGACTGAGAGAAAATAAGCTAACGGGAAGAATTGCCTACCTATATTTGTGCCAAGATAGCATTTTCTTTAACTTTTAGTTGCCTCACGTCAATAAATACAACACAGTTATTGCTATTCTTAACATAAAGCTGTTTCCTTCTTTTTAATGGAAAAGCACTATTCTTTAACTCCATTGTTTTTTGGGCTTCCAGGAGAAATGGGGCATGCCTTGAGTAGAACGTATTTTCTTGACTTCTCCCAGCACTACTTGCAAGGACCTCTGCAGATTTCTGTCTGCAAGCACAGCGTTCAGAGCAGCGGGAGCCACATTTACAACAGCTTCTCCACTGGACATAACCCGAGATCGTTTCAAGGTGAAACTCACCTGCCCTCCCTTAACACACATATCACACTGAGGAAATGGTGAACGCAAGCTTCAGGAAGTGGAAGCAGCAGCTTCTGCATTAACCACTAGGCTCGCAGATCCTCCTTGTCAAGGCAGTGGAAAGTGGCAGATGCCAGTCTTTCCTCCCGAGACCTCAGAGGGGCTGAGAACAGCAGCAGCACTGATCCGCTGCCACCAAGGGTAAGGCACATTCAGGGTAAAGTAAAAGAGATGAGAGGTGACTCCCCCTCCCTGAAACTTTGACAAGTCACATGGAAGGGGTGCGTCCTTTGCACTTGATCCAGACCTCAGGCATACATAGGGTAATAAGGTATGGAAGTACAGGTTGTAAGTTGGCAGTCAGCAGAGACAGCAGACAAGCAACTATTAGATATACCTGAGTAGAAAAATGAACATTGGGACCTCAACTTCCATATCAGCAAACTGCATTAGTTACTTTTCTCAGAGCCATGGCAAAACACCTGGCCACAGCAGCCTAAGTGTGGATGCTGTGTTTCGAGAGTACAGGCCGCTGTGCCAGGGAAGGGGTGGAGGCAGGGGAGTGAGGCAGCTAGGTGGCACAAGGAGTCTACAGTCAGGATGCACAGAGATGCATGCCGACATTCAGCACTCTCTGTTTTCATTTTATTCCTTCAAGGACCTTAGCCCATGGAATGGTGCCACAATTAGGAATGATCCCTCCTCTTAGGTTAAACCTCTCTGAAAACACCCTCACAGTTGTCTATCTTCTAGGTTGTTCTGTGTCCAGTTTACGATGAGCATCAGTCATCACTCCAGGAAAGAAAAAAACAAAAAACAAAAGCGGGTTTTGTTTTGTTTTGTTTTTTCAACTTAGAAAACTGCACGGTTGTACCCCACAGTAACAAAACAGAGGGTGCTACAAACACATAACATTTAACTGAAAACTAAACAGACATCCACACCCGTGAGTCAGGATGCCATGTGCCTGACTACTGAGTGGTCCTGGCTACATAATAGAGTCTTAGAGACAAATAAACTAAAGGAGCTGAATTTGAGGGCAATGGGTGCATCCTTGTGTCCCAGCCTCGGCTGATGATGACCACCAGGTCCCTCCTTGGGTTTCATAAGCCTTGCCTGCTCGTTGGGTTTCCTGATCTCTGCCTACAATCCTCACAGCTTTGATGGATGCCTAATTGTGTGTCTCACTGTGTGAGTAGACAGTGCCAGAGCAGTGATACCATGAGTCACATTTACTACCTCTCTAAATCCCAATTTTGTATAGATAGGATGGTTTATTTATAGAAGTTTACATTGAATCCTGTCACCGTGTCCCTTGGAGCCACTAACAGAGGTCTTCACATGTGTCTTGGAATGAGTTAACTACTCAACAATTAAAACACTGACTAAAATTAAACTTGGGAATGAGACTGCCAGTATAGTTACATAGAAAGATCAAGAAAGAAATACTAAAATATCTAGATAATTGAAAACAAAGTAGCATTTTGCAGTGACCTTTAGACTGTATTTTCAAATACTGAAAAGAAGAAAAGCAAAGAAAGAAGAAGAAGAAGAAGAACAAGAAGAACAAGAAGGATCAGACGGAAGGGGTAGAGGACCTCCCCTATCAGTGGACTGGGGGAGGTACATGGGTGGAAAAGAGGGAGGAAGGGTAGGATTAGGAGGGGGAAAGGGAGGGAGCTACAGGTGGGATACAAAGTGAATACACTGTAATTAATAAAAATAAAATATATCTAAAAAAACAAATAGAAAAAGAAGAACAATAAGAAGAACAACAAGAAGGAAAAAGGTCATGCTAAACTTGACTATCACATGCATTCTGTGACTTTGTAGATGTCAAAAGCCATGCTTATTTTTAATCAGTGAACTGTCAAATGTTCCTTTGTTTAAGATGAAAGTGAACTTTGAAACAAATATGTAGGTCAGACACAGTAGATAGAAGGATGATCTAGAAAATTATGAAATGTTAAGAAATAAATAAAGTTCTGTATGTATGGCTATTCTCAATGTTGGCAAATGGTGATGTTTAATCATAATCATTGAGCAAACAAAATGGTCACTGATGGGAAATTTAGTCCATTTTCTTTGGATTAAAATACAGAAGCATCTATTATTCACCAGGTTAGTTGTTTATGCAGATATGTTGATGCACACAATAAATTTTGTGTGTTTATCACTCAAAAGCTATCTATATCTTTGTCTATAGATATTTATCTATAGATATCTCTATCTCTATTGGTAGATAGATAGATACATAGATACATAGATAGATAGATAGATAGATAGATAGATAGATAGATAGATAGATAGATAGATAGGTAGGTAGAGCCTGATGTTTATTATATAAATACTGCAAGTATTTCCCAAATTGAGTAATGCCTTCCTCCTAAATATGCCCAGAACCATCACCAAGCAAGAGCAGCAGGCAGAAGCTCTTTAGGCAGCATCCTACTTGATGACAGCTCTGCTGTGGTTTTAGTGAGTGTGTCATAGGCATGTGGCTATTTGAACATGTATGTACACTTGTGTGTAAAGAACTCCTTAGGGAAGTTGTGAGCAAATGGTCTCTCTTTCTTGGTATGGTCACAATGAGTACTGTCCTTCAAGGTCACCTCCACATTGCAGACCAGTGACTAGCATTACACCCTGGGGATACACACTCACACTCGTGTCTTCACCTGGGGACTGCCACCATTTTGTCTGTCCAAAGATTGTTTAAACATCGCCATTTGCCAATACAGAGAATACCCACACACACTGAATTTTATTTCTATCTCAGCATTTTCTAATTTCCTAGCTCCCCTTCTATCTACTGTGCCTGACCTATACACTGTCACATTGTCACAATTTCTTCCTGTAGTGATGACACTGAGTGGGAAACTAAGTTTTGTTGAACTGAATTTTTTTTTTATGTGGCTGTTCTTCTTGGAACATAATTTCACGAGTACACATTTAGAGAGGTGAATTAATTATTTTTCCTTGGTGCCTGGTTGCCCTGTTTCTATCGATATTGTGTGATTGCCAATGTTCATTCTCAAAGTGGTACACTGAGACCCTTCTCTTCCTTGTTCACAGCTTTGTTTTAATGTCTCTTGGTGTGGACTTAGCTTTATCTTCATTAGGGTTTGAAGGCTCCTGAGTAGCCAGAGTGGTAGGTTTTTCTCATCCCATAACATCCCTAGCTGCCTCTGTGTTTTGTCTTCCTGCTGTTGTTCTTTCTGCTCTCTTGCAAACTTCACTTGCTAGAAAGAGACTTATTAGCTTTTCCTCCACCATCCTGCATTTCATATTCTTAATCTGTTTATCTCCTTTTTAATTCCTCTGGCTCATATCACCTTTGTTACCATCTAAGACTTTCATGCTATTGCATATTATCTATCACTAGTGCACCTCAAGGGTATCTGTACTGAATACTAACTGGGACCTCTCCTATTCAGAAAATGAACGAGCCCCTTTACTCTGACCTCCATCATTATTTGGAGGCCTAACATGCTTCATATCATAAGGCGAAGAGTTCCTGTTTCTAAAACCTCAAATGCAAATTCTCCCTCTTTCCTGTATTTGTGTGGCGGTAGAGCCTTAGATTCCCTTGAACCACTTTTGGAAGGTCTTCACTCATAGCGGCTTCCATGCCCCTGACCTAATGTTTTTGTTTATTAGGATTTTGAAGTGGCCCTACCATGAGCCATTTCTCAGTTCTGTTTCCTCTCCTCGATGCCACCAGAGCAATATTCCTACAACAAAAACTGACTGTCATTAGCCCTTTTTCAACTCAGTTGTCTATTTGAGTTTCCATGCAAGAAGTCCTCAAGAATAGCTAGCTTGTCCATCTATGAGCCCCATGATTGTGAAAACAAGGCTTGTTATAATTCCCATATGCATTATTATTTCTCTGTATGTTTCACTGTTAATTTCTTTATTTGGCCTATTGTCCTTATTAGGCTGTCAAATGCCGACATGCATTTTTTCCATCTAACTAATTCAGGGTCGGTTTTCAAAACATCCCTTGGGAGTCCAGTCTGACCTCACAGGAATCTGCTATCTCCTTTTCTCTCGATAAAAGCAAGGGCCGCTGTGACAATTGTTAATTTTTCTCTTTGTAATACCTAGAACTATTTGTTCTAAACTATAAATTCTACATTGCAGATTAATAAATTAAATTGTTCTTTATGAATCATAAGTAGCATATTCTTTTGCAAACATTAGACCATATAGCCATTTATAGGTGTCCTTCACTCTAAAAAAAATACAATATTCTTTCTGTTTGAAATAGAGTGGAATGAATTCTCAATCTAATGAAGCCCTAACATTAATCACTGTATTTGGTAATACATGACTTTATTTTATTTCCTAAAAATATCACTGCTAATGTGTAGGGATAAGGATGGAACAGAGACTGAGGGAATGTCCAACCAATGACTGGCCCAACCTGAGAATCCTCCCCTCCCCCATAAGAGAAAGCAACTCGCTGACACTATTAATGATGCTCTGCTATGCTTGCAGTCAGGAGTCTAGCATAACTGTCCTCTGAGAGGCTCCACCCAGCAACTGATCGAAACCGATGCAGAGACCCAAAGCCAAACATTAGGTGGAGCCCAGGGAGTCTTATGAAGGAGTGGGAGGAAGGACAGAAGATCCCGAAGGAGATAAGAACTCCTCAAGAAGAACAACAGTCAACTGACCTCAGCTCATAGGGGCTCACAAGGACTGAAACACCAACCAAAGAGCATACATTCAGGCCCACAACACATGTGTAACTGATGGGCAGCTTGGTCTTCATGTGGATCCCCTAGCAAGTGGAGTGGGAGTCCTATCCAACATGGACTCTGTTGTCTGCTTTTGGATCACTTTCCCCCAGCTGGGCTGCCTTGCCTGGCCTCAGTAGAAGAGGATATGCTTAGTCCTGATGCGACTTGATGTGCTAGGGTGGGCTTATAAGGAAGGGTCTCTTTTCTGAAAAAAAGAGTTGGGAAAAGGCAGAAGATGGTGGGAAGCTGAGACCAGAAGGAGAGGAAGGCAGGGGCTGTGATCGGGATATAAAAAGAATAAAGAAATAAATTTAATAAGATTTTTAAGATAAAAAATATATTATCATTAGTATGGTTTTTAATACCTTAATAACTTTCAGTTTTCAGGTACATAATCACTGTCTGAGAAGTTTACTATACGAGGAGCTTACTTTGCAGATTCAGGGGGATTTTAATAATATTGAGGGTGTATACTATTATTTGTGCGCTGTTCACATACTGTGTTAACACTAAGTGCAAACTTCAGTGTAACATCAAGTCAATGGTCAGTGCAGGCTCACAATGTCTAGGAGCCCAGGAATGAAGAGAGGTTCCTAACAGAGGAGGGATGTGGGTGAGGAAGGATTGGAGAGCCCTATCTTTCACTCAATTTAGCAGAAAGCCTAAAAGTTGGTATACAATTTCAACATGTAAGAAATAGTAGGAAAATCATCTCTTAACTGCACCATTTGGAAAATTTCATGGATCAGATTTAGCACAGCTAACGGAAAGTGTTTTATCAGGAGAAACAGAAAATTTCTCGAAGCTTAAACATCACAAATTCCTGTGAATGCTCAAATAAAAATCTTGCAAGGTTGTGGCTGCTACACTGTTTTGTTTGTTCTCTTATTCTGGAAATTGAAGCTTTGCTACATGGCCTTTGCTTGTGTGTTATTTATTATGTAGTATAGGGTGGTCTTAATCTTAAAGCATCCTTCTGCCTCAGTCTGTCAAGCACTGAGATTACAGGTAAGCATCGTGTGTGCAGCTATCAAGTAAGTTTCATGATTTAAAAACAACTATCAAGCAGTGCTATGTAAACTGAGTTCTAGGATTTCTCAGCCACCATCAGCTGGTCCCAGCCCTTTTGTGTAACTTCATCATGATATAAATAAATCCCTTTCCATCGTGAGTAAGTGGATGCAGCAAGTGTTCTCCATCTGATACTTTTAATTTGAAAGCGCTTTTGTAGCTTGTGTCTGCCTTCACATCTGGCGATAACAATGTTTTCAAGGGCATTGAGAACACAGCTCCAGACCAGGTTCTGTGGCAAGCTAATAATTAATTGTGTTCTTGCGAGTGACCAGTTTAACCAGGACTGCAGACAGACAGCTAGAAAGTGTACCATGGAGAATCTTCTGAATAAATAAAATCACAAAAGCAGAAAACAGGTTAACCAAGACATGCCACATCACCCCAGGATTAATGCAATTAGCATTACATAAATGTTCTGTGGAAAGCGAATTAGCTCCCCGCTCACGGTTTGAGATAACACCCTGTCATCCATCATCACTGGGAAAATCATGGGCTCCCTAGCCTCTCTCACATGGAGGTAATTATGCTAAGCTAATAAGTAATGTCAAGGAATAAATATATCCTACAATGCTAATTTTGTATATATTTTAAGCCCTGTGCTTGAATATGCCAGAAAGAGACAATTAAATAGGGAGACAAGAAATCTACATTAGGTTTACTAATTTCTTCATTCTTTGAAGTAACCTATAACTTTATAATTCCTGTGAAATTATTTTATTTATTTATTGTTGTTATGTGGATGTGTGTACAATGTGCGTAAACATGATGTGTATGTGTGCATGGTGTGTGTGTATGTGTATATGTGTGTGTAGTCCTGTGTATCTGTGTGCGTGGTCCTGTGTGCAGCAGAGTGCATGTGTTTTTCTGTTATTTCAAATGAGGTGGAGATGTCCATTTCTTGTCTTTATTACCATGTGTGGTGTAGGCCTAGTTTTCCTCACAAGTACATGTGAATTTAAACTGTTCAGGGTCAGCTTTTATACTTTTGGTCTTCTGTACTATTAAAGTGTCATACCTTGGTCTTCTTGTAGGGCTGCTAAGAGAGGGAACAGGAGCTCACTCTGACTGACTCTGTGGCTTCCTCAGGTAACAGCTCTCTTATTCCTCCTCCTGGGGTGCCTCTTCTTGCCTTCAGAGGAGGGGACTTGGCTGGTCTTACTGCAACTTGATATACCATGGCCAGCCACTATCCATGGTAGGCCTGCCCTTTTCTGAAGAGACTTGGATGGGGGTGGAAGGAAGAGGGGAAGTTGGGGGGAAGGAAGAAGAACTGGGAGGGGGAGAAGGAACTGAAGTCTGTATTAAATAAATAAATAAATGTCATTATTTTTAATTTGTGTAAGATTTTGTCAAACATAGCTAATTTGTATAACTTTTTTAAAAATGTCAGAAATGGCATTCTGTGGAAATGAGGACACTATAACTGGCTGACTGCTGAAGGGTCACTGGGACACAACACACTGAAAACAGAGGAATTTCTAAACCCTCTCTTCTTTGTAATGGAAAATATTTTCTCTGATAGGGAAAAGTAGACACTTATTCTTGCTACATATTAATCTCTAGGTTTATTATATAAAGTTGGCCATATTTATAATAACATACTAGAAATTATGAAAATAGACAGCCCTGGGCACATTTGAAGTAGTATTACTTTTTAGCAGGAATGACAGAAAGCATATTTAACTGAAAACTTCTATTAGTATTTCAAGTAGCTCCCAATTTATTTTGAAATCAGACCTTTAAAAATAACTGGAGGGCAGACAAGTACAGTATATTTCTAAGCAGTCCCCCAAGCGAAATTGAGATAGTTGTCTCATTTTGCCTGTGCAAAGGGGAAGTATGCTAAATTTAAAGTGGAATTACTCAGTGAATTAAGTCCATGTTGAGGTAGTCTCTTCTCACAAGCACTGTCTCTTAAGTTCAGCCCTCCCTAAGATGTCTCGCAACACCACAGAAAGGCTTTAGGGTACTATTTGCCCCCTCTTCTCTTTTTCCCACCTTGACAGTCACTCAGTATCCATTCGCTAAGACTCCAGAGACTGTTTTGCAGTCAACAATGGCCAGCAGCAAGCTGCAGCCCTTCTGATGCCAACATCAGCAATTCTTTCCACTTACAAACTGTACATAGTCTTCTTGATGAGGGACTAGACCATGCAGGAACTTCCTGAGTTCATGGTGCAATCCCTTCTTTCCCCAGACTGGATAACATCAGTGCTGAAACCTAAACCAGGGCCAACTCTGTCCTATGACATCTGACATGTGCTCATGGTGGTTCAGGCTTCTCTACCCTGGGATACTCCAGGCAAAAAGTACTCTACTACAAAGCTAATGGTTTCCATTTATGATTCAGCCATGGCTCATCACCTGTCTCGGAAGAATAGGAAACAACGTAATAGTCAGGCCAAGGGAAATGTGAGTTTCTTGGAAGTCTAACCTATGAACAGAACAGTCTGAGTTT
This sequence comes from Pachyuromys duprasi, assembly GCA_028658305.1. Lineage (NCBI taxonomy): Eukaryota > Metazoa > Chordata > Mammalia > Rodentia > Muridae > Pachyuromys > Pachyuromys duprasi. The sequence continues at coordinate 115,208,953 of CM053764.1, read as the reverse complement.
TCACTTTCTGAGGGAAAAAAAAAAAGTTGTTTGTTTTGTTTTTTTTTGAGAAAGGGTTTCTCTGTGGAACCTTGGCTGTTCTGGGCTTGCTTTGTAGATCAGGCTGGATTTGAACTCATAGTGATCCCCAGTGCTGGGAATTCAGGCATGCGTCACCACGCCTGGCCTATAACAAAATTTTTAAAGGACCTATTGATAGCAAGAAATTACCAAGTACCTTAAGAAGTATCTACATTTCTCTTTAAGTTTTTCATTTGTACTCCAAAGTAAATTTTGAAAAACATAATTTTTGTATTTGCTTTGTGTATTGATTGTGTGTTTGCCTGTTTATTTAAGGGAGTTTGCATTGTGAAAGTCAGGACTCTAATCCATTTCTGTAGCTGAGGCAGGCCTCGTACTGAAAGGTTCAAAAACTTCGAGTTAATTCTTGGGACTGGGGCAAAGTCACCAGAGCACAGTTCTTTCAGAGCAGGGGTCCAGCAGTCTCCTACCCAGATTAACCTCGGGATATGACTAGGGTCACGTAGCCCCTAAGGAAGCTTATGGAATGTGTTAACTCCCTCCCCCTTGCTATAACCTAACCTGCACATAACAGGGCAGGTGTCCCCAGGTAGCCAGATCTGATCATTTGCAGTTTTGGCGCCTGAAAACAAATCAATCATTTTAAGACCCTTTCACCCAATCCTACTTCCCTACTTTCGTTTTTGCCCCCTTAAAAACCCTGTTCCCCCAGAGTTGGGGGTCGCTTGCCTCTTTGTTCTTGCAGAGGGCAGCCACCCAGCTCGAGTTTGTAATAAAGGCCCTCGTGTGTTTTGCATTGGACTCAAAGCCTGTTGGTCATTTGGGGACTAGCGATATGGGTATTTCAGTACTTCCAATCCTTTCTTCCTGTACCTCCCAGGCCCAGAAGTAAAGGCCTAGCACAAAATTCACCTTGTGTTGTTCACAATAATATAGTTTCTTATGGATTTTTAAATACTTATTTTTATAATAATTTATAATCATCATTTTTATAGTCTGTTACATGTTGAATAGTCTTTATGGCCTAAGCCAAAACAAAAGGATTAAAGGAGAAATCTGCCAGGTGTGAGCAGAAAATGTTCACAAGAGCTTTTCATGCATACATTTTCACGTTTGTTGTCTCTCTACAAGAACAATAACCTAAAGTCACTTGCAACAGTCACTATGGAGAAGACTTAGCGTTTCAGAAAATACACGAAATCAGAAAGTGTAAAACCTGGAAGGTGACTTCAGAAGCTCCATGTGGTACACTAGCTACAAAGTCTACTTGAGACATAACTGCCTGCAATTGATTCTAAACTCAAACACAAGGAGGACCATGCAATTGCAAGCCCAGGACGACAGCAACTTGAAGCAACTCAGCGCCTGCGCATGAGTCACCAGGGTCTGCTGAGCACGGTGGATTCCCTGAAGGAGCCAGCACTGTGGCGCGAACAATCGAACATCTGTTATTTACAACAGGTCTGCAAGCAGCATTTGTGTGAGCTCGTCACAATGGTTTACTACCATAGCCATGTTTTTCAGAGCTGAGAAGCACCCAGGCATAGTTTTCTTCTAATATCAACAGTGTCTTTTTGAAAATAAATGGTCATGTGCTCAATGTAGTATCCTCAGACTGTGGTAACAGTCTTTGGCTTGTTTGGGCAGGGAAGTGGAATGGCTTTGGGATATAGTGCAAACCAGAACAACCCCCCACACAAGGCCCACACTGCATCCAGGACTCACTGGCCGCTTTCCGGACCGCAGTCCTTGTTCGTTTGGGTCATAGGCTTGTTGAGATAATGACACGGAGGTTCTTGACTCGGAAGATGGATTCACCGGAATCCATCATGCTCGGAGTAACTTGACTTTCTCATGATTTTTAATGAATCACAGAGAATTTAAGATAGCTGCTTAAACACATTCAGAAAACAGTATGTTTGGATCTCTCGATGCATGACGGAAAGCTTATATATCTGGTTTAGAGTCACTAAAACTGCTCTCAACGTTTAATAAATTTCAGAATATCTCAAGATCGTCTGCAGGTTCACATGCTGGTGAAACTATTATCCACGAGTGTGTCCTGAGAAAAGACAGCGAGATGAGCTGAAATGTGGTCTTAGTGACTAGTGAGACCATTGTTTCCTGGAACATGTTATTTTGTGTACATTTATGTATGCTACAGTGACTCACACACACTCACATGCTCACAAGAAGAAAGATCATAACTTCATATATACCTTTATTTTTAAGGAAAGTGTCCAGAAGGTAGGGTGTAAGCAAATTCTCCCCGAAGGAAGCATCTCTGTGTCCTCTATTCTGTCAGTGAATACTATGACAACAGTGGCTGCTTATGAGGCTGTTCAGCGATTATTTAATGGAAAGTAGCATAACACACCATTCTCCCTCCGGAGAATGTCTTGTCCTTGCAAGGGTGTGTGTCAAAACACTAATTGTACTAGAAAAGCGTTATTTTATTTTTATAGTTTTTCTGAGCTTTTCTTTATCAGGAATCATAATGAGTTTTAAAAAAGAAAATTCAACGGCCTTACTTCCATTTCAGGAGCAGAAATGCCTCGAAAATACCTACCATGTTGCTCTGTGAGAATCAAAATCAGACAATGCTTTAAAGATTCTAAAGTGCTGCCTAAAAATAATCAGCACTTCGACAGTGGAGGGCCTTCCTCCTATCCTTCTAAGTGTCCCCTCCCCATGTACACGTCAGCAAACTGGCATATGAGTCCACTATCTGGATGAGGACCACACAGAATCATTGGCCACTACACTCTTACATGTCCATAAGGGAGGCATGAGATACACTATCTGTACATTTTGCTGAATAGAGGAAAACCTGTTACTAAAAAAACAGTACTTCCAGCCTGCTCAGCAATGCACCCAGTGCCTGAGTGGTTTGTGTTTGCGAAATCTGTGTAACACAGATCCTGTGGCTCACAGTGCCAGGGCTCAGTTCCAACGTTTGGGACCTGCCTGATCTGTGTGCTGGAAACTGGCTTCAGATACTCTGTAAGAACAGCACACACTCTTATCTGAGCCAACTCTCCAGACATAATATGTGCTTTTTAAAAATTTATGTTTTCACTTTCATTTGAATGTCCCTACTCTTCTTCATATATTTTGGTCAGTGGGGATATGTAAACTCCCCCCAGACTACCCCACTAAACTCTGGAAATATCCATCAAGTGAAATCTTAACCTCTGACCTGCCCACTACAGACTTCCACAGTGCACAGCATGGGTTAGTGTTTCACAGAACTTACTAGCTCACCTTCACCATCCTTCATCACATCTGGTCCTTCAGTAGTTTACCTTGCTCCTTCTCCTACAAATAGTTCATCCCCTGAAGCCCAGATCCTCCCTCCTAACACAGAAGAGAAAACAGTGTGTGCACACCCACATGGGTTCCTGGAGTCACCCTCTACACTATCCTGTCTTTCCTTTCTGTTCTGTCTCTGCGCTGCGGTGTGACATTTTCCTGTCAGGCTCTTCGTGAATTGCATGCTCAGCTCCCTTCCTGTCTCTCCTCCCTGCCCTCCATCTGTCTTCTCAGGGATCAGTTTAATGCATTACTTTTAACACTTTCGTTCTCAAGTGTCCACGATTTCATAAAGTCAGTAGAGGAAAATAAACCACAGAGCACCCACTTCGCCTCACCCCAGGGAAAGAACACAGTTGTGTCTTCTGGCAGGCAGGATGCTGGGTATGCTACAGACTTGTAATAATGACATCCATCATGACCATATGTGTTATTTCATTTACTCAGGATCAGGAAAACTAAGAGTTCCTTCTCCAGTATACAACAGGGGTCAGCTATACATAAATCAAACAACCAGCAGGGAGGCACACAGGCTGCCATCAGGCTGGTGCTGACCCACAGGATAGCAGAAGATATAGAAACAATGGACATCTTCCTCCACTGGAACCAGCAGAGCAGTTATGCAGTGTCGGCAAAACACAGAGGGCTGGCCCTCTGTGTGTTTGTGTGTGTGTCTCTCTCTGTCTCTGTCTTTCTCTGTCTCCGTCTCTCAGCTGCTCAAGGATGAACAGCAATTCCACATTGTCATACAGTTCTCTCTCTCATGTTTCAGCCTGGAGCTCAATACGTCGTTGGGCTTCCTAGAAGTGCATGATCCTTAGCCCTTTTATAATGGGTCAGGGGAGACACAAATTTAAACAAAATTCATGCTTCGAAGTCTTCTGCTCTTCCACTACCCTGCACTGCCACCTCACTGTGACCTGCGGAAAAGAAGGGTTGTAACCCTTTACCAAGTCTGCCTCACAGCAAATCCTGCTCAAACAAGCCCAAACCCAGGAACCCCCTTCTCTCCTGGAAGCCAGTCCCCTTGTGATTGCCCTGTGGTCTCCATACTGCACCTCCACAGGGTGTGCCCTCATCCATGCAGTTCCCAATGAACTGGTTCCAATCACTAGCTATGTGCATCTTTTCCTTTTGTAAGAGCATTTAGGAGAGCCATTCCTACAGCCCACACTGCTCCTGAAGCAAACCCATGGATTCATTAAGGGAAGAAAGGCTCCCTGAGGCTCCAACCTGGGCACACAACTAATGGAGGGCACACACTTGTGTGGCTAAAGCCTGAGGGAAGATGAAAACATGTCCCATACAGATGAGACCACAAAGCCCTGAAGAGAAGGGCCCGCCAGGTGTGTGTCGCACACTGTCTCCCTCCCCAGCTGCTGTGGCGAAAGTAGCTAGGTCCTGATGACTTTAAAAAGAGGCTGGGGAGGAGGCAGGCAAAAATGGCAAGGCTGGGGTTAATTGGTTAACTGGGCAAAGATGGCCACGACCTTCAGCTAGGCAGGCTAGAGTCCTTCTTAGTATTGCCACACATCTAGAGCCACAAAATAAGAGTGGTAAAAAAAAAAAAAAAGTCCTAGAAATGAGGACCAGCGAAGAAATTCTACAAGTTTTCATCAAAGGCCCAACTCAAATATCATTTTTGTATTAAAGTGTTTTCTTCCAGAAAGAAACTGGCATTCTACATACTATTGCTGTGGCAATGTGCTCAGCCTGTTCTCAGCCTCTGTTCTTGATCCCAGCACACTGTCATGTAGATTCAAGTTTGGTCCCCACCAGAGATGCACCCTGAGGCCATGTGTCACCTGCTCACATAAAACCTTATGACCAAAAAAGGCTTTGGAGTGAACAGGGTCAGGGCCATCCTCTGGGTTTCTATGCAGAAAACATTGTTAGATATCTGTTCACAATGCTGTAAAGATCTTTATTTTTACTGTGTTACAGCTTCATCTGGCTCCTTTCTCTAGACATTCAAAACTGCATCATTAATCATATTGAAATCCTAAAGCAAGTGCTGCTATGGCATTTCATCCAAGCAAATAAGGATTTGTTTCAGAGGAAAAACAACCCTAAGTACACATTTTTCAAACCAAAAAAAAAAGCACAACAATTTTTGAGCCATTATGATTATACAACAGTGTCTCAGCCACCATATTTTTCATAGGCAGTTCTTTCATCTTTCAAAAGGATCCCCATGTAACTGGTAACCTAGGCCAAACAAACTATCAGGAAGAAGCAATATATGGCCTGGAGAGATGGCTCAGCTGTTAGGAGCATTGGTTGCTCTTACAGAGGACCTAGGTTTGGTTCCTTGTACCCACATGGTAGCTTACAAGTGTCTGTAACTCCAAGGGATTTCACTCCCTCTTATGGCCTCCTCAGGTATTGTAATCATATGGTACATAGGCACACATACAAGACTAAACACACATACACATACAATAATAAATAAATCCTTTTTAAAAATGGAAGATATAATGCATTATTAGCCTAAAGGCCTTTATACGGAGCCAATGGTTAAGGTTCAACTGCAGAGAACTTCTGTATGGCCACATTGAAACATAAACAGTCTTACTCAGCATGACAGTCTCATATCAGCTGCCAGTGACATGACCCAGACACAGAAGAGACAAGAAGAAACTCCCTCGCGAGGGCTGTTGCCAGGGAGTGGACGGGGCCTGATGGCTGCTGAGGAGAAGCCAGAGCCAGACACCTTTGCCAAGTCCTTGAAAACAAATACCAAAGCAGGAGAATACACGATCATGAAGAACTTCAGTGAGTTCCACTCTGTGTCATGCACACTGGTTTGCAGGTTTATATGGGTGCCATGTGCATACGTGTAGAACACAGATGTGTGTGCTGGTGTATGTGCACGTGTGTGAAAGTCAGAGGACAGTCTTACATGCTCACTTTTTCTTTAGTTTTTTCATTAATTAAATCAATTCTTTAACAGTTTCATCCAGTCGTTTCTCAACTCTGTCCCATCCTCACCAACATTCTACTCTCCACAATTTCTTTCCTCATATCCATGACGCTTGGCTTGGCTTTGTGACACTCTCAGGTAATTGTAGTGGTCCTTGTGAACAAGCATGTGGAGGTCTCTACCGAAGACTAGCACACTGCTTGCTCTGATTTGGCTGTTGTTTTGAGATAGAGCCTCTCACTTTTCTGGAGCTCACGAAGTAGTCCAGGTTGGCTAGCCAGCAGGTCCCAGGGAGGATCCTGTCTGCCTCCATACAGCTGTGATACACACATGCACTCACACTTGGCTGTTTTACATGGATCTGTGGATGGAATTCTGGACTCCATGTTCACAGAAACTGTACTTTACCAACTGAATCATGTCAACATCCTTGTATGCACATTATTATACCTGCGAATCCTTTTCCCAGAAAGTCTTGAGGTGACCCTTTCCTCACCAGAGTTTTCATTAGTGAAGGTAGACATGACATCTACTCACTGTTCTAAGACCATCTTACAATGCTCAGTGGGGTTAACCCTTCCAGGCAAAGATAAAAGGATAACAATGGGCCTAATCTCAGCAAGTGGTACTGGCCAAACTGATGTCCACCCACATGTAGAAGATTAACAACTTTAATCCCTCTCAATGTGCACTGAAGTCAACTTACAACACACCCACAAGTCAGGCGTGGTAGCACACACTTTTGATCCCAGCACTCTGGGAGGCAGAGGCAGGTGGATCTCTATGAGTTTGAGGCCAGCCTGGTCTACAAAGTGAGTCCAGGACAGCCAAGGCTACACAGAGAAACCCTGTCTCAAAAGACAAAAACAAACCCACAATCTGAAACTTAGAAAATACTAGAAGAAAACACTGGGGCACAGTCAGGCTCTGGGACTGAACGACGACTTTCAGAATGGACACTTCTGAGCAGGATTCCAGCAGGAGGGGAAATCAGATCAAGACCTCGCAGATGGAAATGCATCAAATTAAATTCTTTTCTACACAATAAAGGAAACAACCTGGAGAGCGAAGTGATGTCTGCAGAGGCAGGGGAGAGGCAGGGGAGAGCCTTGTTAAATATTCACGTAAGGAATTACTTAGAATTTACTAAAAACTAAAAAAAATTATACAATTAAAACAATCTCATAATTGTAGTTATAATAAATGCTAACAGGTACTTATCCAATAAAGACATAAAAAACAATAAACACAGGAAAAATGTTCAGCGTCCTTGGCCATTAGGGAAATGCAAATCTAAACTACAATGAGAGTCTATGGAGCCAGTCAGACCAGGCACCATGAAGATGGCTCACCCAAGGTCCTGTCTCATCCAGGGGCAGGTTGGGTATCCTGCAGACGATGGGTGTGTCACTTGGTTTCATCCAAAGGAAACATGGTTGCCCACCTTTCAGAACCGAGTTCTCCCATCTCTCTTGCTGATGCTTCCTGGCCTTTGTCCACAGCTTTCTGAATACACTGTGACTTCCCAAGACTTCTGACTGTCACTCTCATCATGTCCATGTTTCTTTACACCCACCTCCATAACTTCCTGTGTTACCTCCACGTTGTTTTCTCCTCATTATCTGGCCTTTCTAGTCACTGCCCTGTTCTGCCTGCGCTCTGCATCCTGGTGATGGCCTTTAGAGTATTCCTGGTTCTTCAGCAATATTTCCTACCTAGTTCCTCTATTGGTTGTGCTCACCCCACTTTCCAAATCACATCATCCCCATTTGCTAAGTGAAATCCTGATTGCAGCTTCTGACTTTAGGATTTATAGCAAATGCAGTCAAAACCTAATCTAGCCAAATGAGAAGTTCCCATTCCATTCCAAGAATGGAAGAAAATGGCATTTGGGGATGGAAATGGGTTTCTAATATTACACAACAGGGCTAGGAGAGCAAAGGCGTCATGTGGCACTGAGCTCCATGCCACCAGAGTCCAGCACAGGGGAAGCCATTTCTCCATCCCACTCAAAAAGCTAGGGCCCTCTCCTATGAAGTTATACTTCAAGTTGTATTCTAAGTGTCTGTGGCCTCCCTCTTACACACTCCGTGATGTGCAAGGTGGAGTTGGCACCCTAGCACATATGTGTGAAGATTCTGCCTAGCCTTAGAGATTCAAGGTGGGAAGAAACCTGGAAGCAGAAGGTGAGGGACATGGTTTCATCGGGCTTAAGAAGCAGATGCATGGGAAGAGAGGCGCTAGGAAAAGAGTCACCTGCGAAGGCTCCAGCTGGCTTAGGACAGCCACCAGCCTGTACTCAAGACATGGTCTTTTTCCCTCATTTTATTTATATAGTGTGCTGCCTGAATGAAAACGGCCCCCAGAGGCTTATGTTCGAATTCTTAGTTCCCACCTGGTGAAACTGTTTAGGAAGAATTGGGAGATGTGACCTTGCTGGAGGAGGTGGGTCACTGGGGCCTGGCTTTGTTGTTTCAAAAGATTTCTGCTGTTACCATTGGGTCCCCCTCTCTCTACTTCATGACCATAAATCAAGGCACGTGCTCTCAGCTGTTTCTTCCCTTCACCACCACGGATTTCTAACTCAGAAGTCATCAGCTAAGTTAAAGGCTTCTTTACATGTTGTCTTCATCATGGTTTTCTATCTCAGGCACAGAAAAGTAACTAAGATAGGAGTACAGCCACCTAGCGAATAAAATCATATAAGCAACCTTTGGAAACCAACAAAAGAAGTAATAAATTATGGACAGAAAAAGTAACTCCCATAAGGCTCCAAGTATCCACTTGCAAAGATGTCCTTCAGATGTGGTTTCAAGGAATTCTTTCCTTTAACTCAGTGACTGATTAGAAAGAATTCTGCAGGCATTGTAAAAATCAACAAAAATAGCCATATTAAGTGGCCTAATAAGGCTCAATACACTATACTGAGTTAGGCACATATGCACACAACCAGTTATTTAGTGACAGCTCAATTTACAAACATACAAATAAAGAAATGATCTTCAAGACCGGTGAAAATATATCTTAAAAAATCATGAAAGATATCACAGAGACATTATACTTAATTTTACCATTTCTCAAATTTTACTTTTATTTTATGTGTGGGTGCTTCACTAGCATGTACGAATGTATACCAAGTGTGTGTAGCTTCTGCAGAGGACAAATGAAAGCACCAGAAACCCTGGAACTGGGATTACAGATGATTGTGAGCTACTGTGTGACTGCTGGGAACAGAACCCAGGTCCTCTGCAAGAACAGCCATTACTGCCATCGTTCCAGCCACTAAACTCTATTTTAAGAAAACACACCAAAAGGTAAGTCACTAAGCAACAGAAACAGGAACAAAATACTCCTGGAACAGGTTAGTGGTGGGGAGATGGCTTAGCAGATGAAGCAGCTACAGTGCAGGGATGAGGATATCCATCTCAGAAGCCATGTTCAGAAAGCTGAATTCAGAAGGGGATGTCTGTAATCTGAGTGCTACGGTGGTGAGATAGAAGACAAAGCCTGGAGACTCCCAGAAGTGCCAGGCCAGTGTGTGGTACACTGTGGTGAACAAGAGATCCCTGTTTTAAATTGGAAAGCAAAGACTGATCCGGAAGCTGTCATCTGACATCAACATGCATGACATGGCATTCACGTGAACACACACACTAAGTAAATTGTAAACAATTGTCTATCTATCTATCTATCTATCTATCTATCTATCTATCTATCTATCTATCTACCTATCATCTATCTAATCTATTTATTTGTTCTATGCAAGTACATAAGTGCCATGGTACACAAGTAAGTATTTTTAAAGTCTTTAAAATAAGGTTACACCATTGACGTAATAAAAAAAGATATTTATTTTTTATTTTATGAGTATGAGTGATTTTTCCAGAATGAATGTATGTGCAACATGTACACGCCTAGTGCCCTTGGAGGTCAGAAGAAGACACTGATCTCCTTGACCTGGGATTACGATGGTTGTAAGCCACCAAATGGATATTGGGAACTGACTTCCAGGCACCTGAGAGCAGCCAGTGCTGACTCACTGAGCCACCTCCCTTATCTTCACAATTGACTGTTAATATCCCACTATTCTCCTAGAGTCTCCTCAGCCTGTGGTTATATCCTAAAGAACTATGATGTTAAATGCGAAGAATGCATATCTGCAGAAGTAACCAGCAGAGGCCTACCATGCAGAGGCCTTAAGGAGGTGCAAACTGGGCTTCTAGAATGTTGTACATTTGAGTCTAGGGTGGCAGCCTCACTTTTCTTTTGCAAAATTTTATGCATATTTCTGTGACAGTATACTCTGAAAATGCCTGAAGATTCAAGTGGCCTCTTTTTAGTGGAATTACTAAATCTTGGGTGTCTTATTAATCAGACCATAAATAATTATGGAAATCACAGAGATGATCTTACTCAGGCATGTCAGAATGAAAACAGCCCTGACAGGTTATAGCTAAGCAGTGTCAGCCTTTCACCTAGTACTTGTATAGGTTCTCCCTTCCCTTCCAAGGGATCCAAAGACTAAAGGGCTTTCTGCTTGTGAGGGGCTGCCTGTCTGCTCAATATGAGGCTAAGGGTGGGTGGGGAGTGAGAAATGGAGAAAGCATGGGCAAGAAAGTCAATTATCTCAGGTACACAAAAAAAATCGAAATTGACCCACTTGTTAATATAAATATTTATCTGCTGATATTTTGGGTGGATTCAGAAAAGTGTGTCTGTAATCTCGGTGCTACTGTGGTGAGACAGAAGAGGAAGGATGGAAACTCCCAGAAGCTCCAGGCCAGCTATGGCACAGGGTTGCCATGTTATTACCAACAGACCCGGATGTGAGATGTGAGCTGGAGCCTTCAAGCAGCACTATGCCCTATACTGTTCCCCAATAACACCCCCATCACCACCTCAGGAAGTCCCTGATCCCTCTCTGCATTGCTGGCATATGACTGCTTCTTAGCGCAAACCCTACAGAACTCTCAGCTCCCTCCCAGCTCAGCTGTAAGAAGTGTGCTATTTGGCAGTGATGCTTTTGAATCTAGGGACAGTGGCTCTAATACTCACACCACTTTTCTCCTGCTTTAGCTCTTAGTCTGTTGGGAATACCCTTTCCTCTCTTTGTCTGTTCTATGGCTTTCTAGATCTTCTAAGGGAGGAGGAGAGGGAGAGAGGTTTTTCTGCACACTCAGGGTCCAGCCCCCCCTCCCCCCGACTCCCCACACAGCCTCAGCTGCCAACCCCCTTCCCTGTGGCTCTCTTCAGATGTATACAGAGAAGATTTCCCTAAGACAAATGCCCACACTGATCAAGGTGAGTGTGTTGCCAGCCCAAAGAGGCTGCTTTGCAAAGGGCACAGAATAACCTTCCCTGGGCCTCTGAGGGCTGGTGTCTCCTTATGCTGTTGCCGACTCCTGTGTGCATGCTGTATACTGGTGATCCTGAAGTGTGCCATGTTTATGGGAAGCCCTCACTTTAGACTTCTATCTCAGTAAGTGGACACTTCAAGATTTGAGCTCTGAAAGGTTACTGTCAACTTGTTTAGGTCATTTTCTTTTTCTTTTCCTTTCCTTTTATATTTTCATTTTTTCTGTTTCTTTGCTAAGCACCCCATGTGTGCCTTGAACTCGCCACATCCCTTTTATCTCAACTTCCCAGATGCTAAGATTGCAAGTGTGTGGCCCTTCAATGGCTGAAGGTCATACTTCCATTACAATACCATGACCAACAAGGCAATGGGCCACAAAAGCTTACTTCCCAATTTCATTGTTTTTTAAAGTATTGACTTAAAATGAGCTATGTTGACGATCTGAATGAGATAAAGGGATGGATGGTATATGGCCTCTGGGCTGGGGGAAGACTCCTGCTCTCACAGTGGTTTAGGAGGCTTTCCAGAAACCCCATGACTTCAGGGAGTAAAGGCCGAGAAAGCATCACTGTTTTATGTGACCTCTGGCTCTGCCACCCTCTACTGTAAGTTTGTCCAAAGGGTGTAGCGAAGGCTCATGGCTGGGCCAGAACCATCTCCAGGGCAAGCCAGGAGACGAGAACAGTGGAAGGAGCAGAACATGCTGTCCTTGTGCCCACAGGCCAGGCTGGGCTGTGACAGGCGGGGCTCTCACCCTGTTTGGCTTGGGGATAAGAGCAGCCAAGAAGCTACTACAAATGGCCCTGTCCTCCTGTCCTCCTGTCCTCCTGTCCCCAAAGCCTCGGCTGTTTATACAGGCCTGAGAGCAGCAAAGGGAGAGATTAAGTGAGAAAACAGCCTAATTGTGACTCTCCCTCCCCAGTCACGGTGGGTCCCCTGTCCACTTCTTGAAGTGGCCACACTCTACTGGACTTTGCTGAAACCCTCTGACTATTGAGAACCCACAGGCCCCAGGCTACTCGCCACACACATGGGAACAAGTCAGTGATACGCTAGAAACACTGAGGATGATTGTTTCAGAATATCTTACCACCTCTAAATATTCGCCACAGACTCGAGCATGAAGAATCAGTGTCAACCATCCCACAGGAGCCCATGCCACCTTCTCTGCTGTATACGTGCCTCCTGACTCCTCCTCTGAGAAAGGGACACTGTAAGGGGCCAAGCGGTAGCCAGGAACTCTGCCAGCTACAGCCTCTCAGCCGAGATGTGAGCTGGTTCAAAAGCTACCCTGACCTCTCCTGCCTAGCCCAGTCGACTTCATATGGTGCCTTCTGTCAGAAATGGGCTTTCCTCAGTGAATCTCACCTGCCAAGTCCATCACCATTCCACAGATGTCAGCAATCAATATTCTTGTTCTGTTCATATCTTTTCAATGGCTCACCTATGTGTACATAGTAATTCAGGTAAGTAAAGCCAAGGACGGAAGAAAGCACCTTGATTCTATTTAGCTATCACTCACTTGGAGGATACTTGAAAACCACAAAGTGGAGTTTGTGTTGCAAGCACTTGTAGCATTTGACATCTCTAGACTAGCGATGTCCATTTTACCATGTTGTCACATTCCTCAAAGTACAGCTACTGAATGCTAGCATTCTACCCTCAATAGACAATCAGAATCTTTGGGGGACATGAAGCAAGTCCCAAAAGGTATAAGAAAGTTCCCAGGAGGCTTCCTGGGTAAGGCATTGGGCCAGAAAAGTGCTCTCTGATCACCATTTCATCCATCCCAAATGCAGCTATTCTAAATAGGTTTTAAAAACAGAATACTATAATCACTGTTGGGCTGGTGGGAGCCTTTTACTTAGCAAGGTATGACATATATAGGCCACATATATATGGCATATATGTGTGTACATATATACATATATGTGTGTATACACATACATATATCTGTATATATATAAACATGTTCCCATATATTTATACTTTAAATTTAGTTGACTTCCTTAGATACCAAAGAGGGGTGATTTAGAATATGGACTATGTATAGGAAAGGGTGGATGTAAGCATATATCTCTACTTGGTGCAGATTCCATAATCCAAATAACCCATACACCTTCCTTTGAATAGCTGGGGCCTGTGTGTCATAGTTCCAAAAGTCCCTTAAGGCTATGTAGTCCCCTGCTGCCCAGCAGCAGCCCTTACCCCTTTGCTATGTGGGGCTTCATTTCCCTGTAACTGATGTGAGTCTGGGAACATTCACACACTGGTCATTGATGTGCGTGATTCTTGTTCCTGAGTTCAAAACAGAACATTACTTCACCACATAGATGTCTGTGTTAATATGTTCATTTCCCCAATAAAGGTCAGGTTGGGGCATGAGAAAGTCAGAATGCAGAAATACATATGATTAAATCACCTTGTGGCTTCACGTGTTTGAGGCTGTTCTGAGCTCACAGCATTTGAGTACTCTAGATATGGTCCTTGTCTCATGTGGAGGTCAAATAAATCAATCCTATAAGCAGACGCTCAAGATGCTGAGACCCTTTTAGTTGCAAGGTATGAAGATATATCATTTCATTTTGGTTGAAGTTCTTATTTACCAAAGAGGAGGGAATTGACGGCACAGAATATGTGTTGAGACACATGTTGTGGTGGTGTGGAATGTTAAGCAGGCTGAAAAAGAAAGCGAGGCAGAAAAGTGACAAGGTGGTGAGATGGGATGTTGAGGATGTTTGAAGTTGAGGTAGCTGAGGTAGTTGTTGCATAGAAGGTTGCTGTATGGCCTGGGGGAGACTGTTCCAAGACAGACTTCCCTCCCTGTGGAGCTTGGGTGAGACAGAGACAGGAGAAGTCCAGTGGGTGTAGGAGACAGGGAGAGGTGAGGCAAGATCAGGATGCAGACAGGACTTCAGCTGAACCCTAACCGGCTCACAGCCATGCAGCCTGCGAGTTTACAAAGCTTTCTTAGCCCGTGGTTTACAAAATACATTCTCAGGTTTCAGTGACGAAAGAGTGGGACAAGCTGGTCTCACAGCAGCCCAAGTGGGATGAAGCAGGCTGGGATAACTAGGGAGAAAGGTCAGGGTTGGCGGGTGGCTACTTAGGGATAAGCAGAGAAACAATGTGAGATGAGCAGAAGTGTGTCAAGGTCATGAAGGTTTGTTATCCTCATATTTTTAATGGCTATGACAATGTAGGCTTACAGTGCACACACCTTCCCCTTCACATCCATCCGGTGAGCCAGGGTTGGCCATTCTCATTTCTCTGCCCTCCACCTCAGCTGGCCCAACCTACAGTCCTGCACACTTGCCCCATTGCCTAAGAGTTTTGGTTATTTAGCAAGAAGCAGCACATTAGCCAATTTTATATTCTGACACCATAAAATACTACACTTCAAAAACTGTGGATATGGTAGTAAGTGATAGCCATTTGTTAGTTACTTATGAAGAGTAAGAAACTCCACAAAATTAGGAAACAAAATGAAGCCCCCTCCCCTCCCTCTGCACCCAGTTCAGATCTTTCCTTTCATCTCTGCTGGAGCAAGTGGCTTGACTCCTCATGCTCATATAAGTAGATAGCCAAGGAGTTTCTGCATTGGAAGACGTAGCCCTTGGCTCATTTCCTGCCCCAGGGTGGTATTTTATCCATTTTCATTCCATATTATTCACATATTCTTGATTATTTTATGTAATTATAAAACAGAAAGGAAATGCTATTTCACTTATCCTTTCTTTTTCACACTAAATAAGGAGTCAAGGTTTAATTCAACATTATTTTAAGTGTTCCATCAAATCTTCCACAAGCTATATATTGTGGCTGTAGAAAATGGGTCACAAAATGAGGTAAGAAAACTAATTATAGTGATTTATGTTCTTGTTGAGTTGGCATGGTAAGTCTATCCACTTTTAAAGATGAATCAGTCTAATAGTATAGATTAGCATCTCATGAAGATATTTTTGTATTTGTACATAAAATACTCAGATAATTATGCCCCACACAAGCTACCTCTGCTGTTTAGCTAGAGTCTATATTAAGCAGGATACCCAAGGTTTTCTTTTTTAAATCCTGCCACCTGAGGGTCTTTAAATTTAAACATGAAATGCTGTGAACTATGTCAAATGTTTCAGAGTCACCAGGGACCACTGCAAGCAGACCAGCCCCATGACAGGGAGGCAAACAAGAGGCAACCTGAGCAGCACCTACCTGAGTCCTTGGAGAAGAGACTCAACACAGGAGAAAATGGAATTCCAAATCAAGAGCAAGTTGTAGTTTAAAATAAACACGGAACGCCGTTAATTCCGCCACACCAAACACTATGACACCACTGCTGAAGAACAGCAAATGAGAATGGATGGCTTTACATGTGGCTGATAAACACCTCAGCTACATTGTCACATCATTTTCATTTAAATCTAATGACATTTCAATCTAATTTAAATCTTATGTTGTGGGAAATGAGGCTTGGAGTACCTCTTTAGTCTCCTACCCTCATCCCAACCCCCTGGTTCCAGTGATGCTTAGGTGACTCTGCATCTTAGCATCTGTCCTAGAAAAACCAGTTCTACCCTCCTTATCCTGAACCATCTCTGTCCAAGGAACGCTGTGAAGGATAAACACCCTTTAAGTAGGCCTTAGGTAGGCTCTTCATTCTGATGTTTATCATCACAAAACATAAAGGATTCTGTATTTCTCTTAAATTTTATCAGTGTTATCACAGAAATACCAGCTGTGGAAAATGTGCAGTTGCCTTGAGAATCTAGCTCCCTGGGACCTTCTCAGCAAGGCTGTGCTCACTTGTTTTCAGAGAGTTACAGGGAAAAACAAAACCGCTGAGAGATGTCAGCTCTAAGTTGGCTATTTAATAAAATGAAAATAGAATGCTTTTCTCTTTTCTCCACAGGAAAGGTTTTTTTCCCAGTGAATAAATCTTGGGCCAAGATCCAAGGTAGCATGTGGCTCAGTGTACTCCCTCGGCTCCCGTGGAGACCAAGAGGACCTGTTGCCACCCAAGGACTCTACTCAGAACTCTCAGGGATCAAAGCCAGAGGGTGATGGAGACAAGACCACTAGCTCTGCTGACTTAATGGCATTTACTAAGGAAAATGTCACCTGAGGGTGGCAGAGCACCTTGACATGGAAGGCTTTGGTGGGGTGATGAGGAGGAGGAACAGAAAGGCATCTTTAGAAAGGGTGGAAGGGCGCGGGGACACAGAACAGAAGGACCTGTTCTAAAAAATCCAGCACGCTGCTCTGTCATTGGACGGGACAGGAAGGCTGATCCTGGGCTTCCCTGGGGACACTTTCTCTGTAGTTCTCTTGACAGCTTCCAGAGAGAAGTCACCCTGCCAGGATGCAAAGCCAGGCTCTGCAGCTGCTCGGGGAGAGCACTTCCCCTCTCCTCTCATTCTGGTTTTTGTCCTTGGGCAACCTCCCTATTCTGGCCGCTCTGTTATCCTCTTTCCTATCTCTCCTGCCCTTCTGCAACTCCTTCGGCCTGAATTTCATGATGAAACATCTCACAATGGATACGGTACTTTTGACTTTCCTTTCTTTTAAAGAATAATCATCAACAAAATAAAAAAGATAATTTATTAAATGATGAATCGCACTGCAGTTGAATTTTTGTAGTCTTTTATGAGAAATAAAATTTAAATAATATGGAAATATACTAAAACTTAAGAGAAATCTACCCTTTCTTCTAGGTCCTTTTCAAACAAAATTTGAAGGATGAGTACTTACAACTCTCCTAGATAACAGTACTAAAAGCTTGAGGTTTTAAAAGATTAGGCATCAAAGAATCATGGAAGGTATTTTTAAAGTCATTTATTGTTGTTGTTAGAGGTGTGTGTCTGTGCATGGGTGTGCGTATACCAGTACATGTGCCTGCAGAGTCCAGGAGAGGGTGGTAGAAACTCTGGAACGCGAGTTACAGGTGGTTGTGAGTCACCTGACACAGCCAAACTATCATTCCAGCCCCTGTGATGGGATGTTTTGTAAATTGGATTTATTTGAGGACTATTCAAATCCTCCTTATAGATTTTAGCAACAGTAAATTTTCTAAAGAGCAACTGTATTTTTGATGTGTGGACGTACACTGCAGCATGCAGAAAACATCCCAGGTTTCAACTTCTACTTGTTATGTTTTTAATCTGCCTCTATTTCTTTGATAAAGACATCCTCAAAGACATTAGTGCATGAAGATAGTATGTATTTCCCCAGTTAAGATCAAGCAGTGAGCTCTCTATAGACACAGACACACTTTAACTTGTGCCTGGTATTTACACTTTTTGTCTTACATCAGCATTTATGTGATGAAAGGAAAAACTAACATAAAGGAAAGTTTAAAAGATGACTCGACCACATCTTAATTGCCTGGTTTTATAAAATATAAACTGATAGCCCTCCTCAATTCCTTTAAAAAATTATTGGCCCTAGTAGTCTATACATGAAGAATAAAGAGAATTAAAAGGTGTTTCAAAATAACTGGACCTAGATTTTCATGCAGACCTGCTATGGTCCAAGATCTGTGTGGTACTTATATTATCCCTCCTGGGTTAATGCATTCAGAGGTTCAAGTGAGTCTTCAAATAGAGAGAGAAAGAGAGAAGGACAGAGAGAAAACGAGAGAAAAGGGTGAAGACAGAGAGGGAAAAGAAATGAGGGGGCCAGAGAGCTTCCTTAAGAGTGGGAATCAAGGACAAAATGTGATATACTCAAGAGCATCCAAGTTTACATGCTCACCTCAGACTTTAGAATGCTCACCTCAGACTTTAGAATGTTCACCTCAGACTTTAAGAAATAAAAAGTAAACATGGAGTGACAGCAGCGTCGTGGAGTAGGTTGGCATGGGTGCACAAAGAAAGCACCTTTGAGAACAGTTTATTAAATATAGACCAAAAGTGGGGAGAAAAAGGGAGAGGGAAGGAGAGGGGGAGAGAAGGACAGGAAGAGTGGTGAAGATGTGCAGTGACTGGGTCCTGGCTGTCTTCGCTGAAGATTTGGATGCTACAATTGAGAAGATGAGACAAAAATGAGAAGTGAAAATTTTAATTGTTCATGAAGGAAGTTCCCTCATGAATAAAAGTCAAAATGTTACTCATTCGCCCCTTCCAGCCATGATGGGACTCTATTTAGCCAACAATTCCTTTCTCCTTATGGATTGAACTGTGTGGCACAAAATTCACATGTTGAAGTGCCACCAAGTGTGAAATGATTTTGCACATGTCACCAGCTAACTTAGAATGAGATCTTGTAGTAGTAGGGGACCTGGACTAAGATGGGCTCCCAGCAAAAGCATAACATGAAGATGAATTCAGAGGTCCATATGCTAAGAAGTGCCAGTGACTGCTGGGAAATGACCAGCTGCTGAGAGAAAGAACCAGACAGACCCTCATCCTCAGAAAGAGCCTGCCCCCAGCACCTCACTGCAAATGGAAAAACACATCTCTGTCATTCTTGTCACTCAGTCTGTGGAACTTTGTGATGGCAGGAAATGAATAATGCCTCCTAGAAGCACTCCACATCTGATTATCTGTTTGTGCTGAGTCACAATGTCAAGGTGTGACCTCCACACCCTTCACATTTGAAAACAGAATCAAAAGAAGAGGTCAGGTATCTCACCCGAGCAAAATCCAAACAGTCCCCGCTTAGGATGGAACACTGAAACTAGCACCTCTCTGAAATCCACTTACCCAGTGCTGTGTGCTTTATGACTGAATGTTGCCAGCAGCACTGTGCTTCATCTGCTGGTGTTGTGCTATTTCACTAATGCACGAGAGCAAAAATTACAAACGGTCATGAGAATGAATGAATAGGCAAAAAGAACCTAAAGAAGATCCCACGAGAGTGAAGAATGGTTCTGAAAATAGCACAGGGTTATCAGAATAAAACAGATGCTCAGAAAGGAGCTCAAATAATAGTCAGTGGAGATGTGTACGTCTGAAAATGTTTAAGACATGTGATGACCTCATTAGACAGCTACAATAAATGCACACCTAACACCCATTTTTCTCTTCATATCTAAGGTCGCTGTTCTTATTCAGGAAAGGCTTTCCCAAGCCTGGGAATAAACCAATGAGGTTGGCAATCTATGTATAGTTCCCAGAAGGATTTATAAAAGAGGAAAGAAGTATGAAGGCTTGAGGTTATTTTACTTTGCTTAAGATAATTTGCATTATGATTGTGAACATAAGTTCAAAACATAAAAATTACTTCATGTCCCTTTGACTTTGACTCCAGTAAGAATAGGTTCTAGTTAATGTAATGTTTTGTTACCTTCACTTGACCAAAATCTGAATGAAACATTTGAATTTATTACATTGAAAATGCAATAGTAAGGTTTCTTTAAAAGTAATAGTATCATGTGGAAAATTGAATAGAGAAAAGTAGACTATTGGATACTGTATTTAGATATAAATATTCAATGTAGTCAAACAAACTTTTATAACCTAAAATTTCATTTTCTTGAGAAATCAAATCTAAATTGATTTTGCAGCATGCCAATCTGGCCCAGTTTGAAGCAATCTAAAAATTACTTTAATTTTGTCTATTTCTGAATTAAAGTGTTAGACTCACTGCTAAAGAATCTAGACTGTGTGGTTCTTAATATCTACTTCTGGGGTCTTAGCAGAATTAAATACAAATGTATGCCAAAAGCTGAACTATCTCACCTAAGTAAAACCTTTGCCATAATCCTTGAGAAATAACTGTACAGCTGATGTATTTGAAACCCTTTTCTAACTCTGCACGTCTCCGGGGCTGTGCCATGTCTCCTGATCATGTGTGTAAAGCTGGAAGTTTGCCCATTTGCTTGTGCTTCCATAACCAGAACAGCAGGGGCCACTCTGAGAAGGACACGGATAACTGGGTTTCTGGAAAGAGTAGAATATTTCTAGAGTAAACAAAACGGGAGGAACATTCCCTGTGACAGCTGCATGGAGCCCACACTGTCCCTGCAGGCAAGCTGCCCCTCCTGAATAACTGTCTCTCTCTGCCCTCCTAACGTTGGGGCTGGTGATGGCTGGGGATGCTGGGCTTCACTCAGATGAAGCGCACTGTATGCCACATTGTGCTGACACTGAGGGAGATTCAGTGTGTCACAAGTGTACACATGGAGCTGAAAGCAACCCACTTTCAGAAATGTTGAGGTACGGCTGGGCTTTAAGACTGGTAGTCTTTACTAAGTGTCTGGCTTAGTAAAAGAGATAGGAGGCAAAGTGCTCTAAATCACACGTCAGTTCAGGGTGGCAGAGTCAATGCAGAAACCCTTACTTCATTATTTTTTCCTTTTTAGTTTCTATTTATTACAATTTATTCACTCTGTATCCCAGCGTGGCCCCCTCCCTCGTCCCCTCCCAATTCCACCTTCCCTCCCTCTTCTCCCATTTCCCATGTCCCTCCCCCAGTCCACTGATAGGGGAGGTCCTCCTCCCCTTCCCTGTAAGCCTAGCCTATCAGGTCTTGGAGACTATATAATTCTGAATTTAGATGAGGGGGTAGGAGGAGCCACAACCAGGGTACAAGGTGAATAAATTAATAATAATAATAATAATGAAAAATTATATTCCATGTTAACACTGAAGTATTTGGTTTTCTTTTTCTAATTTAATTTTATTTAGATATTTATTTACTTTGTATCCCTGCTGCAGCCCCCTCCCTTGTCTCCTCCCAGTCCCACCCATCCTCTCTCTTCTCCTCCTATGCCCTTTGCTATTTTTTGAGCTTTGTGTGTGTGTGTGTATGCAGGTACACATGAACAAAATAAATGCCTGTGGAGGCCAAAGACCAACCCAAACCTCTTCCTCTGTTGATCCTCACCATATTTTTTGACATGAGATTTGTTTTTAAACTTAAAGCTTGCAAACTGGTTTTGCTGGCTGGCCAGCAGGCTCCGAGGATCGTCCTGACCTTGTCTCACTGACAGTGAATCTGGATTGTAGGCTCATGCCACAGAACCCGGCTTTTCATAGGGTTGGGAATCCAAACTCAGGTCCTCATGACTTCCTGACAAGCACTTTGCTGGCTGAGCCATCTTCTCGGCCTCCTCACACCTCCTGATTTCTTTCAGTTTTACTGATAACAAGGCTCTGGGACTTGATGCAGCCTGCAACAGCGGACAGTCCTCATTACATACTCAGACACACTTTCAAGCAGATACTAAATCTGGGAAGGGCGAGGGTTACTGAAGACACAGTCTCAGGCCCTGCGGGCCTTGCATGTTTCGGCCTCATGTTCCCTCCTGAAACTGTTAGCTCAGATCGGACCGTCTGCTTCTTCCACCCACTGTTCATTCGCCTCCTACTTTCTGAATTCTCTTTTCCTGGCTCTCTCTCTTGAAATTTTAATTTGACAATTTGATAAGTGAGGGAAAAAGCAAACTGGATTTGCTTCCAGTGTCTCTATATAGTTCATTATAGAGTCAAAAATCAATTTTGAAGCAAATGACTGGTTAGCAGGAGGATTTCTGAACATTCTGATGTTATCCTATTTCTCTGAGTGGTGGCCACAGGAAAGGCTAGGACCAGCCTGTTAACTCTCTTCACATCACCACATTATTGGTAATTTATTTGTGTGAATGGTGTTATCATTTTATCAGCTTTTAAAGGTTTTTTTTGCTCAAATCTCAAATCTTGTATCAATTTTAGCAAAGTAGCTGTGAATTCTTTAGTAAAGAAGATCTCTCCCTTACATTAAACTGCAGTCAATACCTAACAGAAAGGAGGGTCGGTTTGTTCTCCTCTGCCAAACCTCTGCATTTAGGATGTTTCTGCAGTTGGTGCTGATTGAAGTTTACAAACCCTCAATGAGCTTGAGCTTGGAGGAGGATCCTTTCTATCTAAGTCCCACTTAAAAAAGAGTTAATACTAACCAGTTCTAAGGTGGCTAGAAATGGATCCACGAAAAGCTTCCCCACAGGTCAGAGATCTGTCAAGAGAAAATCCCCATAGCTGTTGCTCTTCTATGCTGCCTCTTTGGCCTTTAAGAACCCACATCATCAAACCATCAGTCACAGAAGGATGTGGTCACCTTGGCACTGGAGAACATCCCACGACTGTCCTCTCCTATACATTACTGTGGAGACAGATTCATGGTTTTGTACCCAAATAATTTGGCTTATTCCTCCCTGCTGAGAATTCTGTTCATTTAATTTGTTTGCTTGTTCCAAGTCCAGAAAGATTTCTTTTGAATTTTAAACATAAATGTGCTCATACAGTTCAAGTTGTCAATGAAAGAGCAGGGGCTTATAACCTACAAGTCGCAGACCACCTTTCAGTTTCCGGTTTACTGTCATGTCTGTGGACTCCTGTGTCACCTGTGATTCTAATATTTCCTTTTATGTCCCTTTGGTAAAGAAATGTGTGCAATTAAGCACATCTTCACCTAAAGTATATTTTGGGTGTGTTTGGGGGTCTATGTTTACTGCTAGCACATTTTGGATGATTGAATTTGGTGTAATTTTGTGGTAAAAATATGAGACAGGCTTGCTTATCTGTAAATTCTAACATCAGATCTTATTGCTTAGTCTTTGAGTCTGTTGGAATTAAAGCAGCAGGAGGCACAAATGTCCTAGGTGAAGATATATTATCTAAAATTTACATTTCAAATTCTCTGGCACTTGGGGAATGTTGATCCTGCTGGATGTCCGTGTGATAAGGGTTGATTACAGATATAATTTCCATTTTGCCACCAAGGACCTCACACAAAAGCAAAACAGAATTAATAATATATATAGAAGTGTTTAGAATTTAAATTAGACATGTTTAAGAAGGCTCAGTAGCATCTACTGTATAACAGT
Source organism: Pachyuromys duprasi (assembly GCA_028658305.1). NCBI lineage: Eukaryota > Metazoa > Chordata > Mammalia > Rodentia > Muridae > Pachyuromys > Pachyuromys duprasi. Next base: position 115,185,541 of record CM053764.1, on the reverse strand, counting down.
GTGCAATAAATAGCAGCCCTCTGTTTTCCCCTAGTTCATATGATGTGCATATTTGGAACTGTTTTTTATTTATGTGTACATTTATATGTGTTCATATATTTATGGGCACATATATGCAGGTACCCACAAAAGCTAGAAGAGGGTGTTAGGTCTGCTGGAACGGTGTTGGAGGTGGCTGTGAGCCACCTCATGTAGGTATTAGAAACTGAACTCTGGTCATTTGTAAGAACAGTGGGTGCTCTTCAGAGCTTCTCCATCTCTGCAGGCCCTGGGGTCATTGACACATTGGGCATAACTATTGAGCTTCACCTCACATACCTAAGCTGAATGTCTTTATGCATACTTTCTCACACATGGGTTCCTTCCTATCCTCCCATCCTCTATAATCTCTTGAGTTTTTCTTTGAGTTAATTTCACAGAACATAAATTGCTACCTAAAACCCCATACCCAGGTTGTACCAACTAAAACAGAAGACATAATAACAGAAGGGCCAAAGTCATCATAGCTAATACACAGAATGATTGTTTTCACAGAACACCTGTTGTGATGGACTTCTGACAAGTTTTGAATCTACAAAATGATTCTGACTTACACTGGTTTCATTGTGAATAACTTATATGTAGACCCTAACTGTTCTACGAAGTATCTCATGTAAAAGGAAGACATCAGTTTCAAGTACCGATTGGTATAGAGCTTTAGCCAAGGACACTGATTTATACTCTTTTTCACTTAGAAAGAGGGATAACTTCATTTTGAAGTTTATTTTTGATGTGAAGGTGTTTACTGTCCAGTACTAACATGTGATATTCTTAGAGGCTACGTTCCTCCACATTGGATCTAAATTCACGTGGCTCCACCCAGCAGCCTTCTGGAGTTCTTGTGCCAATTTATTGATTCTATACCCCACATATTTTATTTTCCTTCTAACTACTGTCTGTCTTGGATCATTTGTGTGTGTGTGTGTGTGTGCGTGTTACAGTAGTTACTGCATTGACTGAGGTCCTTTCTGTTTCCAAAGTCTGTCCCCTTTACCACCAGCTGTTTCACCTACTCCAAAAATGAACTAGCACAGCCCCCAAGAACATTCTTTTTATTTTCCAGCAAAAACTCACTGCTAAAGGTTTGTGTGTGTTCATGATTATATCTCTAAAAACATGCAAAGATACTACTTAGGCTCAAGATGAAAAATCATGTTTTCATGAGCAATAATTGGAATATTTAGTTGTACATAAATGTGTTCAAAATAAGGTCTCTGTCTTCTTGATCTGCTTGCAGCCCAGGGCATCCCTGGCTTCTCAGAGACATGAGACAAACTGGATTCAGTGCCTGGCTCTCCTGCACTTGGAGGGCACGTCTCTCCCCCATGCCTGCTCGCTGTAGAAGAGGTGCGGGTTGAGGGGTGGGGGCATATCTGTGGTCATGAGGATATAGGACAGCAGAGGATATAGGAGAGCATGGCAGCCTGGGATACCAGTGACCTCATGAAGGACAGGCACCTCAACCATTCAGCCTTTACAGAGTGGAGAATAAAACTACAATTCCTCTTGTTTACGGCTTCTGTCAGGGTAACATTCCCTCTCACACTCGAGTCCTCATTAGCGTCAGCATTCACTCCTTGACATATGCAGAGTCAATAAACTGTCCATTCAATTAAGAAGTCAAACCCTATGGTTAATGTTTTATTAGAGAAGTGTTACTATGAAGTTTGTTTGAAGAGTCACTGATGTTTGGCTTCCTAAGGCAATAACCATTCATTCGTAAGTGACTCTAACATCGCACTTAAAGTGACAGATGCTCCAGAGCCAACAGAGTAAAACTAGAGAGGGCTGAACCCTCATAGGAAAGTGCCTATTCCTGCTACATAGCTCAATTAGTCTAAGATACCTCCTAAATTTCTCCACTCATTAACATCCGTTCTATAGTGAGCAACCAAAGGGCCATGGTCATGACCTTTCCTGCATATTCCCCTGAGATAGAAATGATACTGACTGGGTAAGTGCATTGTGATTGAAGGAAGGGAAGCAGGGAGGGCATTAGGAAAGTCTTCCTTGTTAGTGTCGTGGGATATTCTGTCCCATCTGTTTGGATGGGCTGGGAGGGAGAGAGCTCTGAGACCACAAAGACATCTGACCACAGACTGAAAACATTTTAAAAAAAGCACATCCTGGACAATTTTAACAGCAATACACACTGTTGTATGGAGGGAATGTGTTCCACACATGATGGACTCAAACTGAGCAAGAAGAGTGTACGAAGTTTTTCATGGTATCCCTAGTAACAGTCATGTTGAATGCAGGACAGAGAGATCTGGTTCAAATTACCATCTTCTCACTCTCCAAAGGCAGTTTACAAAGCTAATACATGTTCTTGACTTTTAGTTTCACTCTGTGAAAGTAATATTGAGAGTTGCAGGTTGCCAAATTTATAAGACCAACAGAACACTTAAAATATCAATTTCCTCGCCAACTGTAGTCAAATCCCCTAATTTATTTAAATTTAATTTACTTAGAAAAGCAAGAGCAATGGCTGCACCCTGCACTGAGGCCTGTCATGTGGACATCTCAAGACTGTGGTCAGGGAGGGGCTAGCAGAGTCAGCTTCCTAGATGGACAAAGACCATTGAGGTCACGCATTCCCTGCAGTTGGTGGGAAAGCATACACAGGAACGGGCGCATGCGGTGTGAGCTTGCTTTGGAGATGCCGCCAGCCTGTGTACGGGTTGGTCAGAGGGCTGTGACATGAGTACAGCTCTCATCCAAACTGGACCATATCAACACTTGGATGCAGCAGTACAAAACAAGATAAAAATTTCAAGCCTGATCACAAGAGCAGAATCATCAGACATGGACAAAGTACTGGCACGGTTAGAAAGACTTAGGGAAATCAATATAACTATCTGTTCATTTTTTTCCCCAGACTGAGGCTATCACATTAAAAATGTTTAATTAGTGACGAACCTGTGTGAGAGAAGAAAAGAAAATAATTTTGCTTTTTGGCAGGAACACATAAAACAAAATGTTTTGGTGAGCAATACTGTGCAGAATTCAGGAGGTATTGCTTCTATCATGATCATCACTGCCACCATCATGATTCCATTGAGGATTTATATTTGGAAATAGATTTTAATGGATAAGAGGACTTTCTTGTTTATTTTTCTAGCTAGTAGTATTAGAGATATGAAAGAGAGCAACAAGGCATAGAGAGAAGAGAGAGAAAGTGGAGAGAGAAAGAGAGCAAGGGAGAGAGTGTAATGTTTACTGAAGCGGCGCTCCAAATGCTGAAGGTTTGTCAAAAGAAAAGGGCAATGGGAGTTAGAATTTTAACTTGGGTAGTGTCAATGATGGTAATGTAGACATCTAGATAAAAGACAAGCTATTGAATTAAAAACACACTGTTGCCTTTCAGACTGGCACTAAGGAGGCAAGTGGATCTCTATGAATTTAAGGGTAAGCAGGCCTATATCCCAACTTCTTGGCTAGCCAGGGCTACATAGCACAATCCTGTTTCAAAATGGCAAAACAGAAATAAAAGAAGTGAAACAGAAAAGCATAAGTGTGGCCTGTTAAACTGCAGAGGAAGAAAACGCCTGGAGATGAAGTATTCTACACAGCAGGATCCAGTCTTCATTGAAAAAAAAAAAAAAACAAAACTGTAAAATATTTTCTCCTGACTCTCCCAATGGAAGCCCACATCAATTATTAGTCCTAATGGCAAAAAGAAATGTTTCTGTCTCTTAGACAATATGGATTGCCCCTTTTACTCAATTCTTCTATTTTCTGGGATGTGTGTTCTGTGCAATACACAGAGAAGCAGTTAAGTGAAGCAGAATCATCAGCAGTTGCTTCATTGGGTTGAGCATAGCTTCACATTATATTGTGGCGAATCACATGACTAACCAAGTATCAGACTTTCACCCTAAACAGTTCATTATCAAATTCATTTCTGCATTTGTCATTTGTTTTCTTCATAGCCCCAGAACTGTGTTCAATTCAGATGTAAATTAAGCTTTAAAGGTAGTCAGTTTCACTTTGTAACTGAAAAACAGGATCAGTCCTGGGTAAAGCAATGTCATCCAAAATAATAACAATAACAATAATAATGCTTCAAATGGAAGGAAGGCAGCCGAAGCCCTGGCTCACACAGATGAGGCAGTGCAGGAGTGGGCACACCTGTTAGGCTGTGTCTGACTGGATTTCCCTAGGCTTCCAGTCTACTTCAACCTAAACTGTCAACCAAAAAGTATTTACTCTTAACATTCCCCTCCCACTGGCAATTGCATTCAATTGCATAAATGTTTATCATGGATGGAGTGAGAATCAGAATGTAATCCAACATAATTGCAGGGCCTTCAAATTATATATCATGACCCCTTCGGTTTGCTGTAGTAAACTTAATTTACCTTGTTAAGTCACAAAAAATAGGTGGGTGTTATTGATGATAAAGGATTTGATTAGGGCATGCCTGTTATTTTTGGTTGTTTCACTTTAGAATGCTTTGCTCATGTTTGGAAAGCTTCCTAGATCTTGAAGTCCTTAGTAGTTGGAACTGGAATTACAAGCACGAATACTCGCTTTCCCTGCTCCTCACCGCAACTGTGGAAGGTACATTTGATGTAGGTCCTTATTCCACACCATAGCTGGGGTGTGTGCATTTGCATTAGATCCTACCTCACACCATAGCTGGGACACAGGGCATTTAATGGAGGTCCTGAAACCCAAGCACTCACTTCCTCCAGCACAATCAAGTGGCAGCTACAGACTAGGTAGTGCCAGAAGCCTGTACTGGTAAGGTTGCCAAGGCAGCTACAGAGCTTGCCCTGGAGTGCCTCCATCAGCATGAACACACCCGTAACAGAGTCCACTTGTCAGTTAGCCTGGGTCCCTTCTCTGACCAACAGATGTACTTAAACTAGTTACTTAAACTAGTTGTGCGCTGATCCCATATCTCTTGCTTATAGTTGATAACTCTCACTGACATTGCTTTCCTTGCATTCCCATTTTTTACCTTTTTGATATGAACTCTAAGAAGACATGCCATCATTCCTGGTACTAGAAACGCATGTCTTTCTTATCTAAAATATATAATATTGTAAATAATATAATGTATTACAATATGTTATATTATTATAAATGCCATTTCATGTGGACAACTGAGCTTGTTTTGTAAATGAATACAACTGAACTTTTCACTGGGAAATGTTCATATACAGGTTTTGTATCCCGATAATGGCCAGAGCCTTTGAGAGTCATGAAATCAGGCTTATTAGTTTTTCAATAGAAAAATAAAGTGAATGCAACTATCTCATAGGCAACTATCAGATCTAAAAAATGATGTCTGTCCCTGACAAGAGCATGGACAAGAGCATCTGCTACTGCCAGCACTGTGTAATGCACTGGACATAAGGAAAAAAAACCTAAGTCATAAACTTTGACTTTAAAATCTTATAATATGCCCCCCATAGAAGGATTAAAATATTTTTAAATGTACAAAAGACTAGCCATTGTTTTCTTGAAAGAGATGTAGGCCAGGTTCCATGGTGGTTCAACAGAAAAAAGAAATTCTTACTATTTTTGGAAATCAGGGAGGAAATTGTCTATCCTGAATAAAGGTTTCAAGACATTCTATTGTTGAGACATTTTCAATCACATATTTCAACTAGCAATTTCACCACTATCCAACTATCTCTATTTTACTCTTCATTTTAGAAAGGCTCCAATTTTCAAAATGAACTCGTTTAGCAATAACCAGCAGTTTGCCCTTTATATTAATCAGAATTCATAATAAGTTGGAGCTCATAGGGAACAAGATAAATGTATAAGAAGCCAAACAGACCACAATAATACCAACAATGGCATTTTAAGGCAAAGTATAACCTAACACTTGAATGAAAAGATTTCATTTATTTTATGAAATATTGAATTAGATGCCACAAGAACCCTTCCCATTGACTCACGCTCATTTGATTCCAACCTTAGTTAAATTTCAATAATATATATGTAGTATGAAATTTATATGACCTAAGGAGAGAGAGGGAATAGACAGGCAGGTACTGTTTGCACTGTCCAAGGTGCTGACCCAGGCTGGGTGTGCGCTGCACTGTCAAAGGTGCTGCATGGGGCTTTGGGAGCAACAGGGAAGGCAGCTCTGCCAGAGAAGCAGGCTCAAGATACAGCGGTGTAAATACTTTTGACTCAAGGATGCACACTAGTAAAAAAAAAAAAGCTGATTGGTCATCTGTGTGTTTCCCACGGAAGCTTGTTCTGGGATGAGATACCCGAAGCTATAGCAACCTATAGTAATGCAATCATGGAGGCTGCATCTCTTCTAGAGAAGTTTGTAACTGATTCGTGACTTAATCTTTTAAAAAATAACTCATTTTATTCTTAGGTGGAGATAGAAAGGCAGAATTCAGAGGTTTTAGATCTTCTAGAGCTGGAATTGTAGATGAGTGTGAGCCACCACACTGAGCACTGAGAACAGAAGCCTCCTCCATGGTCTTAGCTGCTCTCCTAGCTCTCCAGCCCCTGTCAATCTTTTGTTAAATTGAGTCTCATTAGTTAAAGACAACAGTGGCACCAAAAGTGTCAGCATTGCCTGTGGACTTCAGAAGGTCTTCTGAGATGGTTTGTCTCTCAGGAACCACGTACTACATACCGAAGGACTTTCTCCCATAAATCTTAAAGAAAGCAATAAATAATTACCTTTACAACATCCAGTTTAAACTATGTGTTGGCAGTGTGCTATGACAGTTTCTTATATGTGAGATCTATCTTATGACTCTCTGTTTGAAATACGGAGCATCTTTAATACATGCTTCTTTCAGACATCTGAAATAACTGGAAAGAAGTTGAGTAAAGGATAAACACGGGTACACAATGTAGGCATACCGGGCCCTATAAAATATGCTGATTCCACCATTTCCACCATTCATAAGCAGGTAGAGAGAAATGTTTTATCTCACACATCACTGTGTTCCATAGACTACAGGAGTGATGGTTTTAAATACTGGATAATGTTTACAGGATTCAGTCACACATTCTCCCATGAGGCCACATCACACTCAGCCATTAGTCCTCTACTGTGCTCTCTTTAGCCTAGCATGAAGTGAGTGTATGCATGAAAGACATTCATGTATAACATCCCAGCACCTTGGGAATACCCACTCTCCTTGAGAATTTGTTTGGCAGCCTTTACAAAAAAGAAAAAAAAATAAATGAAAAAACTGAGAGTGGTTTGCAAGAATTTCAAAGTTTTCTCACACTTCTTCTAAACACTGCTTCCTATAGGGACATAAGTGGAAGGAGAGAAAAGAATGTTTGCTGTAACCATTGATCTTTTTTTTTCTTCTCCTTTTCCTAAGTAGAAAACATGCCTGAAAACAACAGATGGTTTCTAATGAAACTGGCCACCATCTGAAATAAGAATAAGTTAATGATCCTACTCAGCTGTGACATCTATGAACCAGAGCAGCAACCAGGATGGCACAATCATCTTAGGGGTGCGGGAGTGATACACATGCCCTAACAGTAACCAACAGCTCTTTAGCTGGACTTGGGATCACTCAAGAAGAAAATCAAGAGGGAGGCCTCTGGCTAAAATGCTCAATCCCCAGCCAGAAAGGCAAAGCAGATTGACATCAGAAGAAGAAAACAGGAAGCAAGCTAGGAGCCTGTCACAGAGGGCCCCTGAAAGGCTCTGCCCTGCAGAATATCAAAGCAGATAGCCAACTGTTGGGCAGAGTGCATGGAATCTTATGAAAGATGTGGGAAATAGTGAGATAGGGAGAGGACAGGAGCTCCACAAGGAGAGCAACAGAACCAAAAAATCTGAGCACAGGGGTCTTTCCTGAAACTGATACTCCAACCAAGTACCATGCAAGGAGAAAACCTAGAACCCCTGCACAGATGTAGCCCATGGCAGTTCAGTGTCCAAGTGGGTTCCATAGTGATGGGAACAGGGACTGCCTCTGACATGAACTGATTGGCCTGCTCTTTGATCACCTCACCTTGATGGGGGAGCAGCTTTACCAGGCCGCAGAGGAGGACAATGCAACCACTCCTGATGAGAGCTGATGGACTAGGATCAGGAAGGAAAGGACGACCTCCCCTATCAGTGGACTTGGGGAGGGGCATGTGTGGAGAAGGAGGAGGAAAGGTGGGATTGGGAGGGGAGGAGGGAGGGGCTTGTGGGGGGATACAAAGTGAATAAAGTGTAATTAATAAAAATTAAAATAAAAAATTAACAATAACAACAACAAAAATAAAAAGAAGAAGAAAATCTTCCCTGGTACTGGAAACCAAGGACCTCAGATGAGAACTTGCAACACCACTTTTTCAAAACAGCATAGCCCTCAATTACCTTATAAGTACTTTTCCTTTTTGTCCATAAATAAGTGTAGTTCTCCCCTTCATCCATGAAACTTTTCTTTGTAACAGATACCATTATAAACATTTAAGAAATAAATAAAGCACAACCGATCAAATTGTGGAGCCCAATCCCAACTGATATATATATACAAAATAACACCCACATCTACTCTAAGGGAAGATTGTAGAAGGCAGAGGAACAGGGAGTTTATTGTGAGACTGATTCTCCTGGGAATGTCAGCGAAGCTGCACTCATGTTGTGGGAGAAACAGGCTCCTCTAAGGAAGAGCAGATATGAAGTATTTTAGGAATATATGTATGTGTATTTATATATAATATTTTATTTATATAAATATATACTTATAATATATGTATGAATATATATTATTCCTAAGATACTTGGTACTATATATATGTGTGTGTATACTATATACATACTATATATTGTTTTATGTATATAAAATATATAATATATATTATATATCTCTATGATGTGTAGCATAATATATAACAATATAACAATAAGATATATATAATATATAACAATATATAGCATATAACTACATTTATCTGCATAAAACAATAAAAAAAAGAGGCCATGGGCTGAAGAGATGGCTCAGAGGCTAAGAGCACTGGCTGACCTTCCAAAGGTTTTGAGTTCAGTTCCCAGCAAATACATGGTGGCTTACAACCATCTATAATGAGATCTTGTGTCCTCTTCTGGCATACAGGCCTATATGCAGGCAGAAAAATGTAAATAATAATAATAAATAAATAAATCTTCAAAAAAAGAGACCATGGACTTGATTGGGGGAGTACATAGGAGGGTTTGGAAGGGAAAGTAGAAGAGAGAAATAATGTAATTGTATTATACGCTCAAAAAATAAAATATATGTTAAAAAATAGAAAGAAAGTGCTAATGAAGAGAGGGGAGTTTAGACTATTTTAGAATAATCAAAAACTGGATCTTTACGTGGAAAGTCTAAAATTACAAACATGACCTAATAAAATATTCAAATAATCTCCTAATCATATCAATTAACTACATGTCAAAATTTTAAAACTATTTTCATTTATGTTATAGTGAACCCTAAAATAAAAACAACAGCTATAAATGTCATCCCAGTTTGGTAAAAAGGATACAAAACATCCCTGAACTCAGAGATTTCTACCAGCCTTTGGGGATTCTTGTCCTCCACTAGAATAAGTGATACTGACAAATAGTGAAGTTCCTGGGAATGATTCAAAAGGAAGGCAGGACAGACACACGGCGAAAAACAACTGAAGAGAGAAGGACCGTGCTTGGCAGCTGGGCACAAACCATAAAGAACTAATTTTGAGATTTTGAATTACTCTGAGATCCAAGATGATGCAGTGTCCTTGGGAGCTATAGGAATTAATTTCAAGGGTTCTTTCCTCAGGATTTGGCTAAAAGGCAGAAGAAGACACTACACAGCAACCCAGCTTCAAAACCACACAGCCTCCCCCACGGCTCCATGTTCACTCCAGGAGGACAGTCTGGCTGGATGGTGCATTGTTGTACTTATCATTTTACTTTGCCCTGTGCTAGAAGAAGGAGGAGGAGGAGAAATAAAAGAAGTAGAAATGTCACGCCATGTAAAGGGCTTGTATGAAAAGGTGCAGAGCTGTCTGTCAGCAGACGGTCTACAAAGACTTTTCAAGCCATTCCTCCTTATAGCTGCTGAGGTTTAATGCCTTAACTCCAAAGGCTTCCCCTTATATGCTATTGAAGACAGAAGCTGGCATTGCCAACACACTAACAAAGCAGACAATGAGCCCGCAGGTCCCAGAAGCTGTATTTTCACCTGCCTGGAGAAGGCCCCAGTATGCCTGGGGCCAGGAAAGTGTTGCTCTGCTCCCCCAGGATGCGCCTGACCCAGATCTGCTGTCTGAAGGACCCGCACCCAGCAACAAGCAACTACAGCAGTGTCCGGGTTATTCTCATGGGACCTCTCTTAAATGCACAGTTACATTTAATTACATTCTTTGGGGTCCCCTCTCTCTCCAGAAAACCAAGCCTTTCAGGTATTGACTATCCTTTGAGAGATGTGAACACAAATGGATGGTTCTTCCTCCCAGACAACAAACAGTACAAGGTTGGATTATTTCTTAATCCATGGCATGGTGTTTCACTCTAAAGGACTCTGATCATTTCTCAGTGAGGGCTTTGATATAAAGGAGCAATGCTAGTGAATAGTCTATTGACCTACGGCTTGTCTCTAACCTTCCAGGAGCTTCATGTGAATGATTTCAGAAAAGATTCCCATAGGCTGCAAGGCTGACACAGCTCTTACTGTCGCTCTATAGATGAGGTGAGTGCAGGTAAAGAAGCTAATTCCAGCATCCATCAGAGGCCACAGCACTGTACTTAGGATGGGTTAGAAGGCAGGATTTTGTGGCTGGCATCCGAAGCTCTGGGAATGATTCCTATGACCAGGAGAAAGCCCCACCAGTCAATTCAGCTGAGCCTGGGACAGATGGAAGTCACCAGAGCAGAAAAGCTGCAAGCTAGCTTCTCCCGGCTCATAACTCTGTCATTATAAATTTTAATATAAAGTGTCACTTCCCTGGAAAATAAAAACCACAGGCGTCATAGGTCACGGTATTGTGATGAGTGCATTCCAAAGATCTTAACCGATGGCCCTGCACCTCCCCTGGCTACTCCATACTAGCATCTTTGCCAGTCACCATGAGCCATCTCTTTTTTGCAAATACTGAGTCAAAATACAGAGAACTGAGTGTGGGGTACCCGACCCCACTTGATACACCTACAGCACAACCCTACACTGAAGGCTCAGTGAACACCACAGAAAAGGGTGTGGTAAAAGCAAGAGGGCTCAAATGTCTGCTGCTAGAGAGACATGAAGAAGCTACCCCCACCAGGAAATCCCACAATATGCTGCCCAGCCGACACAATGCCTGATGACAACAGTGGCCGGCATGAAGACATGGGATGGGGAAATTTCAGAGGTCCCACCCTTAGATGAAGAGGGACAGGCAACCAATGGCTGCTGGGAGAAGAAGAAATAGCAGTCTCTAAGTATGAACCTCTTAAGAAGCTAGCCAGTCTCAAGCGGTCAGAGATCACCCTAAACACATATATTCATGTGCAACACTAAATGGACTCAGTAAGTTCTATTTTATATGCATATGTAAAATATACATATATGTGTATGTTTAAAAAATAATCATAAAAATTTAGTCATAAATTTGAGAGGAACTGGGGGAAGACACAGGAATGAGTTAGAGTGGGGAAAGCAAGATAACTATTAAAAATACTACTTATGCATGGAATTCTCAAAAAAATCATGGGGGTGTATAAACTTCTAAAATTGGACGGAATTTTTTCCTGAAGTTATGTGTTATATCTGAGAAAAAGAAGTAAATGAGATATGGAAGAGCCCCTGATTCCTCTGACTTTGCTTTGTCAAAGTTTGAGTAGCTCAGTACGTGGGTGACTTTGGGAAGGTGAAAAGGAAGCAGGATGTGTAGTCTGGGGTGCCGATCACAGGTGGTACTTCAAACCCATTCCTGCCAGTCTTCAGGGAGAAATCAGCACCTCCCATCAAGACCGTTCATACAGTCTCAAAGGCATCAGACTCGTCTGCTCCTCTTTCTGTGGAACTATTAATAAGTATTGGACAGTGCTGAAAGGCTCAGGATTCATCAGAATCTCGGCATTTAGAGAAAGGACTTCAGTTCACCCAGGCCTGTGCTTCCTGATTTCAGACAGATGTAAAATCACCCCCAGGAAGAGTCTTTGTATACTGCATGGACTCACATTTTCAGCTTTGCCCTCCCCAAAAGTCTTTTCAGTCAGTTTGGGGAGAGACAAGGGGATGGCTTCATTAAACTCCTCCCAGTGTTTCGCTCAGATCTCTAGAGTGCTGGGACTGTTCACTCAGTTTGAGCGAGCTGTTGGGTCTTCTGCTTCCTCCCCTTCTGTGCAGGCAAACAGCTTTGGGTGACATCATCCTTCCACAAAGTGGCTGTACAATGACCAGCTTAGCCGTGGATAGGGGATACGACAGTATTTAAATGGGAAACCTTGAGGAGAAACAGTTTCTGTTACTAAGATTACTGCACAGTGGTTTCATGCCTACCGAAAGCGGACAGTACAAGTGGACTTTGGTGTAAAGAGAAGTCAAAAACCCACTGTTATCTATCAAGATCTGCAGAGGAAAGAAATAAAAGACATGTTTCTTGGCCTCGTTGTGGAGTGCTCACTTTAATAAGTTCTTCTGTAAGGGAAGAGGTCAAAATGATATTAAATGAGGATTTTGAATTTGGAAAAACAAGCTCAACAATTATGTTAGGAGAAATAAGAATAATCAGTTTTCTCTGCACACCCTTGCTGAGGCCTGCCAAAGGATCTATAAGCAGTTCTCCCAACCTTCCTCAAGACATGCGCCCATGCCTGACACAAAATTCCCATTGGTGCTTTTCCCTATGACCCATGCTCTTCACGCTGTGACGTACACGTTTCTATTCTCAATTCCTTAAAAATAGTTGCATTCCCTGGGACTAAGCATTTCAGAAATCACTTTTTTCAGTGATAACCACTTAGAGATCTGAAGCAATCTGCCTGACTTTCTAGCATTAGTCCAATGTACTTTGCATCTATAATTGTGTAAGTGCTACACTCAACTAGCAATATAAGTCTCACCTGGGAAGTAATAGAAAAGAAAGAGCTAAGGTATAACTGCAGACCTACTAAGTGAGCAAGTCCGAGAATGGTGTCCATTGATCTCTGGTAAGGATCACCTTTCACTCAAAAGGCAGCCCTTGAGGACTGCATGAGCTGGAAGTCTTAAAAAGGGGAGGAGATGTTGGGGAAGCCCATGAGATGTGGAATCAACAGAGAAGTCGGTCAAAGCTGGCAGACAGCCTGAACATGCTATATTCTGCCGTAACGTGCAAAGAGGAAATAGATTCAACAAGCCAGGAAAGACTGATTTTCAAGTGAGTGTGCATGCCTTTATCAATCAGATTTCAAATTCCTTCAGAAATGTCTTGGCAAAACAAACCATCTTCCCCGGCTCTCACATGCCAGTTGGTTCATGTTTGCCAAAGTGGCCATGGTTATACAAGGTGATGAATGGGATTCTATATACTTAACTTTGCATCAATACTCCTTCTTCACACATTTAACTTTCATCTCCTACCCCTAAATTTGTGGTCTCATAATTAGACCTGCCAGTCTGCCTGCTTATTGGCTCAGTTGATGAAATTAGCCTTTTCCTTCTGTTTCTTTATTCTTGAGTCTACAGCTGGACTGTATGACAAAACATGGCTGCACAGCAAACACTTACCCCAGCATCAATGGCCAAAGCCCCAGTCAAGGTTAGTCAGGAGTGCACTGCCCAGCTGTCTGACTCTCACAGAGACCTTTTCCCTCTGCAGTTGTACTCACCCATATTCTACATCTGTTATGACCTTATCACTTTGTCTCAGATACAATATGATGTGTCATGTAGTTCTTCCTTAGAGTGCCATGGGCAGTTGTCCTTGGATATCAGGCTTCCTACCCTGTCATTACAGTCCATAGCTGCCCCTAATCCAATCCTACAGGGCTTGCCTCATTGAGGAGCAAAAAACTCCTTCACCCTTTACTCCCAATCCACCCACAGCTGTCACACTGGAGGCTATATCAGGTGCCTGTATCTTCAGAGATTCTCTTGGAGAAAACATCTAATTAACTTACTTACATGAGGATGTTAAGTGAATAGGACTTTGAGAACTAGCAGAGCGAACAGCTAGAAAGAATATTTAGAATGATATCATGGTCTGAATGTAAAATGCCCCTCACAGGTTGGTGTGTTTGAACATTTGACTCCCAGCAAGTGGTGCTGTTTTAAGATGGTGTAGAACCTGTAGAAGGCAGAGCTTAACTGAAGGATACCTTGTAGGGATGAGACTTAAGGTTATATAGACTGGCCCCAGTCCCTGTCTTCTGGTTCCTAATTCACTGGGATGTGAGCAAGTACCTCATACTTCCACTGTCACAGGCAAGAACTGCCATGCTTCCCTGGCATGATGGGCTGTAGCCTCAGACTATGACCTGGAGTCAGTGCTTCTTTCCCCGAGTCATTCTTGGTCAGGTAACGGGTCACTGAAGTGAGGAAAATAGCTAACACAATTATAAACAAGCACTAAAGACTGTGTCACACAAAACACAAGAGTTTAGTCAATGGGCCACGGTCATGGGTTCAGAATCTGCTTCAGCACTCCTCACCCAGGAGAAGATTAGCCCTGACCTTGTTCTGAACCAGGCATCGCAGTGTCTCAGTCAGGCACTGAGGTAAATACAACAGTTAACAGTAACTAACAGTCAAACTCCAGGCCCTCTGTCACTCTGGTCACTCATGTTTGATTATTGCATGTATCTAGGGAGCTCCACAGGGTAGACAGATACATTACATTACTTCCCTGTCAGAATAACTTATTAATAAGTAATAAGCATTTTCCTTCTTGCATGGTTTTGTTTAAACACTTGATTTAAATTATTCATCTGGAAAACATTGTCACAGTTTCAACCCTTTGTGTTTTAATTAAATGCTGAAAAATCTCACCACAGCCTTGTCCCCAGAAGGTACTAAGTAGCTATGGTGACCTTTGAGATTATCTCCTTGTTCTTTGCAGTACTACCTGGTCCCTGATAGGTACCAAGCAGCTATGTTCGCTTTCTAGGTTATCTATTTGTCCTCATTTTAGTCACACTTGAAAACTGCTGATGGCTGTGGTGGCCAACAATAAAAGCATAGTTTTCAAACTAGCGGGATTCTTTGGATTTCCTAATATTTTATATAATTAATCAATGCTATCTATTAAACTATCTCCCTGCTTGAGCAGCAAGGCCTTTTATCCCTTGATGCTACCTATTCAACTGTCTAAACGCTCCTCTTTGCTCATCTACCATCAAGGCTCCTATTCTCCAATTTTTTTTCTCTTTCTCACTTATTAGATGCTCAAAACTCCAAGGCTTACTGAAGAAACTCTGCAAAATCTAACCCATTCTGATCTTTTGCTCAGCAACGAATTCCCATCCCACCTCTAAATCTACATTAATAACTAACATCCAAACAAAATTTTAAGCACAGTTAAAAATTGAGTCTCTGTGTTTCTCAGCCTGACTAAATTTCCCTCTCTTACTCTGCCTGGTCCATTACCTAGAGATAGAGCTGGAACATGTGTATCTCACTCTTTGTGCTTGATCCCATTTAATCAAATCCTTCCACACCAGGCAGCCAGCACTGTCTCTAACACGGACTGCAGCAGAAGCGTTGTGAAAAGGGTGTTACCCATCTTCTCCTGTCAAAATTATTATACACGTAGCAGAGACAGACTCCCTAAAGATAACACCCACCCTGTGCTCTCTTGGGGTGTCTTTCCCTTAAGTTGCTTTCTCTGTGGAGCCTCCTCATCCCTGCTTTCTACATCTTCTATCTCTTCCCAGCCTTGTGACTCCTCTCATTGGTTTCCCCTCCTCTGACGCCTCACACACCTTCTCCAACTTGACATACTTTTCATTCTGTGGCTCTGGAGCCCTCTGCCTCATTAATTTTTCACTCGGGAAACTCACATAAGGTGTCTGCCTTATTAAATCTCCTTGAAGGCACAGCATACTCTGTTTAACTCTGGAGAAGCTACAGTTCCCAGCATGGCATGCTGTGAGTGTTGGAAACAGTTACACCCAATGAGTTGAATCTTTAAATTCTTCATGGGGTCAGCTACTTGACTACAGAAGTATGTCAGAAAAATCTAACAATGAGAGGAATTGTCTGAGGAGTGTGAGGCTAGTAATTGTCGGAGCCATTGCTTACTTGCACACGCTGCAATCGAGCCAGTGTCCTCCAAAGAACAGATCACTTCAGAGGGAAATCACATTGGGCTGAGGGTAGCGGCTATACGTATGAGGGCTGCAAGACCTCCTCATACAGCAAAACTTACATGTACACATGTTTGTTTATTTGTTTGTTTACCCACTGGAATTGCAGCTGTGTTTTTATCCTAAAGCAAATATTAAGTTAACACTGCCAAACTTCTATTTTCACTGGATCCCAGAAGACATATCGTGACTTAAAGTTACCAACACATTCATTTAGAGAATACTATAAAATAATGGGTGTTAGCATTATGTATGAAATGAACTAAACATTATGAAGTAAAATAAACGTGAATGAAAAAACATCCAGGGTCTTAAAGGACAATGTAGGTGTCTGGAAGGCCAGCACAGCCCCACTGACTGCCCCTGTGGTCATCACAGGAAGTAAGCAGCTTCCTGGGTGCTTCTCACCACTTCCAGTTTTGCAGATGACTACACAGCCTTCTACAGTCTAATCACTGGGAGAGTCCTTCCAGTCATAGAGTAAGGACAATTGTGCCTCCCTAGGAAGAGTATGCATAGCAGGGATGGTAAGTCGTAACTGCAGACTCCCCCAAATACCAGGATACATTTCAAATGGATAAATACCGCAGGTTAGTATCTGGTAATGAACGCTGCTGCCTCCACAGTGTGTCAGTGTCCCCTGCCTCCTGCCTCTCTTCACACCAACGTGCTGGCAGAAAGTACCTTCATTTCCCAGGAGTCCCGGCTGCAGGAAGTTACCAGAAGGCCAGCTCCTCAGTCCTGTTGAAGGGACTTCCTCTCTGTGCTCTGCTCAGAATGTGGCCTTAATACTTGCCCAGCAGAAGTCTGGGAAGGGACGGAACAGTGCTGTGGAAGTCCTTGGTCTCCAGGTTGCTCTTCTTATTGTGATAAGTACCCTGCCTTGTGTTGTCCGTTCTCTCTGGGAAGATGTGAAGCTACAGAGGATGGAGGCAATAGAGCTGGAGACCGACTACGGATGTCTACCAATGAAGTTGCATCCCCAGCAGTGTCGAGATCCCAAACTTCCCGTAACAAGGACCAGGTATGCACTGTGCTTTCACATAAAGTTGTTTGCAATAAGAAACCACCACTGTAGCCCTCAACTCCTTAAGCTTTAAAGTGATTCCAATCTCAACAGAAAACACCTACAAAATTAATGAATGGAGAATTTCAGGTGGAATTACATTTATCAGTGAACCAAAACCAAACAGAGGAGATGTAGAGAGAGACACAGACTGAGAGAGAGACTGAGGGATAATGCTTTAAGCTGCCTGGAAAAACACTATCTCATGAGATAAAACATGGGACTTCTATTTCTTCTCTAATCATAATCCAAGCTAAAGGAAAGATGAGGAAACATGTTTAGGAACCAGGGATGAGGTGGTGGCCCACACTGCTGGTCATGAAGATACTCCTCAGCTCTATCTCTTGCTATAATGACCATGTGTTCTGTGTCAAGAGTTCATAGGGCAACAGTGGTGCAGCCCTGATTTCAGAAGGAAACTGAGACCTACTCTTGGGAATTCAAGGGAATTCCCCTAGTAACTGAGAGCTTTCTTCTTAAGCATCTGTCTGGAGGTCTTCAAACAAAACCTAGAATTTTTGGTCCATTATTTGTGATGCATTTTCAAAGTCAAATAAAATATCATAAGACCTACATCATTCAAGTTCACGCTCATACCTGGATTCCTTGGCCTAATCTATGATTAGAAACCACACCTATTTACCAGGAGCCTCTGGGCTAGGCAGCAAGAAGACAAATGTCCAGGTTTGGGATGTATGGATGTCCTTCCAAGCATTGCATCTCAGATCCTAGTGTTTCAGCTCAAAGATTGTTATGAAAACATTTGGAAAGGGGTTGCCTGGTAAGACAAGAAGTCTCCACAGTTATGGATATCTGTTTTATAGGGTTTTCCTTTAGCCAACCTAAGGAAGTTTTACAAACTGAAATTTGAAGTTATCAGCTAAGAAGGGATACTGACATATGCCTGCCCACTGGGATAGAACGCATCAGCCATGGTTATAAACCAAACAGTTATCACCTAGCAATGTATTAACAATTTCATCTGCTGTAGTTATGTATGCATTACATGTGGTACCCACATACATATATAGTGTATGATGCCTTTGATACACACTGTATGATACAAGGCCACAGTTTTTCTACGTATTATATAATATATTAATATATATGTGTTGACGTATATACATGAATATCCAGTGAGTAATAAAATTTATAATCTAAATATAAATCTTATTATTGAATTGCATATAACTCACAAACACATTTTAAAATCTACAGGGCTTAACCAACTGAAAGGAAGCAGCTTCCTCTTCCTTGTATGCACCACATAAAGCTATCACCATGCTAGCGTTCCCTTTGTGCCCCTCCTCTTTGTGTGTTAAAATACCAGACAAAAGCAGCTTTGTAGAGAAGGGATTAATGGGTTTGAAGTTCTGGAGGGAGGCAGCCCATCATTGGAGAAGGCGCGGCCACAAGCAAGGAAGGCATGATGGCAGGAGTGTGGGCTAGCTGGCCAGAGTGTACCCAAACTCATGAGGCCGAGAGTGAGCAGAAAGTAGGGATGGGCTATAAAGTTTCAAAGCCCACCACGTAGGGACCCACGTTATTCAGTGAAGTGGGTTAATGTTCCATGACCTTCCCACAAAGCACTATCAGCTGGAAACAAGTGTTCAAACACATAAGCCCACCCAGGGCATTTCACCTCTGAACTGCAAGGACAACTGAAAAATAAAATAAAATAATTAGTTAAACTGGCATGTATTATGCAATTGCCTTTGGCATGTTAGTGAGTTTCTTTTTGGTGAACTTCAGGGGACAGATGCCACTAGAGAGGAGTCAGCCTAGTCACCTATACTACTTACTGTGGTCTACTGCAGGCCATGCAGTCAAGCAATTCTGTTTACTCAGTTGCCTATCTGAGTGTGCCTCCTACTGTATTTGGTACGTGAAGATCAAAGTGGGAGGAATGAGAGCCCACTATCTAATTCCCTAGGCATCAACATGTAGACAATGAGCAAGCTTCTTCCCTCTGTATCATTAGTTTTCATTACACAGAGTGACTTCTTTTCAAAAAGTTATTGAGACCATTGCGGATAATAATATATAAATATTTCTCACATTTTCAGGTCACAGTGGGATTCAGATGGAACCAACAATCTCATCTACAGAACTGAAGACTGTAGCTGCCACTGGGTGAATATAAAACAGATTCTGGCCCCTCTGTGGGTTTTTATTTGTGTTTAATTTTGTTTGTCCTTTGGCTTTGTGCTGGGGACAAAGCTTAGAGCCTCAGGCACGTAGACAAGCATTTTATCACTGATCTACAATCCCAGACCTTTAACTAATTTTCATTGTTGGGGTATGTGAGATGAGGTTCCTTTTGAAATTATAATGAACAATGCTGTAAATTAAACTTGGGGGCTTAATTTTGTGTGATTTTGTTACTGATTTAGTTCACTGGCTGTAGTCGAACATGGCTTATGTAATTCCAAGTATTCTAAGGACACTTACCTTTCCTCAAAAGTATTACCTGGTATGATATCTGTGGTGTCTTGGTATGAAGGTAAGAGTGTCTCAGGAAAGTCGTTTTCAGTAGAAACTGTCACTTTTTAAATAATTATGGACACCTCATGTTAATATGCACACTCAGGTGTACACTAACATCCTTACACTCGGGTAAGTGATTTGAAATGAGTTTCAGCCATTTGCTTTGCAAAGC
This sequence comes from Pachyuromys duprasi, assembly GCA_028658305.1. Classification (NCBI taxonomy): domain Eukaryota; kingdom Metazoa; phylum Chordata; class Mammalia; order Rodentia; family Muridae; genus Pachyuromys; species Pachyuromys duprasi. The sequence continues at coordinate 115,165,540 of CM053764.1, read as the reverse complement.
AGTAGATGAGGAGTGCTCACATCAGCATTTACAACCCCTCGAGGTGACAGGCATGGAAACAAGTCTGTCCAGTTGGGAACACTGTTTTCCCACCTGACACCTGGCCTACACCTCTGGGTTTTCATCCCAGACCAGTGATAGAGTGGTCAGCATTCTTCCCCACTGGGTCGCTGTACAGTGCTGATGTCTGAGAAAGACCAGCTATCAGAAGACATTGTGAGGGAATGGAAGCCTGTTCTATGTATCCCTCAAGGGATGACGGGACTGGAATGGCGGCATTATCATGCAATACTGCTTTGTTGCTGTTCATGATTGGTCATCTAAAACTAAGCCATAAAAGGACCCTTTGCAGGACAACCGGAAAGATTCCTGAACTCACAAGAAAACAGCCGTACTGTACTGGCATTTCACATCCGAGTCAGAGATATAGCAGCATTTTTAGGACTGTTGCTCAGTTGTAACCTTTATTTTGTTTGTGAACTACCAATGAGAGTTCATGCTTTTTTGGAGGGGTTGGGGGAGACAATTGCTAGGAAATGTTCACTTAAGGATATAAGTCTCAGCTTATGCTATAAAAACGAAAGTTTTCACTATTATTTAAAATTTACTACAATTACTAAGATTTAAAATGTCTTCATTTTACCTATAGGACTCTCTTCATGGCTACTTATAAATAGGATGGGATGGGTCTGTGTAATGCAGAAAAGAAGATAACCTATAGGAAACTAGAGCCAGAAATCACCCCTGGGTTCTGCTGCTGAGAAGCACTTACACCCACAGACTAGCAATTCTTCTTGTTGTCTATGGAATGGCAAGCCTTTGCTTACACTCTGCCCTGAGGGCTGTAAGTCCGCTCAGACTTATTCCTGCAGCTTTTCTTGATTCCTTTCCATGATTGTAAACATTGCATTACACACACTCTCTGCCATACACTGGAAATATAAAGGCATACTTATCAATATGTTTGTGGCAATACTATATATGTTACATACATATCATGTATGTAACACATATGGTGGTCAGCACATGGGGTGGATTTCATCTGCCTGTAGTACTCTAAATGCTATGGAAACCTAGGGGGTTTCCACAGGAGCAGGTGTACTGCTCTAGAGATGGAGTTGAGGTTCAGTGACCAACCCTGCACAAGATCTGCGAGAGTGCAGTACTCACCCCTGAGTCAGCCCACTCATGCCATTGCCCCTGAAAAACCACCCCACATATTGAGGACATAGGCTACATCAAGGGGCAAGAACTGTTATGTGTGCATGACACAGGTCTACAAAAGGCAGGGGAGACTCTGCCTTCTGGCATTTGTTGATTGCGACCTACTTTTCTCAGTTGTGAGTCTTGAAAGCACTTGATTTCTTCTTTTACCCACTTCTATTGCCATGACAAATAGGTATGCAAAGTACTGACTCTTACAGAAAAGACACTAAGGTCTAAGATCCTAGCTATGTGTGTCAAGTTGCATGCAGCTCTCTCATTTAGAAGAAATTTTGTTTTCCTAAGTTAATTATTTTAAGGAGTTCTGAGAAAGGTAAGAGGCAGTAAGTGAGGCACCACTGTTTGAAAATGTATTATGCTAATTTCATGCATTATTATTGGAAGTTATGAAATAAGCCAGACCCTGGAAAACAGAGAGGTGCCTAAAGTAAAAGCATATCCACTCAAACTTTCTAGAATTACTGAGTATTTCTCTAAGTTAGTAAGCCCTATTGGGGTAAAAAGGCACAGAGGGAGTCAGCAGTTAACTTTCAGCCCTGGGTGTATTTCTTAAACTGCTACAAGGATATAAAGTGAATAAAATAAATACATGAGAAAAAACTAAAATAACAAACCAACAAAATCATCAAAGGCACATATTAGTATTGGCCTAAAGTAGAAACCTTTGTATGAGCTTGCTTAAAATGAAATATATTTTATAGATTCTTGATCTACATAATAATGAAAATAAATAAATAGTCCCCCAAAGCTAAGTAGAAGTATTGTGACTTCAAAAACAATGGGAGTCCTGAACAGAGGTTAAACTAAAGACACCTTTGAAGTGATGTCATACCGTAAGTAGCTTCTAGCATGCAATCGGTACCTGCTTCCGTGAAGAGGAACAGAAGGTCAGCAGATACCTTAGGAAGATTACTCTGGCCCCTAGACCTGTTAGTTATTTCAGTTCTTGCATGTTCTTGGCCCTGAGACCTGCTTTTTCCCTTTAGGGGAGGCCATCCTTAGGGAATCCCTGTGATGTCCACCATGATACAAGAAAACGTGGCATCATCTCTTCAAAAAAAAAAATCAGCAGACTGGAGTTTGGGCAGGAGCCTGGAGCCAGGTGCAGGGCTGGTGAACGTGCCCCTTTGTTGTGCAATCCCAGTGGCACTGAGCACTGTCCTGGGGGCCCTGACCACCCTGCCGGGTGCACTGGAGCAGGGTGGTAATGAGCTACAGACCAAATAAGTCACCTTTCCAACCCTCAGTTTTCCTGGGGGTGCATGGGTGAACTGGACAAGAGACTCAAGCCTGGAGCCCCAGGTCTATCATGACACAGCTTCCTTGTATGTATACTGAGAAGATGAGCTATGATCATATGTGGTGAAGTATTCACATTAATGATGACACAAAACAGTCCCCATCGGCAGCTGCTGCATACTGGTGGTGCCAATAAGTAACAGTTAAAACCTCTAGAATTCTCAACATTCTGGAAGCTGATGCTTTGCTTCTGGTTTCCTACCCATACTATCACTCTTTCACTGCATGTAGAAGCCAGTTGAGTGTCTGGTGACCTGAAACCCATCCATGTGTCTGTAGAATCAAAGACTGCCACTGAAGGAGGGCAGCCAAAGTCTGGCAGGACTGTCTTCCTTCCCAGCAAGTAAAACTAGCCTGCTCAGATCCCAGGAGACTCTAGCTAGGAATCTTATCTACCTGCCCTGGCCCTGATGGAAGATGTCACCCATGCTGTAATTCATTAAGTCCCAGGAAAGGACTTTAACAACTACAGTTTTGCTTTATTAAGCTTTAGTTTCCCATATGACAACTAGCAAGCAACATGCTCTACAGCCAGCATGCTATTGTGAAAGATAAATAGTGGGCATTTCCGCATTCCAAGTGATCAGGAATATAACATGGTTTGATGAATAAAATAATTAATTTCCAGGGCAGAGCCAAATATTTTCAGCCAATATTTGAGATCAGGCAGCTTGCCTATTCCTGCTGGCTTTGGAATGCTGATTGGCTCCCACCATCCAGGATGCTGCTGTAAATTAGGCAGCCTCGCTCTGAATTCCCCATCTGAATGCACATGCTTCTTCCTCTCTCTTCTTAGATGAAGCTGCCCAGAGGAGGCAAACACTATAGCAATAATACTTCCATAGAATCACAGCGATAAAAGAAGGCTCGCTGAAATACTGTGACATTATTTACAGATTACAATGATATTTAAGAATGAAGACATGATGGTCTTCATGCAAGTACTGTGCAGAAATGGTAGTCACTGTGTGAACATCTGTAGCCTAGTTCTGAGTTTACTTCTCCTTCCAGCGTCCCCTTAGGCACACATGCTTTCCAGTCTATGGATAAAACACAAGTGCAGGAAGTCCTTGGCTATCTATCTGCAAGCTGTCTCTGCTCACGTGCTTTTCTTGCCCACAAAGTAGCACCACGGCTCCTGTTGGGGCTCCTGCCTGCTTCCTTGGTGATTTATTTATACTCTGATCCTCACGCCCTTCTCCTTTCAGCACTCATCTGTCTCATTGTATCTAATCTGAAGTTATTTTATGTTGACCTGACTTATCAAACTACAAGAAGATAAATGGTGGGATAATAAATGTGCCTGTATAACCATATTATTATCATGATGGGATGGAAAAAAAACCCAGAATGTGAAAGGGAAATTATGAAGGTCTGAGAGATGGCTCAGTTGGTAAAGAGCTTGCCACATAAGCTTCAGGTCCTGTGTTCAAAGCCTGGCAACCATGATAAATGTGTACGATCTCAGTAAAGGGACCATAGAAACAGAAGGTCCATAGTGCCTGCTGGTCAGACAATCTAGCTGAATTAGTGAGTTGTAGGCCCAGCAAGTTGTACTTCAAGTGAGAGATCTTTTCACAAACCAAAGATAGAGAACAGTTGAGGGACATCCAATACTGACCACTACATCCACACACGTGCTCACACGTGTTGGACACACATACACTGTCTACAAGGAACACAGACCTGTCTGTAAATGGTGCCTTCGTGCCTTCGGGCAGCAGCTCTTCTAGGTGGCAGCACACCCCCTCCCTAGCTGCTTGCTGAATTGCAGGTTGATCACACTCCTGTTGCTGCAGCACTGTTTTTGCTCGACCACCAAAGGGAAGGGGTCGTGACTCACCGATTGAACACCAGTATGTTAACAAGCTGTGAAAAAACCAGGAAGAGATGAGTAACAACAGCTGGTTTCAGGGATGAACAGAAGAGAAAGGAAGGCAAAAGGAAGTGGCAAGGTAGAACCCAACGGTAGTCTCTAAATGAATACCAAACAACACTGAAAACAGACAGCGCTTTTCTAGACTAAATTGCAGAGGGATTCCATGCAGAGGGGAGTGTTAATGTTGATGAGGCCCTGAAGCTCTGGCTAGACCCTGGAGCCCAGGCCAGGCATTGGGCTTGTCTGTATGTCCAGTTTCATATGCCTCCATAAAATGTCATGTCATGTTCTGTTGGCCTAACCAGCTGACAGCCACCTTGGCTTGCCCATGCTCTCCTGAATCTCTTAAATATTAAGACACCATGGTCTTTGCAAACACTGCTGATATCTGTGTATCACTCAGCATAGAGGTCAGGGCCCTTGGCCTTGGCCACGGTGCAAGGTCAGTGTTTCAGAGCCAGGAGGAGCTATTTAACAGTACCGTCACCTGTCACTGCTTTGTCATTGCTTCTAATGTGCAGCTAGCAAGACAAGAACAACCTGGGTCAAAAGTCATGACTACTTAGACACTGAAGAGACATAACTGTTGAAACAATTTCCACCCACTGAGGTCAAAATAGCATCTGACAGCCTCCTTTTAAAACAAATCAACTTTAAGACAAATTAATGAGAAAAATGTAAAGTTCTTCAATTACGACAGCTAATCATTTCAATGGTTAGTACCCATTTTTGCTATCTTCTTTTTTTTTAATAGTGAGAATACTGATTGCTTCTGGAAAAAAAAGCTGTCAGTTTAGACCCCTAAACTTTATTTGGTAACTCTAAACTCTATTAAGTTTTATCATATAATTTTATGGAGGCGATTTTCTGTGTATCAAATAGGCTAGAGTTGAGACAAATTTGTTTCTTATCTGTACATTGCTTTTTGTATTTTGTATGAACACACACCTAATTGCCTATAATTACTGTAAATGACCACAGGATTGAAGAATTCCATTCTATCTAGAATTCTATGCTTAACAGAAAGTGAAAACTTTCTGTTCTTTCTGAGTGTGTTTGTACATTTACACATACATGTGTGTGCAGGTAAACACTTATGCCTTATGGATATGCATGTGTAGTGTGTGCATGTTTATGTGTGTGTGTACCGGCCTATATGGGTGTGTAAATGTGGCCCTTTTTGGGTGTGAGTGGCACATGTGTAATGCATGTGTGCAGGTACATGTGCCTAAATGTACACGGGTGTGTATGAGGGAGAGGCAGAGTTGGTGTCATGTGTCTTCCTCTATCTCTCATACCTTACTTTCTGAGATGGGTTCTCTACCTGAATCTGAGGCTCACCAACTGTATAGACCGGCTTGGGATCCGTCTGTCTCCAGGTCTCCATCCATGAGATCACAGGTGCACGCTGCCACTTGTGCTGTTGTTGTTGTTCTGGTTTTGGTTTTGTGCATAGGTGTGCGCTGGGGATCAGAACACAGGTCCTCATGTTTGCAAAGCAAGCCCTTGCTCACTGAGCCATGTCCCCAACCTCCTCCTTCCTCTTTTAATATGGAGTCAGGACAGTCTTTCCAATGTCTCAGAAAAGATATCTCTATGCAGGAGTCAGACAGGGGCAAGAAAACAGGAAAATATCAAGTCCCTTCCCAGCTATACAGGCAAGCCTAGAGGAAGCAGCATGGCCAAAAGTAACAGTCCAGGACACAGCACTGGAGTGTTCTAAATCTCAGGTGTGCCAGCACCATGTAAATGAGATAAGGAAATACTTTTAATTCCCATTACAATCAATATTATACATTCTCTTTATGTGTTCACATTAAAGGTCACAGAAAAGCTGGGCATGGTAGTAAGAACCTGGCATCCCATGACTTAGCAAGCAGAGGCTATATCCTGAACCAGCTCTGTATGACTTCTAGTCACCCTGGCTCCAACCAATTTGATGGTATGCAAAGAAGCAGCATCAATAGCATTTGATTTGATCGACAGTGCAGAGGATTGTAAAGACAAAGCTGATGAATAAAAAGTGAGACATAAGTTGAAAAACTGTTTTAAAGAGTTGAAAACTTTCAAAAGAACTGTATATCACACACTAAAAGAAATAATTGATATTAAATTTTATGATCAAAAAGCATGTTTGGCCAAAAGGCTGGCAGCAGGAAGCCTGAGTCAGAAATTAGACAGACTACCCAGCCTGCTGACACTGACCTCATGGAACCATCAGGAACATACGGTGACAAATATATATCTAATGCATGATTGGAACAACACCATGCGGATGCTCACAGCTTATCAGCATCCGGGGACTGTTCTCTGCTCTGTCCTCAGCACGGCACACTCATAAGCAACCTGTACAGTCCTTTTTTAGAAATGATGTTTTATAAATGTAAAGAAAACATTGCACATGTATATGTAGACACACACACAAAACTATGCATCTCTCTATTGAAAATGATGACGACAGAATGGGGGCATCCCATTAAAAGTAGAAGTGAAATCCACAGAGTAGAAGAAGGAATCAGACGAGATACAACTCATAAGGTATCTGTGGGTAATGGTTTATTTTCCCTACTTGAAGATATGAGAATGAAGGTCTCAAGTGATCTAGAGAGTTTACTATGCAGATACTTAAAATAAAATACATGTAAGATGAATTAAATTTCCTAAAATTATCTTTTTCATCACTCTCCCTCAGACTGCTGAGCAAGCATAAGACAGTAACTATGTGTGACAGGCAAACTAAAGTATTTACCTAAAATCACAAGTATCCTAGGTAATGCCCAGATGAGCACACAACTTTTGTTCACTTGGTTATTTTAAAACTAGACAGTATGCTGCATGTTACTGTGGCCTAAGAACTTTTCTCAAGCAGGTAAAGTATGTTGCCAATAGCTTTTAGCCATCTTGAGTATCAATGATAACAAATCCCACATGGAGAAGTTAAAATAATTTCACTGACAAATGTATGATTTTATGAAACATGAAGAAAACATAGGTTGACTCTATCTGTGGGACCATGATAAAGAGAATGATAATTTTAGGTTATCTTTAAGAATCATTAAATCATACTAAATTCCCTTTCTTTCATGATTCCCTGAACTCTGCCCAAGGTTTGGTTATGAGTCTCAGCATCTGCTTTGATACACTGCTAAGAGATGAGGAAGGGAGGGTGGGATTGGGAGGGAATAGGAGAAGGGGCTACAGCTGGGATATAAAGTAAATAAACTGTAACTAATATAAAAAATAAAAAATTAATTAAAAATAATCATTAAATCAGAGCTTCAGCAGCTATGAACTTTCACTCACCATTCAGTCATTCACTCATTTATTCATTCTTTCATTAAAAAAAAAAAAAGAGTCCAGACCAGACACAGACATCTGGTCAACCTCCTTCCAGGAGGAAATTTTTAAAAAGCTAGATTCAGGCTGGACATCTGGTCGGCCTCCATACAAATAGGAGCAAACAAGAGGGCTGGTCCCAGAGCTTCTCTGGAGTACTGATCTACCCTGCTTCTTTGAAGACGGAGGGCAGGGTTGTCCTACACCATGCCAGGGGTAACCTTGAGTCTCCTGTTTGACATAAGTAGCACTATGTCTATTAAAATACTGCAAAGCAAATTGAGTGTTAAGGCAAGTCATGTGTGATACCTTACAGGTTATAACATATTAGACATGACATACCAAGGATTATTGCTTTTACTTTAGTTTATCTTTAAGTAGATTCAAGAATTCTAACAATTATTAAAATTTCCTATAGTAAAACAAAGATACTCCAGAAAGCATAACTGAAAAGAAACAACAGAAAAGCCTGTTAGAGTGCTCCTCATGATAGACAGAGGGATCTTGTGAGGAATCCAAAATTAGAAGAGATAATTCAGCCTGGATCACAAATGAAAGACGTTACACAGACAGAGACAGGATTTTTTTTTCTCTTTTGGTAATACCAGCACCTTTTGGAGATCTTAAGTCCATTTCTGACTTTCTTAGCTCAGCAGCTGGCATATACTCGAAGTAGAACTCTCTAGTGTATGGCATCATGAGCCTAGGCAGGAGAAGTCCCAGATGACCAAATTTGAAATACTCTGATGAGAAATGTGTATTTGGCAGATGAGATCTCTGGAGCCAAGCAGAAGAAGCCAGAGGTAAAGCAAGTCATTCTCTAGTTGACTATGAGAATGTGAGAACAGAATGCTTTAGAAACAGCTATGAGAACTAGGATGATACACCAAACCTCTCTCTTGCTACTGTGTTCTCAAGCAATGAAAAATTAGTTGATTCTTGTAGTGGAGTTACATAGTTATTATGACAAGGTCTATCTTGGGGATATGGCATACTATGTTCTCAGGAGCCAATGGAAATCACTTTCTTCCATTCTTCAGTGTGACCCAGGGAATTCACTCTGGGGAAAGATACAGATCCCATGCTGCCTTTCCTGGTTATGTACTCCTGTCCAGAACTTGGACACAGCTGGCTTTTCTTCTTCTACACATCTTATCTCAACTACAACTCCTGGGGACCAAATCATTCCATCTAGAAGTTATCCCTCTAGAACAATCCCTGCAGTGTGAGCTTTCATGCAGCAGATGACTACTCCTTTGTTATTCACGGATGCATTCATAATTCTTCATATAAGGCCTGGAATCAGGCACTTCTTTTAAAGGAAAGAAAGTGAGGGAATGGGTCATGGCAGGAACGATGGACACCATGAAGAATCTGTTTACACATCCTCACAGAGTTTCCCTCAGGAAGTATGGAAGCTCTCTGCCCAACCATTTTCTCTACTTGGGCCATCTTTGGACACTTTCTGGATACTGCAAGATCCAGAAATCTGCTTTTACAAGTGAGCCACCCTCAAGCAATATCAAGGAGAATTTACCTTGTAACCATTCTACGTGCTTCCTAGCAGGACACACTACAAAGTGTTCTATACATTTCCAAAAGAGTTGAGTCTTTGCTTCCCAGAGCATGAAGCCACTCATTAGCACACATCCTTCCTTCTCCCATCCCACCATTCCCACAGCTTCCTTAGACAGAGTTCAAAATAAATTACATGCACCCAAGCTTTGCTTCCATATTGACTGACGAAGGGATTCACCAGCAGTAGGGAAACTCTACTGGTTCAAGTGCTGACCAGATGTATGCAAGGCTCAGATGTATGAGAGTATCTCAAAAAGCCAGGTGAAGAAGGAACTGTTGTGTGGCTCCTGAGTGTCACCCAAAGCCCATGTGCTATGGGTTTTGTTCCCAGGTGTCATTGCTGGAAGGTGGTGGAAGCCTGTGAGGCAGGGGCCTTGTGAAAGGTCACTGAAGGTATGCCTTCCCTAAACGATTATAGGATGCCAACCTTCTTCTCTTCTTTCCCAGCCCTGTAAGATTTGATTCCAGTTTACCATACTCCAGCTATGTTATGTGCATCCTCATCACAGATGTAAAACTATGCAGGTAGCCAAGCGTGAACCACACCTGCAAAACAGTAAACCAAAAGATCATATGGAAAGATCTGCTACGACCGAGCGCCAGCCAAGTAACACTGATGGCATTTAAAGAAGTAGAGAGCACAGAGAGCTCTGTGCACAGAGCAGGGAAAGTCCGCTAGGTTAGACACACTAGTCGGGGACCAGGAGCGTGGAGGTCTTGGTGAGGCTCCCCTTGGGCATCCTGCAATCTTGCCACCAACTTGACAGTCGTTTCTAAACAACTGAGAGACTTAACAATGTCTTCCAAGATAAATGGCATGATTGAGACAATTGATGTTTTAATTGTCTAAAGTAGATTACAACAGAGAGAAGGGAATTGGGACCATTGTAGAATACTACTCTCAAAGTCTAAGCAGCAAATAGTGATGCCCAGAATTAAGGACAAGACCACAGAAATAGCAAACAAAAACAGTAAAGAAAACAGTGCACACAAGACTCAACCTGGTTGGCTGTGAGTTAAGAAAGGACCAATGAAAATGAAGTGGAAAGAAGGCGGAAGCAGGAACTCTGAGCCCCACATATTGAGTTTAACTCAGGAAGGGCTTTTACACACTGTTTGAATTCAGAATACATACTTCACAGGCTCCCCGCATTTGATAGAGAGAATGCATTACAGAGAATGGAAAGAGAACAGGTGACTGGCTATAATTATTTTCACTGTTCTTAAACATGACATGCTTTAAAAACAAATATTTCTATGCCTAAACTTAGACAAAATTATATCATACAAACATTAGCAACTTGCTAATTAAAAGATGAGACCAGTGTATTATTCTAGACCAACTACTGAAGAGAGACGGCCAGAGACACACAAAGGTACTGCTCCCTGGTTCTGGAGTCTCCCAAGGCCATGTGTGTGGATGGTAAGGCTTGTTTCCTGGTGACCTTGAAACAGCCTTGAGATTATAATGTGGTTTACCATTATGTCTGACTCCAAAACACTGGCCAGATAAAGTTAAGAAACTCGCTTCTGGGAAAGAACAAATTCAATAAATTCTTATTTTAAATTCATGTATAGTCTCTTATGACATAGTTTAATGTGATTATATTTTCCATATCAAGACAATTCATGTTTCAATGAGCAAAACCCTTAAGATGAAACTCAAGAATGACAAGAATTACTAAAAATATCTCCGGTTTGCATAATTTCCGTATCTCACCCCAAATAGTCCCTGTCCCTAGACACCCTTGAATAAGCAGTTTAGCCATAGCTTTCTGTTCTGCCCCGTTTACACAATCAGTGCCACAAGCATTCTGGGAACATTATCAAGTCTAGTCAGAGGCCCTGACAGACCCAGTACAAGAGTCATTCTACCCATGGGGAAGGTGTTCTGAAGTATTGGGACCAAAGTCCTGGTGCTTTCTTCAAAGAAAAAAAGACAACCTAGTGATGGTCCAGTGATGGTCTACAGTTTTCTCCAGAGCTGTAGCAAGACTTTTCTACCTGTGTCTTCACCAAAGAGTGAGCAATACAGCAAGGGCTTGGGGTGAAGAATGTCTTACCTGCCTCCTCTGTCCTACCCAGCCAGTTTCTGTAATATGACAGGAGCTGTCCACACACAGTTTAACAAAAGCTCCTGAGATTACCAGGATGGTTGTGAAAGTCACTTGAAATCCTAATGTACTCTCACATTGCTGTTTCTTTCTTAGAGAGCATAGATCTGACCCGAACTTGCCCTCCCTTTGTAGGGGATTTCAACAGATAAATAATAAAATGTTTATCAGGACCTGTCTTCATTCTGTGATATAAGACCCAATCAAGGAATTTCTCTTCTCACACGCAGGCGAGCAATAAGGTAGATTCAGGGTTTTCCTGGGGTTCTTAATAACTATTGATGCCTGAATGTGTATGTGTTCATGTATGAGTCTATGTGCATGTGTGTGTGGGCCCACATGTATGCTTATGCACATGTGTGTATGCGTGTACATTTTCACTGTTTGACACTGTTCTGTTTCAGTGGTAGTTTTGTGACTATGAAATATTCTCATTTTCCTCTACAACTGCACATTACTGTGGCATGAGCTTCAGAACATTTACACTGCACGGGGACTTTTGCTACTGAAAAACATCTGTATATTTAAGCAGTTATTTTCTACATCTTCACTAAAGTTGCACTAAATTTAGAGTTTATTCTCACTACCAACAGGAAAAAAGACTTGGGTAAGGGCATATCTGAAAGGGGCCTTTCAATTGGATGGAAATGGATTAATCCCTGGGCTTTTTACTCTGTTTCAAGAACTCCTCAATGAAGGCCACTGAGGACACAGGGTATGCATATGAAGAAGAACATTAATTAAAATGTAAAGGTGCTAGACGGAGTCCCAGAGAGATGCTGTCCAGGAATGTCCAGGAATCCCTCCAAGGGATGCCCTTACAAGCAAACAGACTAGCAGGATTGTGTTGAACTGAAACTTCTACACTGCAGAGGAGGAGGGCTTAGGGTACATATACAGTCCAGGGGGTGGTGAGGGAACACTTGGAAAGCATGAAGACATTTTGCAGATGTTTTACACTGTGATGACTGTGCTAAAGGTGATGTGCCATATTGCTGGAATGGCTAGCAATTAGACCAGAGGAGCCAACCTCAGTAAAAATAAGAGGCTGTCATTCACATCAACTTATTTGCTTAATTGTCACGTAACTTGTCTCTGTCCAAAGGGAAAATGTGTAGACCACTTTTATTCATCTAAAATGATTTACTAGTGCTGAGAGAGAGGAAAAAAACACATTCCCATAAAATATGCATGCACTTTATAAAAAGGTGGCTCAGGTCTGAGTTCCATTCTTGTAGGTACTTGGCTGTCCTAAGATAAAAATTGTTTCTCTTCTAGTAGGTGTGGGGGAAGTCTATCCACTCATGCATCCAATCAAATTTTTATTTGATCTATGAGTATAAACACCTGCATGTCTGTGCTTATGGTTTTACTATTCAAAACAGCCAAGAGATGAAGTGAAACTAGATGTCTAATAAGCAAACAAACGGATAAAGAAAATGTAGCGCAAATATGGCGGGATTTTATCCACCTAGAGGTGTAAATTTTGGTGTTTATAGAAAATGGATGGAACTAGGGACACTTTTATGAAAAAAAGTTATCTAGGCTAAAAGAGAGCATGTAGGCATGACTTTTCCCACATGAAGAGTCCCACATGGGTTTAAGTTTACACATATGTGTACGTATGTGGGGAAGGGGGAAGATGAAATGGGATTGCAAGGGAGACTATAGTCAAAAAAGCAGAAGGAGATTGGAGGACTGAGTGGGGAACGCAGGGATCAAACATCAGGAGAGCAGTGAGGGGTAAGGGGAGGCACCGGGGGATCAATGTATAATGGCACATATGTATGCGAATGGGACAATGAGACCGAGTGTCTGTATTCTAGCCAAGATATTAATTTTTAAAATACCTGGAGATGCAAATGCAAAAACCCAAACCCATCGCAGAAAATTCACAGTGAAATTATAATTATCAGCAAATATACAACACCAAGCTGGGTTTAATGGACCTGTGTGTAAGATGGAGCTCCCTTGCTGTGTGCCTTCATGATATTAAAACCCAAAGTGAGTCAGGTGCGCACATCCTGTGTCATGAGTGACAGGAGCAGGAGGGTGGACGGTGAGGAGCCTGCTGGCTGAGATCTGGAATGACACTTCCACAGTTGCTAGGGACAGACAGGGGCCACCCACTTGCGCAAGTCCCTCACCGCTGCTTATCCTCCAGGCTCTCACTATTTATTTCACTCTTGTTAGTTATCCAGAGCTAGAGTTCCATCATGGACACGTCTCCTCTGCAAGAGAATAGCACTTTAAAAACAATGTTTAACTAAGCACTGTGATTTTGCAGCTTTCTTTTTTCTTTTTGTTTTTTCCCCAAAGTGTGGTGGTTTGAATAGGAGTGGCCGCCATAGACCTGTGTTTGAAAGGTTGGCCCACAGGAAGTAGCACCCTTGGAAAGTGTGGACTTATTGGAGGAAGTGTGTCACAGTGGGGTGGGCTTTGAGGTCAAATATGCTCAGGCTATACAGTGTGTCACACAGTCCCCTTCTGCTGCCTGTGGATCAGGATGGAGAACTCTCAGAATCTTCTCCAGCACCATGTCTACCTGCATGCTGCCATGTTTCCTGCCATGATGATAATGGACAAAACCTCTGAAACTGTGAGCCAGCCCCAATTGAATGTTTTCTTTTTTAAGTGTTGCTGTGGACATGGTTTCTCTTCACAGCAGTGAAACTATCTAAGACAGAAGTATTCCCTGTTAAAATATATGCATGATTCCCTTGGGGGGTAAAAATATTTCATCTGGACTTTATCTGTGATTTGTTTCTTACACACTGTGAACAAGGTTGCTCAGAGGATGGTTGTGTGGCCCACTAGACCCTCTCTGGCCTGATCACCAAAGAGCCCAGACTTAACTGAACATCAAATAGGACATTATGCATTAAATCACATCAAAAGAAACAGAGGGTGTGACAACAAATGAAATCTTATTAAGCAACAATCCATATATGATTGTATACTAATCACCAATTTGAAGTGTATAAACTTCAATGGCAGAATGGAAGGTTTCAAATACTTACTATATACAAATAACTGTTTTATAGTTTCATAAAAGCTATGTTACATATAAATATATATTATGTACATCTTATTACATAATAAATTATGCATATATGCATATATTATTTGTTTACTAATAACTATTCCCCACAAAGTTAAATTATAAAATTCCAGGTAAATCTATTACTGGGAAATCTCCAGGGTCTATAGCACAATTTCTTATGCAATCTAAACTCTTCATAAATGTTTGTTAACTGACCTGTGAGCTAATTAGTACTCATTAGTCAAGAATTATTTTTAATCATTAACATAGAAAGCCCTCTGCTATTTATCCTAGTGTCTTGAATATTTAATCAAAGCAAGTGATAAGAATTAGAAATGTTTAGCACATGAATCTGCCTGACTAAATGCTGCAATAGGGATTTCACACACATCTCCTTTAATTTAATTATACTATTTGTTCTTTTATTCACAAAGGCTTGGAAGTGAGGGAGAGGGAAGAGAAGAAATCCAATCTATGCTCAGTGGGTACTCACTGTGGCATATTCTCTCTGGAAGAGGGCCTCAGCTAACTTGTCCACCTCAACCAAGGAGCATCAAGAAGCCAAAGCACAGAGAACATTTGCGGTGTTCCCACAGTGGCATTTAAAACTAAGAAGAGAAAAAGGTACCTTGATTTTGTTGCAGTTTATTTCAGCCAACTTAACTGAGACGCCATACTACAGTCAAGACAGAAATCATCTTGAGATATTTTACTTCCTCTTCTTCATGCAGATTCATTAAAATCTCATATTTGAAATTCATGGTCTTTCTTACTCAGATGCTAAATGTTCCATGTAATGCAGTTCTAGAATGTCGGAGATCTGTCCTCAATGTGAAATAGCCCTGTGTCCATTTTTAAGTTGAAATTGATCAAAGTTAGAGAACACTCTTCAGCCTGTCTGTCCCCATTTCAAGCATTCTGTGGAGTCACAAGGTAGATGACAAGCATGCAAGTGGCAGTCCCTGTGAGAATCAGTTGTCTCTGGGCAACTATTGGCCAGCTCAGAGGACAGCATCCTTTTAGCTAGATAATGCAGGAAGGCTGCAGATTGTCAGTCATTATTCAGCCTAAAGGAACAAAGGTACTGAATCTCACAAAGGGACATAGTACATCACTTAAAACATACTGTATTATGACTTCTGACTAGTAAGTTGTAATCCATATACAATTATATATACTTATGGAAAATGAAAGAGTAAGAAAAAATTAAATACACTATTTGTATAAAATCCCTAGTCCCCCAAAGATTGTATTGCATTGATGTGAAAGAAAAGAGAACAAAGGAAAAGTGACAAGACAAACCAAGAGTTGTGAATGGGACATGTAACAGCACATTCAAGTAGATTTGGTAAAAATAACAGTCACATGTTCAAAAGCTCTAGTAGAGAATAACAAACTAAAATGATATTTGCTTAAATGTTACTATGAAAGTTCCTCATAGTAAATGCCATAAAAGTATATTAAGAATTCATGATGAAAGAGCTATAGCTCAGCAGGAAACAGAGCTTGATGCCTGAAGATGTAAGACAGGTCATGTAACTTATAGAAGGGGGAGATCAGTTCCACAAAGTTGTCCATCTTCACACAGCACTACAGAGTAGGTACCCATAAGCACACATCAAACACACGTGTACAATTAAAAACAAACAAAAGTACACTCTAAAGAATTCAAAGCCAGGCTTGGTGGCTCATATCTGTAATTTCAGCATTTGGAAGGTTGAAAACCCCAAATTGTCACAAATGCAGGGCTAACCTGGGTTACATTATGATTTCCAGATGAGCCTGGCCTATGAGCAAGACCATATCTCAATGCTAAAATAATTTGAAAGGAAGGAATGAACAAAAGAAGAAATGATCTCTGAGATAGTCTCTCAGAGAGAGTGAGAGAGAAAAGAAGAAAAATGTCAGAAAACAAGGTTCTAGAATAAATTATTTTTAAATTTGGAATGTTGAATCATTAAACCTGAAGCAATTAATCTCCTTAGAGTATTCAATAAAACAGGCAATTCCAAACAAATAAAAAATGGAACATACATAGTCCGTTGTGATGACTCCATTCTGGTGTGGCCAGGAGAGAGGCTGGAGGTGTCCAACTTACTTTTGAGGCTTCTAGACTGAGTCCTAAAACAGCCTGGAGAAATGACCCTGTGGTTACAAGCGTACACTGTTCTCCAGAGGACCTGGGTTTGGTCAGTATCACTCACAGCAGACACTCTACAACCACCTGTAAGTCCAGCTCTGAGGGATCTCATGTCCTCTGCCTCCACAGGACCTGCACTCATCTAGACAACCCCTCCTGGACAACATACACATCATTAAAAATATTTAAAAGGCATGCCAGAGACTGCTTCATCTTGGACCACAGCAGAATGGCCTGGGCCCATGAACACTCTAAAATGAAAGCTTCATTTCTGCAGTGTAGACCTCAGGAGGAAGGGTCATCTGTCTGTAAGACGTGGGAGGGCTCAGGTGGTACACATGTTCTGAAGGTAAATTCTGGTGAGGCTCACGGGGAACCCCAAGCTCACGTTGCTGACACAAAGTCAACAAAGACCTCTTTTGTTCTTTCACCTGGAGAAGATAAAGAAATAAAAGTTAGGTTTGCCCCAAACTTTAACTTGGGAGAGTTTAAGTATGTAAAATAAATTGACTTCTTATTTATACCCCAGTAGAAGAAACACAACATATTGTTGATATGTCAAATATCTTCTACAGGGAATTCTCTATAGCTTCCCTATTCCTCTTTTTCTGTAGCGTAGAGATACTGAAAGGAAACGTTATAACCATACATCATCATTAACCTCAAGGTTATTAAAACACATGTGGACTCAGGCCAACAAAGCTGAGTTGAACAGATACATAAGGTTCAAATGTCAATCACTCAACAAGACTGGGAGGGTTTCACCTTTCCACTAATGGTGGATGAGCAGAGAGTCGTCATGCATCAGGCTGCAGACAATTAAGGCATAGGATGCGTGCATGAGAACACATTCTGCCATGTGGGAGTTAAGCTTTATTTGCGGTATTCAGTTTGTGTGTCTCCTTCATTTGTTGCTTAAAAGCACTTTGAAATTCTACCATTCTTGAGAAACTGATATAAATATATAAAGAGTTAACACTACACTAAAACCTGGTTTTAATACTATTGAAAAGTTTGAACATCCTCACCAGCGTAGCTATGACTGCTTGCAAGGGACCCTCAAGGTTTGTCCTGTTGGTTGTTTATGTTCTCTCATAGAAGGAAAGAGTATCGAACCCTGGTCTGAGATTCCAGGTATTCAAACTGCACCTCCCAGCCATCTGTTAGCTGTCTGCCCTAGTTAGTGGTTTCCTGGTCTCCATATGGATACAGTATATATAAGAGAGCTCAATCCACACAGCTATGGGGAAGTCATTATTGATGCTGGAATGAGACTTTTCAATGCTCCAGCTAAACTGTGGCAACCCAGCCCTATAATTCTCCACCCATTCCCTGTAATTAGGCTCAAAAAACTTGTTGGCTGCTCAAGCTAGATTTAGGTGCAATTGTACTTTAGTTTGTCATTGGTGGCCTCCCTTAGGATTGTAGGGAAAGACTTCCCACAACAGTGAAACAAGAAACCAAGTTATGTGAAGAATAGAATGATAGTGAGCTGCAGTCACAAAATCCCAACAACATGGCTATCTAGACAATCCTTAAGAAAGACAACACCAACTGACATGCCAAGGAGGGGAGATCTCACAAGATCCCACTCCTAGAAAAAGAGATATAGGCAATTATCAACTGCTGAGGGAGGAGGGGGCAATCTTCTTCTGGGATATACTTCCTGTTAGATCATCCAATACCAAGTGACCAGGGCTAACCATATAAATATGAGCAACACCAAATGGACTCAGCAGGTTGTATTTATAAATTTATATGTATATATTTATGTGTGTAACAACAATACAAAATGTGACAGAAATTTTATAATCAGTTTCTAGCATATGAGAGCCAAAACTAAAGAAATAAAAAATGTGAACTATCTTTAAATTTTAAAAAATTTACAAGATAAAGTTTTGAACTTATTGGCATGTAATAATGATTACTCAACAAGACATATTTACTTGGATTCAAATATTATATTATATGATAAATATATCAAGTATGAAAAACATCATAGGATATCCTGTAAATATATATAATTTGTATGTAGAATTGTGTGTATAATTTGTATAATTCAAAAACTTGCCAAACAACAAAACACCTATTTTTCCAGGTCAGGCCCCTCTGCTGTGGGATTGTATGTCATGGCCCTCCACACCAAGCCCCGCCTCGCCCAGGTTTCTGCACTTTAGTCCAACATCTGCATCTGTAAGGTATAGCTTCAGACTGTCCCTTCTGACAGTCCCCTTTTCCAGGTCCTCCACAAGCCATTGGAGTTGGGAGTTGGGAACTCTTTTGTTGTCTTTTCTTCCCATACTATTTTGTAAGTGCGCAGACGGCAGGCACCATTCTAAACCTTCATTTCCAAATATGGCACCTCCTGCAATGAACACAAGCGGCCACACGGGACCACCACTGCCTGGCATTAATTTAACTGTTTGAAATGACGTGTCCCTAAACCGGCACATGCTTGTGCAGGGGAGAGCTACGCCTCACAGGAGGCTTTGAGGTGATTGAGATCTCCGGAGATAGCGCCCCTCCCACAGCAACATGGCTAGCAGGCTCATCCATTCTCTAAGTAGCAAAGAGGAGCAGATACAGCGAATTCATTTGCAGAAACATTCTTACTTCTGCACAATTCTATGACAGAAGTATGGATTTCTGCATTTAATAAGTATTTCTAATGGAGAAACAAGTGGCCACAAAAGAGAAAAGATCTACATCAGTGTCTATCATAAAGAAACCCTCCAGGTTTACTGAAGATGTCCTATTTGCTATTTCTTTGTAATATTTTCTTGCCTTCTAAGATTTTTTTTCATGAAAAATACTAAATACCGACTTGTCTTATTAAAGTATCACTGCCGAGAACTAAATTGACTCCACAGAGAAGGATGGCGCAACAAGTGAGCTCCCGCTGTGTACAGAATTATCAGGGAAGAGTCTCCGAAAGAGTCGGATGCTTCTCTCTGCTTAGGTTTCACAAGGCTTCTGCATTTTTACAAATCTTCCCTGGGAGACCGCAGTGAAGCTGTCCAGGGCTGCAGTGGGTGGAGTCACAAGTGAGGGAGGATCCCTCAGTTGAACCATTATGGTCGCACAGTTGCACAAAGAAGAGTGGCGCTTGAGCATAAAGCGTGGTAGAGGCTCCGCTGCCTAACTTCAGCCCAGGCAGACCTCTCCCAGCCTTTATGTCCTGACGACATCTTCTCAAAATGTTATCCTTCATGGAGCGTGCTTGCTTAACCAGAATGAACACTCCAGGGATTTGTCGCAATCTAATTTATTCCTGGTGGCCTATAAACCATGAATATCAATTTCCGCAAATACGTCATGGGTCAGACGCAGTCCTAAGGGTGTGTGGAGGTTGAGTCATCCCTGGAAGCCCGTCACTGCAGTCTTTCTCCCCCGGAAGTAAACACGAACAGAAGCCACGTAGCATCTCGGAATTAATCGTGCGGTCACACAAGGGGGTCTCAAGGCCGGACTTTGTTGTAATGACATTGGATGTACTCCTCACAATTGGTTTGTTGTAGTCGTGGACAAAGGGTTATTATGTTTTTTCTTAATAAATTTATTCGAAACGGAGGACCCGGATCGGCATTGGCGCAGGGGCGGGGTTCAGCGACCAATGCGCATGTGCGTGGCGCATGCGCTGTTGCCGGCTTAGCGCGGCCAATGCGGAGGTGCCGCAACAGCAGTGGACGCCATGGTGAAAATACGCAGAAAGAAAAAGAGAGAGAGAGAAGAGGGGGGGAGAGAGAGAGAGAGAGAAGAGCGAGCGAGCGAGAGAGCGAGAGGGGGTGGAGAGAGAGAGAAAGAGAGAGAGCGAACATCCGGGTCCTCGCATTTTGGTGCAGTGCCAGTTGCTGTGAGAACAACCAACCATCTACGCAAAAGGTGCACCTCTAGCTCAAGCCTCGAGTGGTCACCAGCGAGCTGGAAAGATTCTGCCTGGCCTGGTGCGTCATGCATTGCAGTGATAAAGCCACAGACAAGATGGATGCAGGAAATAGGGCGTTGCAGGTGAAGGGACAGCTGGGCAGCTGCGTGGCTAGTGTGTGGATGACCACATGCAGCTCGTCCCAACAGTGACCAAAAAGATAAAGGAGTCTGTCATCCCTCAAGAAATAAAATTGTTTGCCAGTGACCAGTGGGGTGAAGGGCAGGCTATTGAACAGGAAAAAATGGCGGTTTCCTGTGTTAAGCAATACCTATGAATGAGCAACACGCAGGACGTGCCAAGTTCCAGGCATATGCCACTCACTGCTGGACGCCGGTCCCTTTACATCTAGATTTTAGAAGGTGAAGTGGAAAGAAGCTGGTGCTGAAATTTGGATCACATATAGCACAAGGAAGAATTCTAGATCCTAACTTCATGTGCAAACACTTTTTCTGGCAGTAGAACGCTTGCACCAAGGGCTTAGATTCTTACTACATAGACACCCAAGCTGGCACCTTTCTTCAACCTGCTGGTAAAGTTTGGGAGGGAGTGTGTGTGTTGCCAAGCTCCTGTTTGCCACACCACCTCACATATGCCGTGAAACCAAACCCAGCAGGCTAATAATTTAGACGGGAGAAAAGGTTTCCTTTCCAGATCTTTAGTTTGCTTGATTCTGTCTTTTTTTTTTTCAAGTAATTTATTTATTTTTATATTAATCACAGGTTATGTACTTTGTATCCCAGCTGTAGCCCCCTCCTTCATTCCCTCCCACTCTCCCCATCCTTCCCTCATCTTCTCCCTGCCCCCCTCCAAGTCCACTGATAAGGGAGGACCTCTCCCCCTTCCATCTGACCCTAGCTTATCATGTCTCTTCAGGGCTGGCTGCAATGTCCTCTTCTGGGATCTAGCAAGGTTGTTCCTCGGGGGGCGGGGAGGGGGGAAGGAGGGGAGGGTCGAAGAGCCAGCCATTGAGTTCATGACAGAAATTGTCCTTGTCCCCTTTACTAGGGTACCCAGTTGGATACTGAGCTACCATGGGCCACATCTGAGCAGGGGTTCTAGGTTATATCCATACATGGTCTTTGGTTGGAGAAACAGTCTCATAAAAGGCCCCTGTGCCCTGATCTAGTTGGTCTTTGTGGTGCTCAAGTGGATTTAAGATACAGGAAGGAAAGTAGTTTGAATAACTTGTAAAGGGTCCTTGTATTTTCTGGCCATCACGATGGGAATGTCCATTTCTTTAGCTTCTGTCATTTTCATGTGTAAGTGCTTGTGCCCCTGAAGAAGCCAGGCAGAGTCACACTGCATGTGGAAACACTTTTCTTCACTGACTTCTGCAGCAAAGTGACAAATCCCCATGAAGAGGGTTCAATTGTCACTCCCACACAGTAGCTGAGAATAAACAATACAACATCAACTGTTGAGAAGCGCTGGGCTTTGGAAAACCTGGATTTCACAAAATAAAAGTCCAAACCCAGCATTGCTCAGGTCCCTTATAGAGGCAATCCCCTAGCAACAAGGAGGCCTAAAAGTAAGCAAATTGGGCCAAGGAAAGCTAGAACCACTATAGTGCAAGATAGGCACACACACTCTTACCAAAAGCCATTTGTCTGGGACTTAGCAGTGCAGTGTTACTGCCCCAACGTGTCACCTTATCTTTTGGATAAGTACTATATTTACAAATATAAATTACTTGAAATAGTGATATACCTGTCTGTGCCAAGCCTGCAATATATTTTCCAAGCGGTTTGGCTTAATTTCATTGTTTGTGTGTGTGTGTGTCTGTGTGTAAGGATCTGTGCCTCATTATAAATATTCACTCCCACATACAAGCTCTCTGTAGACAGTCTAAGACTTGCCTCAAGTCTTCTAAGCCCACCCTTTATGGGATTCTGATGAGATGCAAGAAGTTAACTGTTCTGTGGAAGTGCAAAGGAGGAATGCTGGAGGTCAGGAAGGTTTAGCTTCTTTATTGCAATTTGGCCCAGTGAATGGTAACAACCTCATTGGAAGTGTGTCCTGTCCCCTCAGTCAGTCCCCTCTGGAGTTGCTCTCACAAACCCTCCAGAAAGCATATCCTGCATCCCCTATGTTTCCTCATCATTCACACACTGTTCATAGCTCTAAACAAGGAGGGAGGCCATGGTGGATGCATCAGGAAGGCTTGAAATCTGCAT
This sequence comes from Pachyuromys duprasi, assembly GCA_028658305.1. NCBI lineage: Eukaryota > Metazoa > Chordata > Mammalia > Rodentia > Muridae > Pachyuromys > Pachyuromys duprasi. Next base: position 115,142,825 of record CM053764.1, on the reverse strand, counting down.
GGGACAGGTGCTAGCAAGGAAGGAGTCATAAAAACATTCTGGGAAGGCCAGGAGCATGAGAAGAAGGAGTAGCAAGGGAGGAGGGAAGGTTGGCTGGAAAGGCTTCACTGGCATAAGCAGCAATTTGGCTATAGGAAGAGGGCATTTTTGAGGAGTTCTCTACTCCAGATAATGACACTGGTATTCATTATTTACTTTTGTTCAGCAGACAAGATAAAAGTCTAAGAGAAACATATGGAGATGCTAAAAGTCACTAACAATATGGGCTCTAGAACCAAAAAGTATAAATTTGGTTTAATAAAAGCAAACAGTTATCTTATTCATGAAGAGATACTTAATCAATCTTTCCTAAACACTCAGTATTTTGAAGCTTTTAGGTAAACATGCATTTACACATGCATACATGTTGCTCCTTTCATAACTGATTAAACGCTTATGCCACTGAGGTATAGCCCTGCCTGCTCTAAGATCTTAAGATAAATTCTCCTGAGTTTTATTGACTAAAGCAAGACATCAGCCTAATGAACCATGCGGCTAATCTGATGCTTTTCACACTAGATATTTCATTGCTTCAAACTGTCTAAAGATGATGATTCCGTACTTAAGGGTGATGGATCATCAATGGCTTTTCATTTGAGCATGCCGAATGTGACTAAATCGTCTTCTGCTATCTATCGATTGCTCCAGGGCTGATCAGAAAGAGGCATCGATCATGCCTTTGCCTGCATCACATTTACATAGCCATCTGATGGCAGCTTCACTCATCACAACCAGAAAAACAAGAGGGGAAAAGACAGCACCTCTGTCCTGCTCTACCTTCTGAGTAAGTAAAATATGATTAACAAATGGATTAGAGAAATCAAGAGAACTCTAACAGGATCTTGACTTTGAGTGAGCCTACTTACATGTCTTATTTCCTTCCACAACGCCACAAATAACAACTAGCACGTGTGAATTCTATACAAACTTTAAAAACAGAAAATTCCTAGAATAATTCATGTATATCTTAACTCCATCTTATTCATGAATAATAAAACAAAGCTATTCTATTTTCAATTTTATATAAAAACACACTCATTTTTCTTCTTGCATCTCCTTTGTTGAGCCTAGAAAATAAGGTATAGTTTCCTTATTTTCCACAAAACAATTTCTAGTTAACAAAAGGAAAATAATTCAGGTATGGAAAATTTCACTCAGATTTCTACACAGTGAAGAACACCATCACCAAAAATCACATCTTGTCTGTGTGTGCATGAGCTTAGCAGAGGGGCGTTAGCACCAAAGCCTGAAAAAAAAATAACTTATGCTTCATAATGCAAGTGAAGCCATGTTAGATTTTCTAGGCTGAGCATGTGAGGACAACGGAGCAAATTCCACATGCTTTTCACTGACCTCCATGGTGCCAGGAACTGCAATTTAAGGAGACTGGAAGGTTTTCTACCAGTCCTTTCTAGACTTCCTAGGTAGAAGAGTCGAGGAGTTAAGAAATGGCAGACAGCAAAATCAGGAAAATATGTGGGACAGTCTACTGGTATTCTTCTCTTAGAGATGGAGCAAGGGGTCGAACTCTGCCTCTGATTTCTTACATAATAGCCAGGTTCCTTGTGACCAGGCAAGCATTCCTTTTAGTCTAAGAGGACTGAGTGATTTTTCTGGTCCACACCTGAGTAGGCTCCAAAGCAAACCAAAGCCCCAGTTTTCCAGAATCAATATAACCAAAACCATTCATAACCAAGACAATGTTAGAAAATATGTATACTCATGTAAAAACCTTCATTAGACATTAATATTTTGTGAAAATGTAAAATTACTAACGTTGGCAACAAATTTTGACTATTTCAGCAACTATGTTTATGTGCCATGTCTGTAAGTTGGAGTCCAGCATCTGCCTTCCACCCCTTGGGAGGGAAAAGTCACCCTGCAGTTACAGCTTCGGCAGACAATTTTATTCTTGAGTTTCCTTGATTTGCTGAAGCTCAAATTAATAGGATTTTTTTCTATAGTGACTAAACAAGTGTATATCAACCTGAAGCATGGACTACTTAATTGCTAGCACTGTCAGCTTTGCCCTCCTCCCGCGAGAGATGCTAAATGTCTATACTACCTTAGAATTGTGACCCTTCACTAATTTGAAATAGAATCCAGTCAGTTTTTACTACACTGTAACAGCAGGTCTCTCTCAGATGTCCATGTGAAGACAGACACCAGTTTGTCGGGAGGGAGGATTGGAGTGCCAATCTCATGTGCTCAGAAGGATTCTTAGAGTAGTCTCCTTGTCCTCTCCAGCAGTGGCTCTCAACCTGTGGGTCATGAGAATTTGGGGGTTGAATTACCCTTTTACAGGGCTTACCTGAGATAGTAGAAAACAGAGATTTTTACATGATGATTCATAACAGTATCAAAATTACAATTATGAAGTAGCAGTGGAAATGATTTTATAGCTGGGGGTGGGGTGGTCACCACAACATGAGGAACTGTATTAAAGGGTCACAGCATTAGGAAGGTGGGGAACCACTGGTCTGTTCCCATCTGTAAGACTCCTGGAGTTGAAGTAAAAGCCTTAGAAATATATCAATAAATTTCTGTTGTTTCAGTGTACTCCAACATCTTTAACCTGGGGTACATTGAAAAAGCAAACAGAGAAGGTGAAGAAGACAAGGACATCCTGAAGGGAAGGAATGACCGCCCTACAGGCTGAGCAACCCTGGACTGTTTTTGATGGTTCTCCTCCCGATTCAGTTGCCAAGTTCCCCCTTCCAGTTTCAAGAAAGTCTTAGATATTAAATTACATTTCTATAGAACAAATCATCTGGTTTTTAATTTGCACCATAAACATCCTTCACCAAGCCACTGAGGGCTCTCTGATAAGTGGTTCTTGAGACTGTTTCTTTCCTAATAACACTGTGAGATATAAAATAAAACCTCCTAGGTAATGTGAACACACCTTTAGATTCTGCCCTGAAACACTGGACAATGTGACAGCAACCCTAACAAAGAGTAAGCACCTAATTACAACCCATATTTCCTTAAATCTATTCTATTCTTCTCTAGCTTGTATCAATTATAACTCATTTTCTTGGTGGACATTGAGACATCACCCTGACCTAATTCTTTCTCACTAGTTAACTCTGCTTGCTCTAACTTAGGAGCAAAGGGAAGAGAGCAACCAGATTCTATGAAATCTTATCTATTGAAAGTGCCCCTCACTGTGGAGCAGTCTCAGGTGTGTGGGACAGACTGTGAAAGCAAGGGCTGAGCTTGCCGTGTAGCCATCTCTATGCCATATAACTCACACCCATTCAAATAGTCACTACACCACATTCACTTTTGAGATGGCTGTGATAGCTCATTGTAAATAAGGAAATAAAGTACATTAAAAGCTGGTATTTCAAAGGACGCTTCACATTTAAGTACCATACCTAGCTCCATCATGCCTCTGTTTTTTATGGTGTCATCTTGTAGAGGCCACAGAGCATCCCTGGCCAGTCACTCCTCTCACAGTGATATCACAGTGTCTTCACGAAGAATTCTTGTGACAAATTAATCAACAATTAAGGTCTGATAATGCCTGGTCCATAGCATATACTCTATAAACACAGTGATCATCACAGCAACTACTGTACCTATGAGGTCCATGGTCATTTACACCCAGAAGAAGCCTCTCTAATAGGTGATAAAAATCTCTCTGATCCCTTGGCTTGGTCAAAGCGTGCTTAATGTTTGCTCTGAAGATAGGCACAGAATGAATAACACTGAATATCTTTATATAAATGTTGGTGTGCGTTCAAGAAGGTAAAATTGCACTAGAAAATAAGAGAAGTCACCACTGTAGTGTCTGGAAACAGAAGGCACAGAATACTAGCACAGAGAGGGCTGAGGCAGGAGGGTCTATCATGATGCTAAAGCTGAGATACACAGCAGGTTTAAGGCAACCTCAACAGCCCATCTCAAAAAAACACAGATGGAAAGCTCACACAGTAAGACAGCTGTTTCCATTGCAGTCCCTGTATCTGAACAGAGAGTCATATTCTACAGGGGGTGGAAGAGAGAAGGCTCTAGGGCTCTAGAATGACGGGATTGAAGACACTGTGTCTAGTAGTAAAACAGACAGTGTGAAAACAGAGGGAAGGGGGACATATGTAGAAGGACAGGTTCCATGGCTGGGAGGGTTAAAGGGGGGCAGATGGATTTCAGCTTCAGAAGGAAAACAGGTACAGATTGAATGTTCTGGTTCTAATAATATGCCTGGAATGTAAAGAATCTTCCTTAAATGTGCACTTAAAATGGTTCATGTGCTATATCTATGTTGTAGGATTTTCATTATAGCTAACTATTTTTTAATATTAAAAAGAAAAGAATAATAATGCCATATGTTTAGTTGGTGGGTTTTGTATTAATCTGATCAGTGACAGGAAGCTGTGGTGATCTGGAGAAATCTTTGTCTCTGATACTGGCTGTGGATGCAATGAGCAGCCCAAACAACCATTTCTGTTTGGGTTTTAAAATCCTAGCTAGCCTCGACATTCATCTTAAAGAACAAACAATTAATGTATTCTTTCTCTAGCAGCCAAAAATTATTTGAGCTTATTTAATATTTCATAAACTATTCTAAAGTAAACAAAAAAACCATATAAATTAGAACAACAGAAAATCCATATCTGCATCCTAAATAGAAATGGGTTACTTAGATTGTTCTTTGTCTTCCTCTGGATTTTCCTCCCCCTTCTCTAGTAAGTATAAGTGGATAAAAATAGCAACTCTGGGCAGTTCCAGGTCAGTGGACAGCACCCTTATGTAGTCCACTTATAGTACCCAAATAGTTACTTAGTAGTTCTGCTATTATTCCCTTCGGACTAAATCACTGGTTCTCAAATTACAGACCTTCAGAGCATCTGGGCATCTCTGCTGGCCCCCACTGAAACTTCTTTACTGAAACCTAGAAAGAGTGAATGTGTCCAGTTCACTGGGGAGAGACTCATGGAGAAGATCAAGTCCTTATTCAGTGCCCTTCAGAATATTTGCTCAGGTTTAGTCCTCCTTGTGTGAGGCTAATACTATTGATTCAATAAGGTAGCTTGAGTGGGGAACTGAAGACCAAGCTCCATGTGTAAAAGCATTGGCTGTTCCCACAGAGGACCAAGGTTCTCTTCCCAGCACCCACATGAGAGCTAACAACCATCTCTAACTCATTCCAGTAATCTGACACCCTCTTCTAGCATCCATGGGTACCAGGCACACATGTCGTGCTGAGAAAACTCTCAATCTAAACAACATTTGAAATATTACAAGTACAGTTGCAATAAGCATAAAACCCACTGTAGATTTCTACACTTGAGTTGAAGTCATTCCAATGAAACATTCAGAAGTACATGTTTTATTAGTAAGACATGTTATTCTGTAATTGAATTAATACAACAATGATACAGCCTCACAAGGGAGCTCCAGGTATCCAAGCACTGCCACACCAGCTGTCATAAACCCTAAGCAGCTCACCTCTTATTTTGCACTGTACATTCAAATTTTTTCATAGACTTCATGGTTTTGTCTTCCTAGTTTGCTCTGGATTCATCATATTCATGACCTTGGAAAGGTGGCCAGGCTATGTATGCAGAGAGGCTAGAACATCATCAATTCCCTGCTACTAACTCATAACCTTGATATCTATCTTTTCTTCCTCCAATCCTGGTAGAAATATTGAAAATGAGCAAGTTAGGAAAGGACACAGGCAAGCTAGACAATGCAGGACCAAGAGGCCAAAGCTTATCCATTGCTTCAAAATGATGTAGATGGCATGTATGTGGGCACACACACACACACACACAGAGAGAGAGAGAGAGAGAGAGAGAGAGAGAGAGAGAGAGAGAGAGAGAGAGAGAGAGAGAGAAGAGTACAAACACTAGAAGAAGACCTTGCCATCAAAACACCAATATCCAGCAAAGTAGTCTAATGACCCATCAGGTCACATTAGCATCTGCAGATACAGGGTAGCTTCCATCAAAAATGTGTAAAAGAGCTGACATTAGCACAAGTAATGCAAGCCGCAGAGAACGCCCAGTCACTTGCAGTTTCTTTAGGAAGATCTCCATCTTTCAGTCAGTCATACACATTCAGAACCAGTCATCCTCAGAATTGTTTGCAACCACCATCCTCCTAGCCACTGTCCTAAGAGAACGTTCATTTCAGGTAAGATTCCCTCATGCTTGGAGTCTCTGCGCCCATGGCTCACCACAGGGCCAATCACATGCTTGCCCCTTGAGTTCTGTCAAGACAGAATTGTTTGTCATCCTCCCGAAAAGATGCCTCAGAAACCCCTTGGTCATCTCTGGGAAGGATACAAAAGAATGGGGAAAAGTCTGCTGCTGAGATTAGAAAATTCCAGAGAGGCCTCAGCCGGTGCGTCCCAGCCATGGAGGGACTCAATTCCCACAACTTTCATTTCTTAGTGCTGTTGTGATAACTGCAATTTACAGATCTCTCCTGCACCACAAATGTCCAGCGAACCATCAACACCCATTTCCAAAGAGTTGATCTCACCAGAGATGAAGCTAAAGGAATCCAGGCTGGTCTACTTTCTCACCTTCTTTTCAATGTATTTATCGAGCAAAACTCCAAGGCCAGTGTCCAGTTGGCATGACTAGGCCAGGGCAGCTCAGGTACAGTGTGTATCCAGTGCCTCTTCTCTGGAGCGGCTATAGCTATGTATATAAATTTGCAATCTCCTAGATAACATTAACTCATTTGTTTCTGGTTATAGTATAAGTAAAGTGTGTGTGTGTGTGTATGTATGTACATACTATGTAGAACATACTCATAAATGAAACTGAATTTGTACTTCTCATGAAGCCACCCAGTTAACAGGGCTCTTGCTGCCAACTTGTTACCTTAATGAAAAACAGAACAAGTGCCTTGGCCACCTCATTATAAAGTGAGGTTTTACTGAACAGCTCCGTAATGTCATTTTAGTTTAGTTAAGCCTATTTGATAATAAAGATTAAAACTAATAAAAACCACCTAGTCTTGGGGGATTTTAAGAATGAAATATTCAATAAATACCAATTAAACCTTATCAATATTTGAAGAACAATCATGTCTATGACAAATCACATCCTTTAGGTATAATCAACTAGCTGTTTTAAATTCCTCTTTTTCTAGGTCACATTCCTATCTATTTTAAAAATAGCTATATATTTTAGCTGTGTTTTCCTCTTTTTCTCATTGTAAAAATAAAATGCATTAGGACAGAAAAGCCACCTGTAATAGCTCTATCCAAGAGAAATGTTGTCAACATGTAAAGAGAAACTTTCATATTGTGTTGGGAAGTGACTGTCAAGATGGGTGTGTATGCAGCACACCGCTTCACCTGAGAGGGACTATTCTCAGCTAAGAATTTCAGTCAGCCTCTGGAATGGGAAAATAAAAGACACATCTTTCATTTCAGATAGGGTGCTAAAGCAAAGGTTGAGCAAATGAGAGGGGACACCGTGTGGAAAATAAACAAAGAAAAATCACAAGGGTCCCCCAAATATTCACTTCTTTTAATGAAACAAAAATCAAGCCTCAAGCAAATTGGGATTTGCCACTAACTTTTTTTTCACATTTTCCTATATAATTTATTAACATGCAGAATTTAATGTGTGGATGATAACAAAGGAACCATGTCCTGAAATCTGGGAAAACTTGTTTCTAGTGTACCAATTGCATGCTACAGCCCATTATATATAAGTTAATGCCAGGCAGGTATTTTGGCTTATTGTTATTAATGAGAGGACTTCTGTTATAGGGGTAAAACCAGTAATCCCCACTGATAAGAAATATCAATCCCTCTGCACTAAAGTGACAGGGAACTAACCCAACTTAAAATGCAAGCCTTCTTGCATTCATTAAAACAAAGTGAATGTAATAAAATACAGACACTTCAGGTTATTTTATATTTATTTCATGTATGTAACCTAAAGCTGCTTGTTAAAGGCAGAGATCATGCACAGCTTACTCGTTTTTTGTTTTAATGGATTCTGACCTCAAACAGAAAGACCTGAGAAAGTGAGTTTGTTTGTCCTTATGGATTGAAGACCTAGTCCAGAATGACTGCTTATTGTCTGTCTGTGATTTTACTTTGTAATTTGGCTAAGTGACAAAGGCAATGACAACAGAAAGAATCAGAAACATGGGGATGAGGTAGGGAAGAAACCAATGACAATGTTACAGGTAGAAAGTCCAACAGGAGATGATAAACGACAGAGAATCAATGATTAAAAGGCAAGGGCGTGATACGGCTCAGCGAAGTCCTTGCTGAATGAGGTGTTTGGTTCCTGCAATACTGTAAACAGCCCAACATGAGGTCACAACTTAGGGAACACATCAAACGTGAGCCCTAAAGTTCTATCTGCTGCAGGATTGTTCTAAAATTTGTTCCCTCAAAGTCATTTTATTATTTCAATCTCGGTGAGGAGAATTTTCCTCTTAAATGATTAATTTTGAGTATTTGAAACCATTCATTATGAAGCTAATGACTTCATTAACTAAGACAATCTGTTACACTTCTATTTATCAACCATTAGTTTAACATCTACTATGCTCCAGCTTCCATCCTAGAACATTTCTACGCTAACATAACTGAAAAGGAAAGAGGCCACTGTTGTCCCTTTTGGTCATCACTACAGATGTGTGTGCTAGCCTTTTGGATGAAGGGTTCTGAGACTGAGTTCCTCTGTCACAGAAACACCTACTAACAAAGCCAGAAACTAGTGTCTGCTGAAAGATGCTTTGGAAAATCGCTAGATAGAGACCTCACAGGATGGCTCATGAGGTAAAGGAGCTTGCCTCCCTGCCAGTCCTTAAGATCTGAGCTCAATGTTCATAATCCCAGCGAAAGGGGAGAACCTCTCCCAAAAGTTCACCTCTGACCTCCACATGTGTACTGCGGAGGACTCACCCTGCTTCTACCCCCAAATAAATGTGAAAACTGTTACATTTTAAAAGCTGAATAAAATTCTTAATATGTGACTGTTCACAGTTAGAAACTAACATTCAAATGATATGCAGTGGTACATTTCAAGGTGGTCCTAACTACTATCCCCTTATATTTGCCTCACTGAGTGGGGGTAAGTGAGTGAGGACACCTCACCAACACACTCTTTGTCAGACTAGCCGCTCATGGGCTGCCAAAGCCCTCGGTGTCATCACAAGATAAGAGCACTGCTTCTTAAATACGGTAGACGGTGTGTGCCAGAGCTGTCCCGACCTGTGACGTGTTCTTTTGTTTGTGTGTCATCTTTAATTTGGCTATATTTAAGTGTGATAGATGATTTTTAGTTTTGTCATTAGAAGCATGAGCTGAAATAAAAATCATATTGGAAGAGTATGTGAAGATGTCTTGCTATCCGTGATCAGTCATACCATGGGCTCATACTGAATCATACTCAGAACGAGCAAACTCGAAATCAGTGTGGGCCAGAGATGCGCATCTCTGTGTAAAGATGCTGCCTAGACCTCAGCTCCGCTAATGGGATAATCTCCTGAGGAATCTACAAAGGAGGGAATTTAATAAACCAATTCCAGAGGATTTATATGTGGTTCTTATCTTAACCTCCCCCTCCATTTTGTCATAAGCATTCAAAACAAAAGTTTGCATAGGAGCAGCTCTCTTGTTCAACGACACAGTTTTAACCCCTGTCACTGTACTATTTTGAAATAAGGGAGAACATTACTTATTTTCAGCACACTTAAGGTCTGCAATGGTGCAAAGGTCATTTTATTTTCTCAATGTTGCTGAAGAGAATTTTCTCCTTAAATGGTTAATTTTAAGTATTTTATAAACTATTCATTATGAAGCTAACAACTTAACTGAGTCAGCCTGTTAGGTGTCTAGTCACCCACCATTAGTTGACCATCTAGTGTGCTCCAGATGCTATGTTAGGGCAGCCTCTCCCTAACAAGCCTGTAATGAAGATCCACACCAACAAATTTTCAGTCATTCCAGGTAGCAAAAAAAACCTTGATCTCTGCACTTAATTTTTTCTTCCATGTTTCTCTTTGTTATAGAGCTCCAATTCTGGAAATCATGCTACACATTTTTTTTCCTGAATCATCTGCAAATATTAGCTGCATCCCCAATCCTTATTGAGGATGCCTCAGCAGTGTCCGTGGATTTTTACATCAACTAGGGAAACTCACTCAGGTTCTGACCATTACCAAACACTTGAACCCACCAGAACAATTGGGTTTTTTTATATTTGCATTCTGGCTTCACTGAGGGGAACAGCTGAGGAGTCAGGGACTTTACAACCTCAGGCTGCTGTGACGCTCAGCTTACAAAGACACCGGCATGCAGTTCCATGTTCCGTCTGATCTAGTGGCTTCCAAGCTCTGACCTGATCACTGTGTACCTTGTTTCTTATTGGAGCAAGGCAATGAGCCTCTCTTCCAACTCAGACGATGCTGCCTTTCCCACCTTTCCTCTCAGCCACACCACTGGAAGCCACAGAGACCCGTGGGCTCTCAGCAAGCTGGTGGCCCAGGCTGTCCTCTCCGCTCTTTAGACTAGGCTTAGCCTGGGCATTTTCTCGTGTCAGGTTGGGATCTCAGCACACCAAGAAGGCTTGAGAGTGGATTCAGGAGATCTTTTCTGTTCCTTCTACTACTTTTCTAATCTCCACCCTGTTCCAAAAAACCTAGCAAACTGCCTTTCACTTTTGGAGGTAAAGCCAGGGTACACAATAATCCTTTTTTATCTCATGTTGCTGCCTCAATGGTGGACAACCTCTACTGTAAAATGCAAAATGTAGTTGATGGGCTTATAGAGCTGGGGTAACAAGATGGTAGTTTTAAAGTTGGCATAGCATTTTCTCTTCACATAAATGCACAATTTTTACTTCATTCTGTTCAGCCAGGCTTTAACTCTCTCTGCTGTCATGTTCTGTAAATGCTGCCAGTGAAGACAATTTGGTCCTCGACAAAGCTGCACAAGACTCAGCAGTTAGGCAATCTCAACTTCACTCTCAATGGTGAAATCATCTGAACTGTTTGCTTTCTTCATCCCCCCCCTCCAATCTTCCCTGTTTTACTGTTTAATGAAGTCTCCCCTTTAATTCAGTTTTCCAGGCTCTTAATGCAAATATCTGGCATCTTTTCATACCTTAGGAAAAGTCTTTTATTCTGGTTAATTACAGGCTCCTGGTGTGTAATATGAAAGTGATAAGAATGGTCACTATTTCTCAGAAGTGATGACATTATCAAATAAGCTGATATATGTGAAGAGCACACACATCCCCAGCAGTCACAAAGTCACTGTGTCACCTTGTTCAAGCACTCCACACTGACTGCAGCCCCTTGCCCTTCTCACCCAGAGTGACAGTCCTTCCCTAGGAAATGTTTCCTGGCATGTGGTAACTGCCAGCCACTTACTGCTCAGTTAAATGTTCCATTGGCTAAGTGTTTCCATCATTGTAATAACCCAGACTGCAGGGAATGCTGTGTGCTTCTCAGTACACACCGAGTTTACGTTTCGTCATATATGAGTCCATCACATTTCAATCACACACTCCTGCCTTCCCCACATAAACTCCTTCACTGTCCTCCTCACTCCACATTTCCCTTCAAATGCATGTCCTCTTAATATGTGTGTGTTTGGATAGGCATACGTACATATGTATATGTCTTACTGAGATCAGTTTGCATTGACCATGTGTACATGGTGGTAGGGCTGATGATTTGGGTGTTGGCAACCTATGAGACGGGTTGTGCCTGAAGAAAACCCCACTGCGTATAGCTCCTTCACGACAAGTGGAGCCCATGAGCTCCTCCGTGTTCACAGAGAATGTTGACTAGCACGGTCTTGTAGAGACGGCCACGGCTTCTGAGAGCTCATGGATATGGCTTCCTTGTTGCACCCTTGATGACAGTATTTCACAGTGGGTATCATGGTTCTCTCGTCCTTAGACTCTTTGGGTGTTTGCCCGAGCCTTGGGTGTGACAGGCTGTGCTATAGTGCTAAAGACCAGCAAGCAGGAGTGAACTCATGCCTTATATTGTAAACCCAGCCAGGAACCCAGGGTTGATGGGATCACAGACACAGGGGGAGAAGCCACTGCTGCTATGGGCATGGTGCCCAGCTGCCTTCTAAATACTTATCCATGTGTCCACAGATCAGCACTGCTCCAGGTCTTCATCAAGGAAGATTATTTCAGCAGTGGACGGAGGCTGCTATGGAGAAAGATGAGTGCAGAGAGGAAAGGAATGAGGTGTACCCATCCCTATGCAGGACAAAAAAATAAAATACCTTATGCTGCGGTGATAACATGAAACTGTCTCATCTCATTTCTATTCATTTGTGTGTGTGTGAATCCTGAGATATCTGTGTGACAAAAGAGCATTCATTTATCAGTCATTGTCATTCTATGGAACATGGGTGCTACGTGACAGTATGGCATGGCAGAGTGTATGAGACACGGGTCTCGAGAAACTGGCAAGCTGGACCCCCTCAGGTGAATTACTCAGAGTTGCCACTGGATTTTACCTGACACACACTGTTGACCTTCAAAGTCTGAACACCACCCCACTGTAGTCTGTCCCTTTTCTAATTGCAGATGCCATGTGACTCTGTCCACATCTGTTATTCCTTTGATAACAGCATTGCATGTTCAAACTGTCTTCTGAGAGCATGATATTTGGTCTTGACATTTTAGACCTACCAGGAACTTCAATGAATGGCTTCAATCAGAAATGGGCTGAAAATTCCCAAACACATAAGAAATATGTCTGCCCTCCTACTCTCTTCTTGAAGGCTTTTGATTTCCAGGTGGGTGTATCATGTATGTGTACATAATTAGTCTCATATGACAGGTCTATGGTCGCACCTGTAGCTGTTTCCTCACATAATCATGGCATACAGAGTAGAATGCCGTCTTCAGCACTTTGGGCTTTTATTTCCCTTTATTTTATTTCTCTGCTGATGAAAAAATTTGTAGAAGACTAGGCTTCATTTCCTGAACTGATTGTATCCAAAAATCTTACTGAAATCCTTTTAACATGAGATGAGAATTACTGATGCTCTCACAGCGCCCGAGAGCAACAGGGGTTCCCAGGGAACCCAGGCTGCTGCCCCTCTCAGGGAGAGCCTCTTTCCCAGAGAGCACGCAGTTGGCAGGTGCAGATGGCAAGTCCTGCAGGGCTGGAGAAGCAGTGATGCTGACCGCTCTCAGCTCTACGCACTCTTACTTGTTTTAGAAGAGGGGGTTTCCTTCCAGAGATGCAGTGAGCACCGTAAGTGACTAGCATCTTGTGGCGTTTGAGTGGTGAGTCTGCCAGAGATTGTGGCTTCAGCAACCAAGATAGGGGGAAGGGTGGACATGTGGAAACTACACACTTCAGGTAACCATGGAAACAGCAATTGCCCTGGTGTGTTGCAGGATCTTCTATAAATACAAGAATAGCTGTTCCTTGAGTCAGTCCGTGAAGACTTCCTTGGAAGCCATTCTGTTTTCTCCTTATCTAAAACACAGACCTGCTCTGGGGAGCTA
>CM053764.1:115096808-115124308 GCA_028658305.1 Pachyuromys duprasi | reverse complement strand
CCAGCCCCAGGTAAATGTTTTTCTTTTTCAGAGTTGTTGTGGTCATGGTGTCTCTTCATAGCAATAGAACACTGACTAAGATATTCTTCCTGTCAATCCATCCTTCTGACATTCCTTTTCCTCTTTCATTGTTTCCTTCTGTCCCTTCCTTCTTGTCTATTATCTATCACCTATCTCCCTATCTGTTTATATGTTTATATATAATTTCTTTATTATCAGTCATCTACCTGTAATCTATTTACTAGCTGTCATTTTCCATATATATAAATCATCTATTATGTATATCTCATCTGTGTGTCTGTTATCTACCATCTCTCTATAACCTACCTATTATCTATCATTTATCTATTATTCACCTACCTGATCTCATCCTACAATGATGATTTTTGGGTATGAATGATTATCATTTTAGACTTTAAATTATTTTAAATTTTAGCTAAAAATATTACTTTCTTGATTAGGTGTTTCTGAATATAAAATAAAATAAAAATGGAGTAGTTAATGACCCTTTTTTCTCATAGTTATTTCCTATTTAAAAATTCGTTCCCCAGTGAGTCATTAAAAGGAAATCAGATAATTTCAATATTTGAAACAATGTAATCTGTTGTGAAAATAGGACAATCAGTTATCTTTCATTGTGAAACAAGCTAAGTTTTGATAAGTTTGGTGGCAAGATTTGAAAAGTTTGGAATCTGGATCAGGAGCTGGGATGCAGTTTGAATTATGTTTACGTTTACAAACAAAGGACACATGCTTAATTTGAACATGAGCCATTCTCTTCAGAAACCTGTAAGCATGGCTTCCGTTTAAGGAAGCCGCTCTTGTTTCTAGAGAGTTTGCCGCGGTAGGAACTGACAGCCAACAGTGAATAGAGGCAGTCCTCTCAATGTCCCTTCCCTTTCAACTGTAGGACGAAAACTGAGTCACAGAGTATGGCAGAAGGTGACCTAGACCTGGTGGGCTCTGGGAGCCCCAAATCGCTGGCCCTTGGGGTTGGTCATGTGTCTACTAAGCCACAGAGACAGCCTTCGCTTTCCCATCAGCTTGTGTTATGGGTTCTACGCTTTGCTGAGAATTTATGCTCTGTCATGGTGTACAACTTAAAAATATTTACAGCTTACCACATGGATTATTTCTATGTCATATGCACACACATATACCTCATAGATTATAATAATTGGTTTCTCTTGAAGTCTGAGCCACTTTCTAGGAGAAATAATCAAAACAAGAAGCTGTTGTTTAACAAAACTTAAATATTCATCACTTATCCTGAATACGTTTGTTGGATACAAGTGCATTTTTGCTAATGTTCAAAAAAGATGGGAGCTGGCTACTACATCATAATCCCATCACCCCTTAGAAGCACTACTCACACATCTCAGCAGAAACAGAAACTAAAGGTGTTTAGTGTCAACATCCCAAGACATCTCTGCTTCACAGCTGTGAACACCAACAGGGCTCACACATGTGCTCATGAACAGAACCCCATGGCTTTGTTCGCTAACACCCACACACCATGCCTGGGAAGACTCACACAGGACGAAAACAGGAAAAGTAAAAGGTTTGTTCTACACGCCTTGAACTTGGAATACATTGTTCATTTCAGTGACATGGCCTATTTATTTCCAATACCACCCTTGATGTTTGGTGCCATTTGAAAAAATATGTGTGGCTCTCTCACAGGTTGAACAGGCACTCTGCAACAAGGACAGGATCAGTTAGTGCATTTAATGCATAATCTACCACCTGAAACAGCTCTGCCCAATACTAGACATTTGAATATGTTCTTACAGTTCCTTTAAGCCCCTCTAGTTAATGCTCAGCACGAAATAGGCATCAGCTGGTTCCAGTTCTTAGAGAAATACAGTAACATCAAAATTTTAGTATTGGTGGGTTTTATAGCTCATCTTCAGAGTTTCTGACATAATCATAAGTTTGAGCCAGGCTTATCTGTTATAAACCAATGTTCCTTTTTATTTTAGGGCTGTGAAGTTCTTTTACCTACAAAGTCTGGTATCAGCTCTGTTACCAAGACACAAATAAACCCATGTGAGCATTGCTATTTTCCTTGTTGTATAAATTGGTGTTGCAATATTAATTTTATATAAATTCAATCTTTGAAAGTTGTCCAAAGTTGTCTGGAAAGAAGTTGATCACAAATATGAAGTGTGTTATTGTACCATGTTCACCCTTTTCTCTAGTAAGCCAACACCCAAACCATTGTCAGGTGAAATCTCACATTCTTTTAAAATCCCCAGACCAGAGAAAAAAAATAAAATATCTTCTGTAGGTAAGCTCTTCCCATACCCAGTTTCATGCATCCCTGGGAAGCAACACGCACCTGTTGCCATGGTCTTGCATGTGTGACATGGCTGTCTGTCACCTTTTCACTCACTCTGGGTTCTGACACCCACTCAGCTTGCCGTTTCCAGCGCTGACCTTACTAATTTTTGTGAGACATTTCCCGTTTCTCCAATAGTTATGATGTTTTGTTTCTCCTAATTCTATTCTAGTGCTTCAAACCCTGGCCTGAAGGAGGCACACAGTTCTAATGGTGCGATGATTATGATGGAAAAAAATATATTGCTTTTATTCCAGGAAGCATGCATATATCTTATTTTTCACGGAATGGGTGATGTAACATTTTTAAACAAAAAAAAATGAAAAAAAGAGAAGTCCTTCTCCCTCTGTAACAACCCCTAATGTCTGATATGGAACACCACATTTCATAGATTTTTGGAACCAAATAATATGCGGGTTCTGCTCATTTCTACCTCATTTGTACATGAAGGATGTTAGTGAAATGATCACACCATCACACAGTAATCAGAAGACTGTGGGCCCCTATATACAATTCTTCTGCATGCTAAACACATGGCCTTCTTTCTTCTTCTCCCTCTTAGTATTTTTTTTCTCAATGAAACATTTACATTAATTCTGTGAGAATTTTGCATGAGCACCCATGTACCTTGAATGTCCTTAAAAGCCCCCTTGCATCTTGTCTGTTAAGCATCACTTCATGTTGATAACTGCTAGGTCACTGTTCGTGTCAGTGTGTGTCTCTACACTGTGAAGACACCATTTTTAATGGCTCAGCCATGTGTAATGAAAATCTCCTGGACACTGGTATAAATAAGCCTTGAGTGTTTTCCATATGGTCTAACAATTCTCTTTAGGTATAAGCCACTATTAAAAATTAAGGATATAATGGATTTCCTTTATTTACTTCTATAGGTTGGTTCTTTTTAACTTTTGGGTCCAGTAATAATGTTTTCTACTTGTGGCAGGTGGCATATAGTCTGTCCCTTCTGAGACATCTCAGTTACAATTCCTCTGGCATCGGTATGCTCTACTCTCTAATATCCACTACTTGCTTTGAGAGTTTCTATTTCCCTCTGCTGTTCCCAAGTTTTGCCTTCTGCTCTGAGGTGAGCAAATGATCGGAACACGCCAACTTTGTTCCCATCAGCCTGGGGTGGTGGTGGTGCTCTGCAATTTCAGCTCTGCCTGAGGTGAGCAAATGATCGGAGCACGCCAACTTTGTTCCCAACAGTGTAACATGGTGGTGGTGTCCTGCAGTTTCAGCTCTGCCTGAGGTTTCCGGGAGCAGCCTTCTCCTCAGGAGGGTGGAGTCCTCACACTGTGCTGATACTTGCATTCATTTCCATTCTGCACTGTGACCTTGAGTGATTTCTCTCTCCTAACTGCCGTTTTTCCTTCCTCCACCCTCACTTTCACTGCAATCTCTATCAACAACCACAGCGTTCTCCTGTGGTAATCTCTGTGCCTGTACCCCAGTTTATTAACATGATGCTGTCAGAGTTAAGTTTCTAAGATGCCATTCTGGCTCAGCTTTTAATTGTGTGGAGAGCTACTACAGTGATCATCTCAACTGTAGACCAAAAGGAACATTTCTTAAGAGGAAATATAAAATCTTGACCCTAGCATACTTTTATAGAAACTTTAAATCTCAGACAAGGGCAATGTTTCTATCTTGTTTTCTATTTTTTCATATAAAATGGAATGTCACTGTGTTTCATAACACTGGAATATCGTTGTGATCCCAGTGTTGGAAAGCAGGAGGCAGGCAGATCCCCAGGGGTCACGGATCAGCCAGCCTGCATCCCTGGTGAGACCAAAGGTGCACCCTGTCTCAAAGGCAAAGTAGTGGTGACTTGAGAACAATGGGGACCATGTGTGTGCATGTGCACAAACACAGGAAAGACTAACAAGCGCTTGATGACAGAAAAATGATTCTTTGTTCCCTATATTTAAACAGTCGGAAAGCAAGTCACAGCAGTTGAAATGACATACCTACTTTTTCTCAGCTCTGGCTACAGCACATTGCATTGATGCTTTTGCTACCATCTTCCTGGCCATGGAGATGTGCAGATGTGTAATAAAGACTCATGTTCTCCTGGTGAGAACTGCTTCCTGCTTCTATCCTTGTGAATATGGGGTCCTCTGGCACCTCCACTCACCGATGAGGCAGGCTTCAATTGTCTGGTGTTTTGTGCATTTGCTTGTTCTTTGCAGAGAGACTTATGATTAGTAAATGCACATTAAGTGTGTGTTTCCAGTTGAGTGTGCTGGTCTCCAGCAGTTGGTACATTTCCATTCCTAGTTGAGACATTTTGGAAGTGAGCAATGCGACTAACCCTGCTTGTGGATCTGCATGGACTGTCACCTCTGTACTGATGATACCATTCTTGTTCTTTCGTCTCCTCTCAACATATTTCATCTTCTCTTCATGTTTTTGTTTTGTTCATCTCTTTTCCCCGGCTTATACTCAAGAAACAGAGGAGCCAAGTCCATTAATCAATAGATATGGAGCATTTGGACAGGAAGAGTTTCATTCTGAGAAGTCTTGTCAGTTCCTTTTCTAACCTTTCAAGATAGAATGTACAGGTGTAAGGGGAAAGGTGTACAAGCTACAGTGTTCAGCTGCAGACATTCGGAATATAATCCAGAGTCTGGGGAGTCTCAGCAGTCAAGACAAACAGTCTCTGCAAACACTGCAGGACAAAATTCAACTTTTTATTGAAAGGATAAGCAGTAATTAGAGAATAAAGGCCTTCTGGGTATCTAGTTATGTCAAGAACTTTACTCATTAAGTTTCATGACAATGTTTTCCTAAGTCTTCCTGTAAAGGAAAGCAAGGCCATGGGGAGTGCAAGGTATTCCAAGTCCCACAACCTGGAAATGGCAGATTTAGAGCTTCCGCCTGTTTGCCTCTGGACCTCTGCTCCTAGGTGTGCACCCTTGTCCTATATCTTAGTCCAGCCTGGGGGTGCCTTGCAAACTGTCTGTGGCTACAGACAGCCCTCCTGCTCTGCACCTTCAGGAGGAAATCAAAGCAGGCAAAGTCACGAGGAGATGACTGGAGAGAGCCTCAGCCTCCGCACCTTCTGTGCCGCTGACAGCTTCTTTCCTGGGGCTGGCTCAGCAGAGCATCCCTGCTGTTACTGATGTGGCCGTGACATGGGTAAATGTGTGCAAACGGCTAAGCTCAGTGCCAAGGACACACTAGACGCCAGTGAATTCTAGCTTCCTGTAACTAACCACTCTGTGCTATACATATTTAAAGGAAGAAATGATAGAGGTGACAGCAGCTAGCTCTGCTCCCATCAGCTTTTCTGGCTAGCCCCTACTACCAGCATCTCCACCCCATGTGGAGCCTAGCAATTTGGACTCTGTATTCACAAATACAAGAACACTGACTTTTTTAAAAGGCTTCCATCACTGATGACTCTCGTAAGAGGGTTTGAGAATTGATAATGAGATACCTTAGAAGTTAGAATTAACAGGTGTTAAACATGTCATGCCAAAGAGCAATCAGTCAGAAGGAAGATTTTTATATGTGACTGAGTGAGTGAATGAAGTAAAAAAAAAAAAGTAGGGGTGTCTAAATTCGTTCATGTTCTCTTCACAGGAGGCATAAACAACAGCCACAACATCGGAAAAAAAAGACAGAAAGATAGACAGGGCCTCCAGAAGTCCATGTGCTCCATGTTTTTGGTTTTTGGGTTTTTTTTTGTTTGTTTGTTTGTTTGTTTTGATGAATGAGAATAAAATTTTCTGGGGGAAAAAGTAAATAGAAATCTCAGAAGGAAAGAGGATTTGTGATCCTAATTTAGAAACATTCCATGTCTACATCATCTCTCATAGTTTGAGCTATGAAGAACAATTGGAGGCCAGGGGTGTACTCCTGCTCGGCGCTTGCCAGCATGTATGAGGCTCAGGTTCAGGCCTCAGTGCCACCTTCAAAAGGGAAAGTTAAAACTGATATTTGTTAGTTGACTGAACTATAAATCTAAGAACAGGAAGACAAAAGAAAAGAAGAAAAAAGAAGAGAAGGAGGAAGGGAGGGAGGAAGCAAGGAAGGAAGTATTGTCTGAAGTCCTTTTCATATATAATTTCTGCTTGCATGTGTCTGTGGGAAGGTGAATATGTGTGTTTGCAATGTGTATGGGCCTGTGTATATATGTTTGCATGCGCACACTCATGTGCACGTTTGTAGACTTGTCTTGATACAGGTCATATGCATCCTGTCCATTAAACTGCTTAAAACTTCCTTAAATGATTCTTGCTTTCTCACTCATCTTAACTGATCACACAGGTCTTCTACACACTGATGAATTTAAGAGTGTCTTACATGGTATAATATGAGCACATTTGTCAAAAGAATACCAAGAGCTGCAGCAGTTTGATTTGCTGTCAGAGAGATCAAGACATTTGAAATGAATGAGTGGAATTATTTCATTAAAATACTCTATACTGCCTCCACAGCCAATTTTCTTTCCTAGTCACCCATGCATACAATGATATTTCACCCAGATATTTCAGGACAGTGAATTAAGTGTGGGATAACATGATGTCATTTTATTTTAAAATATTTGCAAGAAGGGCTTTGAATAGATGAGCAATTACTAAAGGTGGGAGATACAATCACAACCCAGTCATAGGTGAAGCTGCAGTCTGCTGCTGTGCACACAGAATTTCAAGGAAACCCAGTTGAAGGGAATCACAATAAGGCAGATGGTTTAGCTTGAATCATGGCAGCTGTCAATGGAAAATATGGATCGCTTCATCCATTCCTTACAAGCTTTTCCTAGAAGCTGACTGCAGAAAACTAAACTCATGACCAGGGCCAACTATAAGTGTACCCGGTATCGCTGGCATATTATTCAGCTGGGTGGGAGCAGATTTTAATTTTATATCCTAATAAACATTAATGAAAAGCAAGTGCGGAACTGTCTCCCAAGAAGCAGCAAGGCTAAGCAAACACAAGCTGAACTTGGCCCTGAGAACACAGGTTGGCTGAGCTCAGCTGCCATCCCCTTCTCTGCCTGAGTGACATGTTCCAAGTCCCCCTCTCTTCAACTCTGCCACAGTCTGGATTCTATAACTGTCTGGGAATCTATTTGAGGAATTTTTCCCTATGATTTTAGGTAGAAATTTCAAAATTAAAAAAAAGGTATCTGTGGAAAATTGCCTCTCACAAAAACATTAGTGCATGAAAACTTCTCTAAGGAAAATAGTGTGTTCTCAGAAATCCACCATCTAGATATTTCATTTAAATAGAAAAAGAAAGATATCCAACTGGATGTCTACATGTAGAAAATGCAATTAGTCCATATTTATTATCCTGCACAAAACTAAAGTCCAACTGGATCAAAGATCTCAACATAAATCCAGACACAATAAATGGGTTAGAAGAAAAAGTGGGGAAGAGCCTTGAACTCATTGGCACAGGAGACAACTTCCTGAACAGAACACCGACAGCACAGGCTCTAAGATCAACAACCAATAAATGGGACCTCATGAAACTGAAAAGCTTCTGTAAAGCAAAGGACACTGTTGTCAGAACAAAACAACAGCCTATAGATTGGGAAAGGATCTTCACCGACCCTATATCTGACAGAGAGCTAATATCTAGAATATATAAAGAACTCAAGGAGTTAAAAAACAAAAAAATCAAGTAATCCAATTTTTAAAATGAGGTACAGAGTTAAACAGAGAGTTCTCAATAGAGTAATATTGAATGGCAGAGAAATATTTAAAGAAACGCTCAAAGTCCTTAGTCATCAGGGAAATACAAATCAAAACAGCCCTGAGAATGGCTAAGATCAAAAACTCAAGTAATAACACATGCTCCAAAGGATGTGGAGAAAGGGGAACCTTACTCCATTGCTGGTGGGAATGTAAACGTGTACAACCACTTTGGAAATCAATTGGTGTTTTCTCAGACAGTCAGGAATAGTGCTTCCTCAAGATCCAGCTATACCCCTCCTAGGCATATATCTAAAAGATGCTCAAGTATACAAGGACATTTGTTCAACCATCTTCATAGCAGCTTTATTTGTAATAGCCAGAAGCTGGAAACAACCCAGATATCCCTCAGCTAAGGAATGGATACAGAAATTGTGGCACATTTACACAATGGAATACTACTCAGCAATTAAAAACAAGGAAATCATGACATTTGCAGACAAATGGTGGGATCTAGAAAAGATTATCCTGAGTGAGCTATCCCAGAAGCAGAAAGACACACGTGGTATATATTGACATGTAAGTTGATATTAGACATATAATATAGGATAAACATACTAAAATCTATACACTTAAAGAAGCTAAGCAAGAAGGAGGATCCTGGGTAAGATGATCAATCCTAACTCAGAAAAGCAAACGGGATGCATATCGGAAGAAGAAGAAAACAGGGAACAGGACAGGAGCCTACCCCAGAGGGCCCCTGAAAGACTCTACCCTGCAGGGTATCAAAGGAGATGCTGACTCATAAACAAACTTTGGGCAGAGTGCAGGGAATCTTATGAAAGAAGGGGGAGATAGAAAGACCTGGAGGGGACAGGAGCTCCTCAAGGAGAGCAACAGAACCAAAAAATCTGGGCATAGGGGTCTTTTGTGAGACTGATACTCCAACCAAGTACCATGCACGGAGATAACCTAGAACCCCTCCACAGATGTAGCCCATGGCAGCTCAGCATCCAACTGGGTTCCCCAGTAATAGGAACAGTGACTGTCTTTGACATGAACTGAATGACTGGCTCTTTCATCACTTTCCTCCCCGCCAGAAGATGGGGAGCAGCCTTACCAGGCCACAGAGGAAGACAATGCAGCTAGTCCTAATGAGAACTGATAAGGCTAGGGTTAGAGGGAAGGCGGGGAGGACCTCCCCTATCAGTGGACTTGGAGAGGAGCATGGGAGGAGATGAGGGAGAGTGGAATTGGGAGAAAATAAGGGAGAAGGATACAGTTGTGATACAAGTTGAATAAACTGTAACTAATAAAAAAATTAAGATTTTAAATCTAAAAAAAGAAGAAGAAAGATATTTGTGTCTACGACCATTGAAAACCCTCCAACTCATGGCACATTGGCAATATCTTTGTTTCATTTCATACATAAACATACATACATCAGTTACTCATTTAGCTTAGCTTATTGTCAGTATAGTGAAAACAGAAAAATACATAAGTTTATCTCCTCAAATATGTTTTATTTTTCTTTTAACTGTCCATATCTAATGAATCTGTATATATTTCATATGTAAATAAAAACCCAAACCAAAATCTTTTATAAAACATAGGATTCTAAGCATCTTCCCTATAGATTTTAATCATAAAATTATGATTCCTTAAAGCTTAAAGCAATTAAATGTCTTTATATTTATTTTTCTATCTTGCCTGTGGTTTTCTTCAACATTATTATTTTGTTTGTTTTTTGGATACAGGGTTTCTCTGTGTAGCCGTGGCTATCCTAGACTCCCTTTGTAGACCAGGCTGGCCTTGAAACCACAGAGATCTCTGTCTTGGCCTCCCCGAGTGCTGGGATTACAGGCGTGCACCACCAAGCCTGGCTTCAACACTATTTTTTACATTTGTGGGTGTGTGCTTTCGCACGTGTGGAGGTCAGGACAGCTTGTAAGGGTCAGCTCCCTCCTTCCACTGTGTGAAACTGGGGATCCCACTCTGGTTGCAGGTTTGACAGCAACTGATGGAACCCACTGAACCATCTTGTTGGCCTAGATCTCTTAATTTTCATTTTTCTACTAACTGCCTAAAATTTACTGAAGCAATAATATTTTACAGCATGTAAATGAGCTACACAAAGATGGATTTTATTTCTGTTTAGCTTTTAAAATGCTATTCAAAAGCATAAAATATGTACTTATTTCAGGGTACCTGCGATGTTTTGATACATAAACGGAAGGCACAGTTCTTGATGCTTATGTCATTTTGCTCTATCTAGCAGAATGCTTAGCAGGGAGTATGTACAATCAAATGTAAAATGTGAATAGATGGGTGAGTGCAAGGATGTTTGCAAAAGTGCAGAACAGAATACAAAAAAAAAAAACCCACTAAATTTATGTCATCAGACTTAGACAATATTTATCACAATGGTTGTGTGTATGTGTATGTAAAGTGTATAAGGTGTATACTCAGGTTTGTTTTATGTGCAAGTGTTATATGGTATCCTCCGTCATTCTCCTATGTATTTGAGGGTCAAGGTCTCTCACTGAACCTGAGGATCAAGCCAGCTATTCTGTCTGGCCAATGATCTCCAAGGAGCTCCGTTCTCTACACCACCAATGCTGGCATTACAGGCATGCACTGCCACATCCTAGCTTTTTACATGAGCTCTAGGGTTCTGAACTCAGGTCCTGAAATTCAGCTGGAAGGACAAGCCCCTTAACAACTGCGCCATTTCTTCTTGAGCCTCGATTATTATTATTGTTATTATTAACTATTATTTTTCTAAGATTGAGAATAGTCATGTGTCTGACCAGGACTAAAGAAACAGTTGTGGCAGAAGGGGGGGGGGAGGTCTCAGCTGCCTCCTTATTCAGTCATCAGACAACTGTGCTGGACGGTCAAGCTCTTC
Source organism: Pachyuromys duprasi (assembly GCA_028658305.1). Taxonomy (NCBI): domain Eukaryota; kingdom Metazoa; phylum Chordata; class Mammalia; order Rodentia; family Muridae; genus Pachyuromys; species Pachyuromys duprasi. The sequence goes on along the minus strand of CM053764.1, from coordinate 115,113,408 downwards.
TCCCTCCAACACCATCTGTGTGGAGGCTCAGGACGCCTTATGAGGAAGGGCCTGGACAACTTCTGTTCTTCCTGTCACTCCTGCTGCAGAGGATCGTTCCAGAAGCATGTGCTCCGCACTTCCAGTGTCCTGCAGTGTCCTGTAGCTAATAACAACCCCAGCCATGAAGGAAATGGCTCCTGCACTCTTTGATTAAGAGATAGGCTGGGCCTGTTATTTGAAATGCAGATAAACAGCCCAGGAAACCAGAGGAGACCAGATCCACTTTGCAAGCTATCTGGGTATGAATTCAAGGGGAAATTACAATTTAATGATAGTATATTTCTAAATTTAACACAATTCAGTAGAATTTTCTTCTCAAAATTGGTATCCAGGGAATAACAATTAGAGCTAACTGGTAATTTCTCAAAAGTAGTTTACAACTTGAGGGACACAATTCCATTTTATAGCCTGCTTTGAATTAAGAACCTTAAAATGGCTTTCCCGTATTCAGGGCAAAATGCTCTCAGGAGCACTTGGTGAAAATGCCTGGACCCTAAGTATTTATTTTGAAACACCTCCTCAATGTTGACTCTTTTCTGAAAATAATTTCAGCATGATTTTCTGTCAATAATACTATGACCCAGAAAAGTACTCAACTTTTTAAAAGTTGCTTTGGAAAAGTCAACCCTAGGGTATCCTCTTTGTACTTGTACTCTTGAGTTATCACACTCTGAAAAAAAAAAAGTGACTCTCAAAACAAGGAATTTGGTGATAAATTAGTCAAATTTCTAATTAAGAACTGTGGGGTTACACAAAAAGAAACATGGGTAAACATCCAGAAGGTTTACCTCTTTAGAGCGGATTCAGACAACAGCCATGCTGAACTGCATCTGGAAACCCCAGCGGCCTGGAAAGCACAGGGTCCAAGACCCCCATGGGGAGACTGCTCTCTCCTTCCCAGATGTACTGCTTCATGTCCCTCTACCCCTCCATGCTGGGGGCTACACGTCCCTCCACATCCTCTCCCCTCAAAGCTGCCTGTTGCTCCACAGCCTCACTCTGGAGTTCTGTTAAAGTACCCACTGATGACGTGGCTCAGTGAAGCACTTATTCACGATGACACGCTGAAGGACCCACTCAGGATGAAATTAAGAAGGTTATTCAGAAGGGTACCAGAAATGTGGAATAAATTTCAAAACACATCTAGCTTTTGAAAAGCAAATTAGACATTTTGTCCACTTATTTACTGACATTTCATGAAACTCAGAAAGTGGTAACAATATGGGTTGGTTTTGTTTGTTTGTTCATCTTTGCCTTTGAAACCTTACATAACTACAATTTAAGATTAAATATGACATCCAAGTGGGGCATCTCATCAGAAAAGAGAAGCTTCTGTGGAGTTGATTCATCAGAAAAATGAGAAAGTTCATATTCCCTGAAGAACAAGTTGTGAGCACTGCTTCCTGACCCAACTGACACTGAGATCATTGGAGATTGCCAGCATCTGATTTTTTCAACATAGTTCCCACCAATGATCAATCACTTAAGGCTTAGAATTTATAGCTCTTGCTTTACATTGAGTTACCTTGCTGGAAATCAGTATTGCTGACCCTGTTTGATATAGGTTCTTCTCTTTCATAATCTTTCTTACGAACTGAGTTATCGCTGCTAGTCTTCCTCTAGTTCCACACATTGTGTTTCTGTCCTGGTAATTCTATCACGTGTTCCAGGCTGTTAGCATGAAGCCGGATGGCTCTTACTCTGGCACCTGGCCTTGAAAGCTGCCTGCATAGGAACACAATAGTGTTGTGTTCCTGCATGACTCATCTTCCCTGGTTTAGTCCATGTAAGCTCAGTCAGAAAGCAGGCAACATGTAAGTGTGAGCTTAGTGAGGCGGGCTTTGATATTCAGATTTGAGTCATTAAGCACTGAGAGAAAGCACATTTCTGTATCTGGTATCTAACAAATGCAGCCAGAATGCAAAATCATCGGTGTGCAAACATACATATGGTGGTCAGTTACTGAAGTTTCTGCACCGGGTGATACTACAGAACATGAAGGATTTACCCCACCCCTCTGCCCCCCCAAAAGCAAAACAACCAACCAACCCCCCCCCCCCAAAACAAAACAAAACAAAACAACAACCAAGACACCCAGACTTCCTACAAACATCCTGGGGAGACAGTAGCCTTTCAAAGCAGGGAGTCCCTCAACCCAGGAGCTGCCCCTCACAGTCAGCAGCAACTTTAGGTGCTTGGCCAGGCTGTCCAAACCCACTGTCTAAGCGGTGGGGAAGCTGTTAGTGATAAAGCAACTCCGAAGCCTTTGCTGGAGCCTCTGTGGTTAGATGATTTACATCAGAAGTGCGCGTTACTGGTGCAGCCTGTCTCCCTCATGAGCAGGCTGATTTAAGAAAAAGGCCTTCTCCTCTGTAGGCCTCATTTAATTCACTCATCAAAGGGGACCATCATGATCACCTAATTTGTAAAGGTCTGGTGGGATTTAGGTACTTTAGATGGTAGATAGTTACACTATGGGGAAAACCTCTCCTCAGGACAGACAGATGAATGACCAGACAGAGTCTACAAGGTACTGCATACGGTCCTCTCTCTCATAACATATATATGTACTGATGAAAGAAACTGCCCCTTTTCATGTTTCTGTAATGAACAAATCTATTTGTCTATTTTGCACACTTCTTCTAAGCTTTTTCTTCTTTCTTTTTGGTTGGATACACCTCTCCTGCACTCTCCTGACCTACCCAGCAGGGCCATCTCCACTTCAGTAGATGGCCTGCTGGACACATCAGCCACAGGCACACTCTCTGAGAGCAGGTGCTGACAGGGTGAACAGGCTCCTCCTACAAGAGGAGGGGGATAGCCAGACCCAAGATCCCTTTTCTCAAAGCTGCTGCTCCTGTGGACTGAGAACAAAACAGAAATCGATGGAGGAAGGGCAGCAGTCTAGACAGTTCCTGGAGGCCTCTCTGTCCACTGCCCTGCTCTAACACTAACATTCAGCCACGACTGGGAATGAATCAGGGTCACACCACAGCCCTTAAATAAGACTGTAACTCCCAGCTCTACCCCAGCGTGAATGTCATTAAATAGGTAAACCTGCTTCCCTTACTTAACATCCAAGAAGAGGGCTTAGCAACCTTATTTATGATGTCACAGAGAGAAAAACTGATAGCCTTGAAGAGCCAGAGCCACCAACAGCACTGACAGGGAGCAATGTCTTATCTTTAAAGACACAGGCTCTGGAACAAGGATGAAGTCTGGCTCTCAGCAGGCCCTCCACGCTCCTCTCCGTCAAGTGTTCTCCATGGAAAGAGAATCCCAGTCTCAGATCTACTCTCAAAACAACATTATTTTCAGTTTTGTCAGGGCCCCTTACCCTGATTAACAGTAGCATTGAAAGCTTGTGTGTGGGTAGTGTCCATGGGAGAGGATATAGGGTGTGTGGGGATGTGGGTGTGGGGAACGAGGGTGAGAGTGTGGGGATGTGGGATGAGGGTGGGAGTGTATGTGTGGAAGGTGTGGGTGAGGGGGCTTGGGGGTAGGGGTGTGAAGAGTGTGGGCGTATGGGGATATGGGTATGAGTATGGGTATGATATAGTGGCATGTTTGAGGCTATGGGTACATGAAGGAGTAGGTGTGTGGGTTTGGGGGTGTATGAGGGAGTGTGGGGGTGTGGGTGTTGGTATGTTGGAGAGTGTGGGCGTGGGGCTTGCACATGCTATGTGTCTGCCACAGTTCCAGTATAAAGATCAAAGCAAAGCTGTGGAGTCAGTTCTCTCCTGCTTCTGTAAGTTCTGGGAACTGAACTCAGGCTTGTGATTCAGGCATCTTTACCCCCCCCCCCCAATTCCACATCCCCCCACACCCACACCCTACACACCCCAGGTCCAAAATGACATGTTTGGCTGGCTGTCATAAGGCCATGTGAACCATTTGTTTTCCCACAGTGCACAATGTCCTTTCTCACCACCACCCCTATTAGTTCTTCCCACAACTGAACTAGGGATGCTCTGGGCAGAGGCTCATCACACCGACAGGGGGACATTATCCCTGTCTCATTCACAACAGGCTGAGAGCTAGTTAGCAAGACACTAATCCTTCAAACAACACTGTTTCTTCCCTTCCCTCCATTGCCTTCTGCTCCTAATGGTTTGAAAGTGAAAGGTCTCTCACAGGCTTCCATTTGAACACGTGGTCCCCCAGATGGTAGCACTATTTGGAAAGGTTGCACAACTTTTAAGAGGTTTCATCTTCACTAAGGAAGTGAGTCCCTCAAGAATGGGCTTGAAGCTTATAAACAGTCCACAGTTCCATCGGTCTCTCTTCCCTGGTATGCAGAGATATGAGTTCTCTCCCTCTACCAGGCTGCTCCTGCTGTGAGCCATTGAGACCTTTCTCCCTTAAGTGGCTTCATCATGCATTTGGCTTTAGCAATGAGATGAATCAGTAACCCTGCTCTCCTGTAGGATGAGTGAAACTTTTGCAGCAATAGAAGGATCAGCTGTGGTCTTCATGGTCTTTTGTGTGTTGTAGTTGTGAATCGGGAGATTTCCCCTAGCTCCCGTCCTGACCCAGGTGTGAACAACAAGCCCATGTTGTATCCATGAAGACATTTACAGACAAGATTCTCACGCTGCAAAATGGAAACTCCACTTTCCCAAGACTGGCTCTTGCCCTGTGACTATCCACACACATCTCTAAGAAAAGAATGTCCATCTCACCTGAGGAGCTATTGATATTAGGACCTCAAATTTTCAGTTTAATATTTAATTTTTCTTTATTATTATTATTATTAATTACAACTTATTCACTTTGTATCCCAGCTGTAGCCCCCTCCCTCATCTCTTCCTGGTTCCACCCTCTTTCCCTCCTATGCCCCTCCCCTAGTCCACTGATAGGGGAGGTCTTCTTCCCCTACTATTTGACCCTAGCCTATCAGGTCTCATCAGGACTAGCTGGATCTTCTTCCTCTGTGGGCTGGCTAGGCCACCTCACTAGGTGATCAAAGAGTTGGCCACTGAGTCCATGTCAGAGACAGCCCTGTTCCCCTTACTAGGAAACCTACTTGGAGACCGAGCTGCCATGCACTATAACTGAGCAGGGGGTCCAGGTTCTCTCCATGCATGGTCTTTGGTTGATCCATCAGTCTGCAGGACCCTCTGAGCCCAGATTTTGGGGCTCTGTTGTTCTACTTGTAGAGCTCCTGTCCCTTCCAGGTCTATCTCCCCCTCCTAATATACGGACGTACACATGTAAAACTGTTGATCACTGTAAACAGGATACCTCACCCCCAACTTGGAGAAAGCTTTTTCCTGTTTTTAAGAAGGACAACCGTCTGGAAAATGTTGAATGACATTGTTATGTCTATCTGTGCTATCATGAAATTTGGAAAATCTTTTTCTCCCTTGGCCTTATTGGGATAAGAACAACATCTTTCTGCATAAATAAATACTGCAAGGTAGGCTTTCCATAATATGTGAGTTACCCTGCTTTGAGCAAGTATTCTTATTTGTATGTGTCACTTGCCCACAATAAATTATCACATAAGCAGTGAAACCAAAGCTATAATTAACTTGATAAAGGATGACTGTTTTATTGTGCAACAACAGTAGAGGTCCTGAAGGTAGCCTGTTTATAAACACAAGCTAAAGTACATCACTAAATACACATGAAATATATCAAATGCCTGGAGAGTACCAATGTAGTTAATGCCACCAAAATGAGCGCAACACAACAAATAACAGGAGCCACAGGGATAAACAGGTGAAACCAGGGTCTATGACATCCCATTTTCAATATGAGGGCAACAATTGGGTGGTAGTAAGCAGGGAATGAAGAGCTAGAACCAATCGGCTTCAAATCAGGTATTAATGGAACATCCCTCCCCACCCAACAAGAGTGAAAATTCTTCTGACCCAAGCACAGCACTTTTCCAGAGAAGCAGAAAATGTTGCCATAAATCAAAAGTGCTTGAATCATACAAATTATGTTTTCTAATTTTATGTAAAAAATTAACTAAAATTTGATCATTAACTTAAATAAGAGTAATATTTTAGAACTGTAGAGGAAAAACATAGATGTGAGTTTCTGTTACCTCAGGTCACACACTGGCTATTTAGATATAACAGCAAAAACTGTGATAAGAAGACAATAAAGTTGGCCCTATCAAAATAGAAAACATTCAAAGAGCACTTTGAAGAAAGTAAAAATACAACCTCCAAATGAGGGAAATTTTCTGTAATCACATATCTGATAAGGACCTTATATGAAGAATACCTATAACTTAATAATAAAAAGGTAAACAGAAATTGGACAAATGTATTCATTAGAATCCCTCTGAAGAACGTTCAAAAATAAGTCAAACATTATTAGTCATCAGTGAAATCTGTGAAATTCTGTCTCACACCTGCTAGGTTGGCCATAACTGAAAAGGAAATGACAAGTCTTGGAGGTCACTTCACTGCTAATGGAGTGTGCTCTACTGTGGTCACTTTAGAACATAGCTTGGCCTTCCTTCCAGGGATCACTCACAGACACAGGGCTCCATTTTCACTGTATACCAAGAAAATGGAAACTTGGATCTACTCCTAGGAGACGCATCCCCAATAGACAAAATGGAAAACAACTAAAATTAACACAGGCTGAAGAACAGACAATGTGTCATATAGGTGGCTCATTGATATTTTAGAATATTGTTTGGGTAAAAGGTCTAAGCATATTACTGAGAGACACTACAACACACAGGCAAGCAGTCACTGACACACTTTCTCTATGACTCCACTTTTATGAAACCTTCAGGAAAGGCGAGTCTCTGATTGCTTAGGAGTTACTGTATATGGGGAGATGAAGATGGAAGAGGCAGGCCTTCCCTGAAACTGAGAGAAATATTAAAGCTGATTGTGGTGACAAGCACACAAGTCTATCAATATCGAGAACAAGGCTACATGGACGCACACTTTAAAGATGGCTGGATGACATAAATTATGCAGCAATAAGTAAGTTATAAGAGGATTTTTTTTGCCACAAAAGAAAATTGACAAGCTGGTGACTCAGATCCAATTATGCTGTACATTGCCTTTCTGATTGCTCCATACACCTGTTTCATAAATCTTTAGAAGTAGGAGGAGTAACAAAAAAAAACAGATGAGATTTTCCAATTTCATTTTATTATTTCACCTTTTCCTCTAGCATTTAGACATAAGGATTTGGGATAACATAATGTAAACTTTGTTATTGTCAAAACCCTTTGATATTTAAAATAATTTTAGAAAAATGAGAGAAAACCAGAGTAGAGAGTGAGAAATTTGAAATTCAGTCATGATCATCAGTAAAGGAAGAGGCAGGCATGTGTTACTGAGTAAGTAGGTTCAACAATAAATATGATTGTGTTCAGCTACTATCACATGGAATCTACATCATGATAAGAAGTAGAAGCCATTATCACCAACAGAACATCATCAAATACTGATTTTTACAAAATTACTCATTATGGGCACAGAAGCAACAGTGTGTAACAACCTCAGACCACTGTGAGTATTCATGAGAATGATGTTCTCCATTTCACTTACACTAGTCAAATGTCTATGCTCCCAATACAAGCAGGCTAATGCAACAAAGATTTACAAACGAATGCAATATTCTTGGAAACTCTCTTGCTTTTAAAATATCTACCACAGGGATTTCAAAGAGTTTAAAAATACTTTTACCAGAATACTACAAACATAGAAAGTGTCCACATTAATGGACCACTATGAAATATTTCAATCCTTGTGCTGTCAGAGGATGTTTAAAGCTGCTTAGACATATTGCAGCGGTTTGAATGAAAATGGCTCCCATAGGCACATAGAGCTAGCATTATTTGAGAGGACTAGGATTTGAGGCCCTGTTGGAGGAAGTGTAGCACTGTGGGTGGGCTGTGGGGTTCCAGAAGCACAAGCCAGGGCTAGTGACTCATTCTTCTCCCTGCTTCTTGTGGATCCAGATGTAGAACCCTCAGCTACCTCTTTCTCACCATGTCAGCCTGTCTTTCCACACTTTTCACCATGATGATAATGGGCTAACCGTCTGAAATGTAAGCCAGCCCCAAGTAAGTGCTTTCCTTTATAAAAGTTAAGTGATGGCATCGCTTCACAGCGATAAAAACCCTAAGTAAGACACATATATGTCATCTCAAGATTTGTTATGAGGAAAAATACCCAAAATCCTTGCTTCTGTTTGGTAAATTATAGAATATGTTACCTGTCATCTATAGTCACCCTTCTGTGACATAGTATATCAGAGGTTCTTTCGCTTGGACCATACTTGTTGCCTCTTAAACACTTATACACACACATCTGAGAACTTTCTTCCCATTTATCTAACTAGTCAAGTTCATCTTGTTTGTTTGTTTGGTTGGTTGGCTGCTTGCTTGCTTGCTTGCTTGCTTGCTTGGAAGGATGGATGGATGGATGGATGGATGGATGGATGGATGGATGGATGGACAGTTGGTTGGTTGGATGTTTAGTTGGTTGGTTTGAATGGTTGGTTGGTTGGTTGATTGGTTGGTTCTGAAGGTATTTTCTTGTAGGCCAGGCTGGTCTGGATTTCTGACCATCCTGCCTCTGTATCCTAAGTGCTAGGATTGTATCTCCTCACCACAAGGCTCTCTGCATTTCACCTCTTCTAAAATTTGCCCCAGCCTACATTCAGTGAGATAGAACAACCCACATATTTCCATTCCTGCTCAAATCACCTAGGTTCTAGTGGCTTCTCTAACCAGCCTACTCTACAGGCTGTGTCTCCCACAGACACTGGACAACTTGAAGCTGAACATGTTAAACTCTGGGTTACAGAGGATGCTGTCACAGCTGATCACTTCCTCTTCACCTGATTGTTCTCTCCCTGAGGCATAATCCCAAGGACACCTGTGAACACTCACCATTATGCACCATGTCTAGACTGCTTTGTCTACTCCTCAGTTTACAGAAGGTTTAAAAGCTAGTGAGTTCTCAACAGACATATGGTGAATGAATGATAAGTCATTGGTTAAGCCTGTCCTCACTGGAGAGACACAGGCAGGGTGCAATATTTAACCACTGTACTCAGAATGTATCATGTAATTCAGTGAGCGACACGCAAAATGTCTTTAAACAACCAAGTGTTTTCACAGGCAGTTAACATTTGTCAGGTCCTACCTCAACAGCATCTCTCTTTTCCCCCATTCCTTTCCTTTCTCCTCTTCCTTCTCTCCCCTTCCGATTCTCTCATTTCTCTCTAGGATACTTCATAACCTGTGCCTTCTCACAGCCCTGTTTGCTTCTAGCCTTAAGCCTCTTGTTCTTATATAAATTATAACTTATTAGAAATTCCATCATTAATGATGGATCTGTTCATAGAAAACACCTGGTAGGAGACCTTTGAAGTGAACATCTGAGACTTCGGTTCCCGGATCTTACAGCGGCTGCTTTGACATTGGTGCCTTCGCCTCCTTGGGCTCCAGCTTCCTGTACCCTGTGTGGTGTGACCCTGTACTTCCACGGTGCTGTCTCAAAAGCTCGGCTACTTCCTCATACAGTTAGCATTATGTCCAACTCTACATACCCAGAAGCCTCTTGGGAGCAACTACCTGCATTTCCTACAGTGTTACAGATAGCACTTTGCACACTGGAAGAATTCAATAAACACGTGTTTCATGAATGAGGTACTGTGAGTGAGGTTTTTTTGAATATAAGAATTTTTCTCTTCAAAAGAAATGTTGAAGTTGGCAGAACTAAGAGCTACCCTTATATTTCCATGGGTATGATGCTCTCCAATTGCCCAAGGCACTTCCATATTTTTTTTAATTGAAGGCATGTACATAGTTGACATTTACTTTGGATAAATTATTCCAACTGTTCATGGCATGTAGCACAAGAAGCCCGGAACAACCTGCAGCCTGTTCTCTATGGCTTCCAGTGCTCTGTCCAGGGCTGATTTGCTCATACCCTTCCCCCACCCTTTTCAAGCAGGGTGTGTGCAGTTCAGGGAATCCAAAAGACTAGAGGACAATTTCCAGTTCAATTCTAAGAGAGTTTACCTATTTGCTTTCATCTGCTCCACACATCTTTCTTCCCCTGCCTAAGGGCTTCACATTTTTATAGAAATGTGTGTTCCCTGAGACTCACCACAGTGATATTTCTGTCACAATTCCTGCTGCTTAGAGTGGGTTTCCAGCTCGAGTCTGTGTCACGAAGCACTGAACTGAAGAAAGTGGCATTAGTTCGTGTGGTCTGTAATGGGTCTTAGTTTGCTTTCCATTGCTGTGATAAACGTCCTGACCAAAAGCAACTTGGGAGGAAATGGTTTATTTCATTTTATAGTTGGCAATGCATCATGACAAGCTGTCAAGGCAGGAAGCTTGAGGCAGGAACCAGGAGGCAGGATGTGCAGTAGAGGCCATGGACAGGAGCCGCTTACTGGCTTGCTCGGCATGGCCTGCTCAGTCAGTCTGCTTTCTTATAACACTCAGGACTGACAGCCCAAGCCATAGTCGCCAGTGAGCTGGTGTCTCCCAATGAATCAGTGCTCAGGAGAGCCAGATAGACTTGCCTAGAGGCCAGCCCAATAGAAGCATTTTCTCAATCGCGGTTCTCTCTTCCCAGAGGTAGAGACAGGCAGATCTCTATGAGTTCAAGGCCAGCCTGGTCTACAAAGTGAGTCCAGGACAGACAAGGCTACACAGAGAAACTCTGTGTCAAAACAAACCACAAAAACAACAACCAACACCCCCCTCCAAAACAAACAAACAAAAAAACAAAAAACATACATTGTGCTCCTGTTTGGTCATGGTATTTTTTCCTTGTGTGCTTATAGTGTCAAAAAACAAGGTTCATGGAATTTTGCTTGCTCATTGTGGTATTTCAAAAGGGAAATGGTATGCCTGTCAGTGGCTGAGATGTTAATTTGCTCGGATCTGTTGATACGAACGATATAACTGAGTTATATTGGCATATAACTCAGCACTGCCCTGATTCCTGCAGAGGAACAGAAGCTTTCACTACCGCAACATCATGCTAAGACCTGTGCTCTTAGAGGAATTCTTCCCCATTTCCCCCAACCGGAATATCATACAGAGAAGCACGCAGACGAATCTGCATGTGTTAACATCTCATTTGTAAAAGGCAAGAGAACAAACTGTTGCACAACACAGAAGATGGGGAGCAGGACAACCAAGCTCAAGGCAGAACCTTGAATTTGTTCCCAGAACAAGAAGAAAGCTTATAGGCTTACTGGTGAAATCCAGATAGAGCCATACCACACTGTGAATTGTGTCAACAACTAAAGGAAACAGGATACCAGACTACTCACTAAGTTCATATTAAAATATTGTGCCATTTTATTTTTTCTTAAACCTTTTGGTAGGCGGTTGTTGTCATACTAGACCTAATGCTTACAGTTGTTTCTTTAAAAATGATTATATCGGTCTGTGGTGATACAACACGCCATATAACTAAATCAAAGCAGAGAGAGGGAATAATCGCGTGTGGCTGTAATTTATTGTCTTGTACCTTTCATGTCCCCAGTGTAACATTAATTGTGGAAGGGTCTATAGTGGTTTCAGAAACGGGACATTATTTTCAGGCTGCTGAGTCCTTTGACAGCCACGGCACCTCTTACAGCAGGCCGTGAAGCCACGCTCGCTGCTGCCGTGCCAACAGTGATATTTTGATTTCCTGGAAATGCATGCAGGTGTTAGGATTGTGGTCTCCCTTTTGCCCTGATCAGTTCTTCAACAGACATGAATAAATGTGAAAACCACCTTCCCTTTAGAAGGGTGTCCCCATTGGTCTTACCGTTGCTGTGGTAAGCTGCCCTGATCAAAGCAACTAAAGTCAGAGGGGGCTGTTCCGACTCAGAGGGATGGTGAGAGAAGCACTAGCAGCATGAGCAGGAGCAAATTAGTCATGTTACAGTCATAGTCAAGAAGCAGAGAGAGATGAATGCTCGCTCATGGCTTGATTCTCCTTTTATCCAACCCATGAGATGGGGCCAACCATATTCAGAGTGGAGCCTGCCCCCACCCCGGGTTAACGAGGTCCAGATAAGCCCTTGCAGACCTACTCAGAAGCTATCCCGGTCTAGAAACTCCTTCATAAATGTTTTCAGGGTTTGTCTCGTACGTGATTCTAGATCTTGCCACTCTGACGATCAGCATCAGCGGTCACACGTGCTGTGTGTGTGAGGTTCCCCGTGCTAACTGGATCAGAGCTACCAGCCATGCCACAGTGGTGAAATCAGAAACACAGGCGGGGGATACAGAAATGCTGTATGCACTAAATAGTCCAAGAGGAGAACCAACCTCACCTCCTACAGTAGCAAACGGGTCAACCCTTTGCCATTAGAACAATCTGACATGATCAAATGCAAGTGTGGACATCAGGGCACTGTCTCATCAGGTGTCCAATCAACTGAGCTTACTGCTAGGGTGTGGACTGCATCTCTCTCATCTGCTCTACTTCTTCCTTTACATCTTAGCAGAAGGGTGACTGGGGAGCTCACCTTTTGGAAAGGGGTGGATTGCTGCATTCGTAGCTCAGATCTGAGCTGTGCCTCAAACTCACATGTAGAAGGCTTGGCTACCAATTCAGATCACCACTGTAAGGAGATGGAGGCTTTAGGACATAGGACCAAGTAGAAGTTTTGTTACTGGGTTGTGCACTTGAAGGAGATATTGAGGTCCTTCTCTCCATTCTCTGTACATTCTGGCCACAGCGTAGTGAGCATGCCTCTCTGCTCCACACTTCTGCCCTGATACCCTGTGCTGTCATGAGCTCAGAGAGACAGAACAATTAGCCACGAACAGAAATAACCCTTTGGTACCATTCAGCTGGCTGCCTCAAGTGTTGTGTCACATAATGGGACAGTGACTATCATCACTTCACTCTGGACTCACGGGCCCATCCTTGCGGCCTCACCTCTGTTCTGCTGCCCAATGCCTCTGCTGAAGACTGCCCTGGCCTCACTTTCCACAGCTTTACCCCCTCCTACTTTGCATGCCCTCTCCTGTATCCACTGGCTTATGCTCTACAAGTCCCTCAACATTTGGTCTTTTCATAGACCCTCTGGGCCCTTCTCCCAAAGCAATTCTGGATTTGTTTGTGTGGTAACTACAGAGCTTAGAAGCCAGAAAACCCTACACTACTGAGCAGCTGAGTAATGCTGGGCAAGCCAGTGGGACACCACAGCTGCATTCTCCTGTCTCCTGTCTGCAGTCCAGGGAGACAGCAACGCTATCTCTTGAAGACATTTATAGTCTCTAACTTTTGTAACATGCTTTCTGTAGAGCTGGCATCCAGAAAATTTCCAGCGTACTGTGGATGCTACTGTTGATTCTAATTATCATTCCCTCAAAGACAGCTCATCCCTTGCAAGTGATCATGGTTCAGAGTTTTAGTAACTATGTGACACATTTTTGTCATACAGGTGTTCTTCAATAAATTTTTGCTGGATTGATAAAGATTCTTTTCATTATTGTATTCAGCACATATTAAAGTAACTGTTAAGTGTTTAATTATACTTAATTTGTCACTGGCTGGTCACATTACCTACCACAAGAGTTGCATTTTCTAGGACTCAAGTAAGATAGAACCTGGCATTGTTTGTTGATATGGGAAAATATAAGGGGATGAATCCTCTTTCAAGCTATCTCCTCCCAACCTACCCTTCACCACTTGCCCTTGTGATGAGGCATCTCTGGACTGCAAAAGCCTCAGTTTGAGGACAAAATTAAGACAGAGGGCCAAGAAGCCTTGGGTCTAATAATACTATAGATGGTGGCTTCTGTCCTGAACTAGTCCAAATGAAAGGATTAAAAGAACAGATCTGGTCAGAAAATTGCTTGGAATTCCATACCTGGAATGTGTAGGAGAGTCTCGGTCTGTCCCTGCGAACTCAGGTAGCTGCAGCACTGTGGGGCGGGGCAAGAGGCCCCAGACACAGCTGCAGCACATCCGATAGGGCCACCCCACCCTGTGTCACCATGCAGCCAGCAGTTGCCCTGGCTCTGCATCTCTGTGCTTCTAAGGTACAGTTTGCTCTTCCTTGACCAAGTTCACAGGCACAGAAGCAGAAGATAAGAGAGCAAAATGGGCCCAGGCTCTCCTGGACTCTGCGGTGCACCCACTGCCAGAAGTTGCATGGCCTCAGCTGCCATTGGCTGGCTCCTTGACTCTTCAGTGGGGTTCCAGGTGTCTCACAAGCCATGACAGATCTCAGAAAACTAACTCACAATTAGTAAAAGTGCATATGTCCAGGTCTTCTACATACCAGGGTAATCAGAAATTAGAGTAGATTGGGGCAGTTAACGTATACGGCCAAGGTTGCTAAGCAGCATTGCTGTCCTGTGACAAGTGACTGCCTCCTTGAAATTGTTGCAGCTGTAAAAGGAGGGCACTGTCTCCTGGATGGTCTAACAAGCTTCGTAATTCCTACCGGTTCATAGGTTGCTTTAGGAAGGGCCCTGCCTCTAACTTAACATAACAGAAGCTATTTAATTGATGGAATATCAATGTTAATGCAGAAACAGATATGTAACCCTTCTAGAACCTTCATTCCTCAGGACATGTTTTCCTCAATATGTAGTTAGTGTTGTATATTTGGTGCTCCACCAACCTGCCTTTCAGAGGCAATAGCTTGGACTGACACCACCAGGCATAGCAGATGTGGCTCATGAAAGGCCAGGCCCATCCCAAATCTGTCTCTCTCTCTCTCTCTCTCCCTATATTCCTCCCTCCCTCTCTCCCCCTCCCCCTCTCTGTCTGTCTTGTTCATACTGTCTCTCTATCTCAAATCTCTTTCTTATTCCCCACTAGACGGCCTTTCGCTCTCCCCCTCCCCAAGTAAACCTCTTGCCCTAGATCTGCTGTGTAGCATGAGTTCTTAGAGCCACACCTTGGCATGGACACTTTGTCCTAATAACTAGGCCTAATCTTTGTGTCCCTCCTTAGTGAATCCATTTCCTTTAGGTCTTAGCTCAGGCCTGCTGAGCAGGTGACTTCATATTCAAAACCAACATGAGTAAAAGGCAGTCCAATACAAAGAAATCAACTACAATTACCCCTCAGATAAGCTGTTTCTCACCCATATCAAGCTTTGAAAAGGAGAGAAATGGAGTCCAGTTCCAGAGTAAGGAGTCAACATCCCCACAGAGCATAATGCTGCATCCTTATCCTGTCTGTAACCAGTCTAACAAAACATCTGCCAGGTAGGCCTTTCCATGCAGAATAGCGCATAGAGGAGCAAGCAGCCACAAGTCATGTGACATGAGCAGAAGACCACACCATACACAGAGGTATGATGTGCTATGTGAATAGAAAAAGGAGGAGCAGACCCAGACCAATAGTGTGAAGCAGGAAGTCACAGCAGAAGACAGGAGGAGCAGAAAGTCCCTCCCTGCTATTCCTGGAGAGAGCAGGGGGGGGGGGTATAACAGCAGGCTGGTGTGTGTGTGTGTGTGTTGGGGGGACAGTTAGAGGAGACCAGCAGCTGCAAGGAAAGATTTTCCATGTGGAGAGAGGCAGGAATTGTCCTCCAAGGCAGGGCAACTGAAATCCCCAACACATCTTTGCTGACATCACCTTGAGGAATTCAGTAGACCACCTTGGGGTGAGTACTCTCAGCTTTGACTAGAAATCAGATGCCATCCATTCCTAAAGACTGCTGGGAAAAGGTAAGATGCTAATGAGTGGAATTTGCAGGTAGCTGGCCCAAGGTGGGTGCCCAGTCTTCTGAAAACTGGACCTTGCATGATCTGTGCAAATATCAGGGAAGAGGAAGCCAGCTGACCTGCCACATTGCATCATTGCCCCAGACTGCGAATTCCCAAACTTCATCTGTTTGTGAGATTCAGCCCCTCCAGCCCTCCTGGGGCTAGACCTCAGCCTGAGCACAATTTCCTGTTCACCTCAGGACTGATTAGCAAAAGCTCCCGAAACCCAAAGAAATCACAATGCGTTTATCTTAGCCAACTGAATTTAGTATGATTTGAGTCATCTGGGAATATAAAACATAGTTATATGTTGTACTCTGTACTAGAGCATTTTCTAAATGATCAAAGGATTCTCCTGCTGAATCTCTTTAGCTTTCTTCTTCATTCCCCATTTAGTTTTTCCTGTTCTTTCCTTTAATTTCCTAATAGCTTAAGGCTTATGTGACAAGCAGGGCCGTAAGAATTCTATTTAATGAATTGTCTATCCTTCAGAATTACCCAACCAGAAACTCAGGAATCACCCACCCACTCACAGAGTGACTTCTTTTTTGGAAGTAAACCAGTGGTCAAATTGTAGTGAACTGCCCCAATCTCATTCCTAGGCTAGCACTCTACTTTTCTCTAACTTACCCACTTTTTCTCTATCTACTGTCTACTCAAGTCTATTCTTCTGTTCTCTTGCCTATATTATTGTTGCCCTGCAAATAATTAACATAATTTTAGTCAATAAATGTGTTAAGAGCACACTGATTATAAAGACCCTGCTTCATTTTCTTGAGGTTCATAAAAGCAAGAAACATCAGTCTTTCCTAGGTGTAGACCTGAACTGTAAAACAAAGCAGAACCCCCAATAGCATAACATATAGTTGCAAT
>CM053764.1:115017659-115096308 GCA_028658305.1 Pachyuromys duprasi | reverse complement strand
CTGAACCTGGGTCCTCTGTAGGAGTAGCTGCTTATCTTAACAGCTGGATTCTTTCTCTTAATATATTTAATAACTCTTCTTATAATTATTGCTCTTATAAGTATTAAAACTCAAACTAATGTTTTTGTAAGTATTTGATAGGATCTGATAGGATCCTAAACATAAATCTCTATATAATCTAACATAAACAGACAGACATAGAGGTGACAGATCAATACACTGCATATATATCAGCAAGGACAAAAACAAATAAAACAAACAAAAAACAAGTTAATCATAACGCCCAGGCAAAATCTAGAGAAATCTACAGATTTTCAGTCATATGTAGTTTGGAAATCACCAAACCTAGAATATTGTGTGCATCTTTTAGAGGCAAAATAGTGTACTGGTGTATGGCCATGTGATCTTGTATCTATCCTTGGCTAGACCATATGACAATGTTGCTCAGTCTTAGATGTCCCCTCATGTTCCATCTAAAGTGATCGTGATGTTTTACCTTCTAATTAACAGTGCAGAGGAACTTCAGCGCATCCACAGTTTGGCTCATACTCATTAGTTTCTGATTGTCTAAGAGCAGACACACAAATGGACTTGAAGTAAGTTTGTGCTCTTTGTATATTTCTGGGACTCATGCTCATTTTTACTGGTGTGTCTTCTCTGGAACAAAGACCATTCAATTACCCTGTCTGATTCTAAATTCTATTTGTTATGTCTTCCACCCAATTCACTTTTCACTCTAGATACCTCCTAAGCTCACCTTGACCTGTACACTTAACTATCTTCCAAACTGAGTTCTCAAAAGTAATCCATCACCTTTCACCCAGCAGAGTCACTGGGAGATGTATAAGAAAATAGCAAATCTCTTGTATTACTGTGCTGAACTGTGAATAAAATTAACCTACTAATAAAAATATTACCTATATGCTGTCTTTACCCTGTTGACCCTACTCCCTACACAGAAAACAAAGACCTGAGGGAACACTAAAGCAGAAAGCACATGCAAGACAGATTGATGATGCTCACCTCAGAGTTCCCAAACAGTCTGGCAAAGAGACTAAGACTGGACATAGCTCTGAAACTGCAAACCTAAAGTTAACAAGGCAGTAAAAGTATTGGCACTATCCTACTGCAGACAGGACATTTTTATCTCCCATACTTCTGGGTTAAGAGCAAGACAATCCATAGCAGGTCAGGCAGCTTACAATCAAGCTGTCAAGCAGACAAAGAACTCGCAGTCTACATCGACTTGCTCAAAGTTGACCTTCAGCCATGATGCAAAGGAAATAGGATTATTGAGATGCTTAATGATGTAAGCTTCAGCATCCATGTCATGTCCAGAAGACACTATGGAAGCTCAACAATATGGCTGCCTAAACAAGGCCTGCAAAATGACCATAGCACTGACATGCCAACACGGATAGGAGAAAATTTGTAAGGCCTCACCCCTAGTGGAGAGCTGCAGAAAATCAGTGTCTTCTGAGGGACGGAGAGTCAGTTTTCTCTAAGGAACAATCCCCTGTTAGGTTGTCCAAGTGGTCAGCCCTTGGATACATACGAGCAACACTAAATGAATTGCTCATGTACATATGAGCAACACTAAATGAATTCAGTAGGCTGTGTGTGTATTTGTGCCTGCGTGTCTGTAAAACAATTAAAGACAAAGAGTTCATGAATTTGAGACTGAGTAAACATGGGAGGAGTTGGAGAAGGAAGAAGTAGAAATGTTATAAATATCATAATCATGGATGAAATTCTCAAAAAAAAAATAAGCCTAAGAAATGAGTAAAAGTTGGCAACTCGCACCTTGAAGAAAGGACATACTAAAATAGGACTCTTGGACTCCGTCATGAGTGTTAAAGCTCTTCCTCTCATGCATTGCTTTCTTCAGTCTTCTGTCCCCTAACCCAGGCCATTTTCCAGAGACAGATGAATGTGTGGTGCTGTGCATTCAAGTTTCAATTGAGGCTACTGATTGCCTCAGTGCCTGCTGCTGCCTCCTGCCTCCTTCCTGCCTCTGTCCTACCCTCCCACAGAAGAACAAGCCACAGTGTCCCGGGAGGTCTGGGCATGTGTCCGCTCTGTTGCCCAAGCTACATCCATCTCTCCTCTCTAGACAGAGATGGGTCCTTGAGGAAGCCCTTCCCTGTTTCCTATAACATGTCTGCTCTGGCTAAGGTGACTTTAACACCGGCATGCCACAGATACATCATGTCATTTCTTCTGTTAACAATAAATTGTTACATTCAGATCTCTCCATGGTAGTGAATGACTACCTTTATTTAACTTTGTGTGTGCCATGCTTCGTTTGTTTGTTTGTTTGTTTTCTCCCCTCACCACACCCCCTTGTCTGTTATCACTGTTGGAAAGATGCTTTAAAAGTAAGATGCGTGACACCATGCTACAACGGAGGAACAAAGCTCATGCCAATGACCTAAAGCTTCTTAACCATTCATCAAAAGTGTTAACGTGAACACCAAGCCTCCAACCCCTGTGGTCTCATTTGATCATAATGTTTGAGCTTTAAGTAGAATATTCCACAACATTGTTTAACTTTTTTCTCCAGTTTAACTTTTTGTCCAGTAATTTGCAAATTTGGGATGAGCTGCTTTTGTTTCTGATGCCATTCACTGATACCTGCATAGCTGCAGCAAAGACATTGCTAACCTAATGATACTCAAATTTTACGCATTGTAGCTCTTACTCTCAGCATCAGGAATGTGGAAGAAATGCAATGAATCATGCCCTGCTTATCAGCCAAGCTGTGAGGTAGAAGCCACCAGGGCACCAGCCCAACAAGGTTGCAATTAATGATGCACTAACTGGGTAAACAATTAACTATCATAATGAACAGATTCTGAATCCCACGTCTAAATGTTACCCCAGACAGCTGGAGCCTTTGCCTGAAGAAATGGTCTATGCTTCAATCTTGGATAAGAAAAATACAATCAATTTTATTCTTATATCCCCTATTTGGATGATAAAGATGTCTCTCCCAGGGATATATACATTAAAATATTTCAACTGTGCTAAGATGTGGTATGCAATTTAATTTGAGAATTCTGTCAAAACATTGCTCATGTGTAGCTCTGCTTTCCTAACTGTAGAATGGCAATTCACTTCATAACGAGTCCCTTGGAGAGGTTCCTTAGGGAACCATGCAAGATGCCAACCAACTCCGGTTTAATATGACTGCAAACAGCCCACAGGAAGACAGGAAAGATAACCATAGAAAAAGGCCACATGCCGGCTTGCCACTCGACTGGAAAGAGTGCAGTAGGCACCTGCACCCCTGCCCCATTGTTTCTTTTCTGTTTGATCCTTGTGAGTAAATGTGATGGACCACTGTCACCATGTGCTGCTGACACAGGGTCAGTGACTGCTCAGCTACTGGGTCCCTCCCTACATGGACAACGCCATCTATCTATAAGATGCCTGAGAAATGTACTGTTCTACGGGTTAAAAACAGAAGCCGTGAGCAAATATCGGATGCCGGTCCACCATTGCAAGGATACAAGGGAACAATTTTCTATTCTTAGAAGGGCAGAAAATAGAAAGCTTTAAATTTTCTTTTCACGTATCAGCATCTTCCCCTGTGCCCCAATGCTGAGACATAAGAGTCCTCTTTTCCCTCTTAACTTTCTGCTCTGTAAACGTTCTTTCAAGAAAGACCCATTGGTCTTTCTACTTATGCCCTGAAAACCTATAGCTCCCCAACACACAGATTCTCTCCCACTCTGAAAGCCCCTCCCCTCCCCCACAGCTCCAGGTTCCCAGCAGAGGCCTGAAACTCTCACACCCTCCCAATACCCTTGCACACACAACCCCCACATATCCAGGATCCCAGAAGAAGCCTCAAACACCCCCAGCCTGGCACACACACACACACATCTCCCGGTTTCTTTTCATTCCTTGCCTTTCATGGCCCTGCCGTCCTAGTTTTGTGTCTGTTGTGCTTATAAAAATATTCTGACAAAACGCAAGTTAAGAGTAAAATGGCTTATCTGACCTACAGCTCCAGGCGCTAATCCATCCAGCCAGGGAAGCCAAGGCAGAAACTGAAAACAGCTCATCGCATTGCATCCACAGTCAAGAGTAGAGAGGAATTCTCAGCCAGGTTGCTATGATAGACTCCAGGGCCCCCCACAACAAGGAACAGTGCTGCCCACTCACAATCTGAGTGTTCCTTAGCAGTTGGGTCAATCAGGGTAATCCCCCACAGGCTTGCCCACAGGCCAGCGTAATCTAGGTAATTCCTCGTTGAAATTTCCTTCCAGTTGATTCAAAGTTTTGTCAGGTTTGTAATCATGAAACCAACCTTCACACCCAACAAACAAACCACCACAAACTCTGCTTGGACTTCATCCCGAGTGTACAGAAGAGGCTGGACTCAGTGATTCTTGGGAAAGCTGGAGAGATGCTGGGTGTACACAGAAATGCCAGAGCATAAGTGATAGAGTGAGCTAGAGGCTGAGGGTCTGGTATCCTTGCATACTCCCAGCTTCGCAGCCTGGGCCAGGGTCAGCATAGTCTCTGCCTTTATGGCAGAGAAGCACCTCCCAGGGTCGTTGAGACCTCAAGAAGACACACGGTGTAAGCAGAAACGACGCTGCACCAGCCATGCATGCAGAGTGGCCTTCAGAATGCAGGCGCCAATCCTAAGGGCTTCCTTTAACAAACATGAGCATGCCTAGGAAACCTGCATCACTCCCTGTACTGAGATTTGGAAACAAGCCGTAGGTGCCCCAGAGAGTGCTGTGGTTGGCTGTTTCTATAGAGCAAGTCAGGGCTGGATGGGGGTTCTCATTAGATTCAGCTTCTGAGCCCTGGGAGCCCAGCAAGCTGAGGAGAAGAACCTGAGGGATAGGGGAGGCAGTGGAAGAGACAGACACCACCCTTTCTACTTGTAAACATTTTTGTTTATGTGCATGTTTATGCCATGTGTATACAGGTGCAGGCAAGGCCAAAAGAGCGGGTCCACACCTATGTGTGTACCATGCAACGCTTGAATCAGGCATTGATACGAACAGCGGTTAGACTTTGTATATTCAAATAAAGAAATCAGTGCAGTGAAGGCACCGCCCACCAGACAGATGAGAAACCCATCGGTGGGATCCCAGGCTGTCAGCATGTGAAGCACTGAAGTCGAGTTCTTATT
Organism: Pachyuromys duprasi; assembly: GCA_028658305.1. NCBI lineage: Eukaryota > Metazoa > Chordata > Mammalia > Rodentia > Muridae > Pachyuromys > Pachyuromys duprasi. Next base: position 115,091,153 of record CM053764.1, on the reverse strand, counting down.
TTCCCTGACAGCTACGGTATTTCCGTTCTCTGTGGTTTCTTGTTCTGTACGGAACATGCTGCATTTGGAAATCAGTTTGCTTTTCCCAATCAAAGGGTACTTAGGGACATAGTCCTTAGGGCATTTAAAATCGTGCGGCTCTTCCCGGGTAACGGGTGGAAACACGCTAGTGTGGACCGTATCACCGAGGAGAGACGTCCTAGCAGGAGCGGTGGAGATGGCGCCCTGAACGAAAAGGCTTCTGAAGCCTGCTTTATTCAAGCAATCATCTAAATTCATGCCAGCCACACCTCCCAAGCACTCCACCACCAACCACCCCCCCCCCCCGCGCGATCTCACTCGGCTTTAAAATAATCCCTACTCCTGGGGGCTCCAGCTCTTCCTGAGCAGGTGGGAGGACCGTGAGGAACTCCTCAATCACTCATCTGTGAGGAGCTGGGGATGTTTTGAGTACAAAAGTCATTACACAGAAACAAATCCTCTTCTAGCACATCTCGTTGGTGAGTAATTATTGTGTTCTAGCAACCGGAGGATTAGCAGTTCTGCCTTCTGGGGAGAGGCGCAGCAGGCCTCCCCCTCACGGAGCTGCAGGTGCCTTATCTGTAGCTGCCAAAGCCCTCTGGTTCTTTCAGATCCTCAGCCTCACCCTCCCTGCTGGCCCGCTGGACACCTCTGCCCTGCGAACCAGGTTAAGAGCGACCCTCCTCCTGCGAGAAAAGTAAATAAGTGAGTAATATTTTTGGTGTGTCGTACAACAAGGAGTAAGGTCGTATTTGGCCTATTTCACTGTCTGTCACACAGTGACCTCGAGCAGTGACAAGGCTGGTCAACAGTGTGCTGACTTCAGTCCGTGTCCAAGGCCCTCATCCCTTTAGCCCACCTGAAACCTGTTTCCATATCTTGCTCTTCTGCTTCCTGTTCCAGTTTCACGCTAAGATAGGACCTAAACTCTCCCTTGCTTAAGGGGGTTAAATTATGGTAACTGCTGAGTACACAGTGCCTGTCTGAGGCATGCACAGTGCCTGTCTCCCTGTCTGAGATGTGAGCAGTGCCTGTCTGAGGCGTGGACAGTGCCTGTCTGAGGCAGGCAGGTGTCCACACTCACCACAGAAATGCAGCTCACCTTGAGGTCAGCTCTGCTCTTCCCATGCTGTCAGTAAGAACATGATAGAAACTTGTCCCAGGTTGCAGAGTTGGAGTACAGCACTACATGATGTGTGATGCTTTTAAAGATTTCTTAAATATCCCTTACATGCTAGATTAAACAATTTTGAGTCACGAAGCATTTAGAAGATGAAAAATACATTTTGGAGATTAAAAATGAAATGCAAAAAAGCAAATTTTGTGAACCCATGCTGCTTATTATGTTGCATCAAAGCTTAAGCCTATTCTGTGAATAACGTAGAGTCTGGAGATAGAGGCTATCTTTAGTTTACAACTATTATTACCCTTTCTTTAATATACTAAGATGCACTCACAGGATGGTATCTTCCACAGTCTCTTCAGACTTCCAGTATTCTCAAGTAGGGGGAAATATTCATCTTAACCCCATCCAAATCCTTCATTCTGTTGACGGTGAGGAAGACTTGAGACCAGGGCTTCTACACGCATTGAGTTTAACCTATTCGTTCTCTGTCTAGTTGCTTGGATCTAGCTTGTCTTATATCTAACTGTATAAATCACCCTATAAACGGTATAATTCATGGGGAAATGCAATATAAAATATAAAAATATAGGGAGAATGTAACTCAGGACTATCTTTACTTTAAGGTAGCAGCAAATTCCCAAAGACTATTGGCCCCAGGCAATCCATTTACTTCTGATGTCTAAGACATAAGGGCGGCCCACATTGCCTCATGTGCTCACAGGCCCCAAGCTAACAGAATGAGCCCTGGGATCCAATGGTCCCAGTGCAAACCCTCAATGTCTGCCAGAACTCCTGAGCCCCACTCATATACTCCAAGTGGAAATTAGAGGCAAATAAAAAGGAGTACTCCTTCCCTTTAAAAAGGAGTCATCATTAGAGGACAAAAATTTCAGTATGTGTTTTATTGGTGCTGTGCATTTATACTGAATGAAAGGACTTTGGCATTCTGTAGCTCTAGTCATGAATGCTAAAGAAAGAATAGCTATCAGGAAGCAACTCTTGGATGCCAATAAAAGGACCTAACAACACTGACATAAAAACAGACTATTTGAAGACTTCAAACTCGGAAACATTGGGCTGTGTGTCCAGCACCTGTCCACCTCCCTGGATACAGGGTCTGTACTCAGCACTATTTACTCTGAAGTCCTTTCCTTCCTGTGTGCTTTGAGATCCTGCTCATCCTCACTGTGTAGTCTGAGAGCCACTTCCTAAGCAGAATCTCTTCTAATCCTGCCCTGCTGGATTTGACCTTTCCTCCTGATGCATTGCTCCCTGGCTTGGAAAAGAAGTACTTTGGACAACTCTACTTTTTCCGTTAAGGAATGTTCCTGAGGAACAGAGCAGTCATGAGGTCATTCAACAGATGTGAAATGGGTGACTCCTTTGACCTCCTTCACTACCGCTCTGCTTATAGAAAATGGTCAGTAAGGTGAGCATGGGAGCCGAGTGTTGTAATGGCAGCACTGGAGCTGTTGAGATGGAAGGACGGGGAGCTCCAGGCCAGACTGAAATACAGTTCGGAAAACAGGAAACATTCAATGACAATTGTTCAGTTGTGAAAATACACAGATTTCAAATAAAACTTGAGGTCTTACAGTCTGATGAGGGTCAAGGCAACTCGTATCTATTTGTCACTCATCTTTGTCACTGAGCTTCCATTTGTCACTCATCTGTCACTGCTCAAGGTCCTATCTGAGACCCTTCCAGTGGAGAAAGAACACTTGCTATTTATATCTCCAAGATGCTGGCCCAAAACAGGCAGAGCCAGTCAAGGGAAAGGCCAAACATCAGGCAAAGTCCATACCAGAAGGAAGCTGTTCAAGAATGTTTTAATTTTTACATTTTTATATTTATTAACTTATTTCAGGGAAACATGGGCACAGGGGTGCCAGGACAGGCATGTGGAGGTCAAAGGATAACTTGCAGAAGTTGGCTCTCTCCTTCTACCAGGTGAGCCTCAGATATCAAACTCAAGGTCATCAGAGTTGGGAGCAAGCCCCTTGACCTTCTGAGTCCAAGAGTTCAGCAAAGACACAAAGTAGTGCCCACATGGTCCACCATTTACTGCTTCTTACTTCCCATGGAAAGTGGATCTGAAATGTCATTTTCTATGTAATAAAATGTAAAAAAGAAAGAAAGAAAGAAAGAAAGAAAGAAAGAAAGAAAGAAAGAAAGAAAGAAAGAAAGAAAAGAATCTCTCTAGAGGAGGAGGGAGCCTAAACTATAAAGTCTCCTCGATTTTTATTTAATTTAATTTTGTTGTTTTGTTGGTTTCATTTTGTTTTGCACAGAACATCCCCGAAAGGTTGCCTACATGCTGCCAGGAGGAATCACATTGTCTGAGTAAGTTCTGGGCAAAAAGTTGTTGCTATGACAGTCTTACATTCTGTAACAGTTCCTGAGCACTTGAAGTAGCAATGGAATAAAAGTTGCAAAATGATGCTTGTTCCAATCTTAGGTAGAAATGCATATCTCTATATAAATGACTATGTTTTAAAGTAGACAATGTGTAGTTAAACAATTAAAGAAAGTATGTTCTTTTTTCATATATTTGTGAATCTTTATTAGTTATTTGAGAAATATTCTATTGTTTCCAAAATGATTTTGACAATTTTTCAAATGATCGCATTTTTTAAATAGTTTAGCTTCTGGACTTCTACTATATAAGAAGTTGGCATAAAATGCTATTTTTTAAGAGCCAGGCATGGTGGCAAAGCCTAGGTAGCACTTGGCAGACATAGGAAGTTAGATCTCTGAGTTCAAAGCCAGCCTGATCTACAGATCAAGTTCCAGGACATGTAGGGCTACACAGACAAACCCTGTCTCAAAAATCCAAAAAGAAGAGGATGAGGAGAAGATAAAGGAAGAGGAAGAAAAAGAACAACAAGAAGAAGAACAAAAAGAACAAGAACATGAGGAAGACATTGACGTTGTTAACATTCTTAAAACTACCCAGTGAATCACTGATGTGAATATTGATCACAGTCCATGCACTCAGGTATCAGAATCAAAAAAGCATTAATACATTCTATGACATAATTTGAATGAAACAGGTACATGTCTTTTAGAGGTAAGAAAATAAAAATTTAAACAGATGAAATTATTTGTGAAAGTGTATCTGTTGCATAATTTTACTGTGTTGCCTTTAGAATTCAATGAGTATCTAGTATGATGTGTGTTTATATTTGCTTGGAGAATCAAAAGTGTCGATTAAAAAAAATAGATGTAAATAGCGAAGGTAGAATGTTTTGTATTGACCAACAGATAATGCCATGTGCTAACTCTCTTTGGGGCATTTGTTGTATTGGAAGTGAACTGGATCTCAATCAAAGAGTTTTGTGGTTTAAAAGAATTTGGAGGTCCAAAAAGCACATAGAATACATACTGAACAGATTTGACACAAAGAAATAGAACTCTCTTTTCAAGCTAATATTTCTCAGACACACTAAACACCCAATCTTTTATCATTCACCATCTCTTAACTTTATAATTAATCATTTCAAAACCATTCCAGAAATAAGAGTTATTTCAGCCAGATGTAGCCACTGGAAATAGGATTTCTGTCTGTGTGATACTATGTTTCGTTTAGGTTGCCATAGATGCACCCTTCTCTGCTCCAGCCAAGGTCATCCAAGTTATGCCCAGATCAAAAATCCTATAGGCTCTAGGGTCATCTGAATGCTTCTCATGGCACTGATGCCCACCTAGGTACTAGCAATACACTTCACATTCAACTAACCACCCCAGCAGACTGTGGTGACTGCTAATGTCTGCAGTTGTGTTCTGCTCACAGAACATCTTTTACTAGGCTAACAGGCACCTCTGTGGAAAGAACAAGGCTGGAATGTGAGTGCTTTGTTGTTCTGAATCTAGTTATTCTTTATAAGAAACCCAAGGGGTGAGTGTAATGAAAGAGTCAGAAGCAACTGCTTAGATGTCTACAGGTTGTACCCGCAGGGTCAAAGTTCATATTTTGGCAGCCTGACTACATACATGCCTCATGGCTTACTTAAAGATGTGTGTATGCAGTCTTCTGCACTTATTGAAACAAATGAGCAGAGCCTAAGAAATTATTTCTATTGTTTGTGAATATATAAGCAAATGATACCTCTGACACAGGTATATTCCCAAAGAAAGTGAGCAATGTTTCACATCAAGGAGTGAAGGAGCTGTGTCTCTGTATGGAATACCACCTATTGCTTAAGTTGCATTGTGCAAATACACAGTCTTCTTACCATCCCAAGGGCTACATTTACATACAGATGCATTTGATTTAGTTAAATGAAAATGAAATGTTTAAAAGACCGAAGGCAACAAGCTGAAAGTTTGGTAACACTTAAAACAAATTTTTAATGGTGATTTAACAACTTATTAAATTTGCTTTCATCATTTTTATGTGAGTTTTCACTTTATTTACTTTTAATGGATAATTTTCTAAATGAAAGCTATCAGATTATATAATGGAAAAATAACACCAATCAACATATCAACTATCATTAGAAGGCACAAAAGCTACCTAAATAGATCTTCAAAGGGCTCAGCAGACAGATCACCCTTCAATCAAAATCCTGCCTTTGTGAAGATGGACTGTGATGTTGACCCCGACCTGAGAAAACTATGCACAGCTTAGGCTTTGATATGCTGACTCTTAAATTCCTAAGAGTCACTTTGTTTAGCTTGACAGTTGGGATTGAAGAATGCACTTACTAGCAGAGAGAGCCGCTTATTTGCACCCATGGAGTGGGATCCTGAGTGTACGTCACTAACAGCAATGCCTCTCAGCCTGAAGATACACCTAAACAATATTCTCATGGAAGGAGTATGACTGTGAGAGATCACGGAGTAACCTCATGCAGAGACAATGAAAGCAGAGCAGACACATTTCAACAGTGATCAGCTCTACCCTAGAAAACCACAGAACTCCCGGAATGCAATGTGCCATACCCATCACATCCAAGTCATACGTATTCTTAACAGTTACCTAAAAGTCACGTAAGAGCATCTCCTCTCAGCAAACAAAACAGCAAATAAACAAAGAACCTGAAGAGTGACTTCCCTGGCCTTCAGATACTCCACTCTCTGAGTGTGTTGCCCTGAGTCTCTCAAGGAGATCAGCTTCATGGAGTCTGTGGAACGCCCCTGCTCTCTCACAGGTTTCCATCCCTGGGCTGCCTGAGCATCTTGCTGATAAAAATATAGAGAATTCAAAAATTCTGTTATGATTTGTTGTCTGTGGAAGGAGTGTCAGACTCAGGTGAGGCTTGAGTCTCTTAGCAGCTGGGGTGCTCAACCTTGGGTCCTGTTCCTCTGGACCTGTGCTCCTTGTGTTTAGACTCAGCATTTCTCACTAGCTTCTAGCCATGAAGCTAGACTGCCAGTCTATCAAACCCAAGGAATCTTTCTGTCTCTACCCTCTTCTCCCACCCACCCAGAACTTGGGCTTCAGGTGGGTGTCACCACAGCCAGTATTTTATTTGATTATTGGAAATAAAACGCAAATTCTTAGGCCTATCCATAATTTCTGCATCTCCCTAAAACTTAGATTGGGTCCATAGAAGACCACTGCCTCTGAAGGGGGGCTGACTGAAAAATCAAGTAAGAAAAGGAGAACCAACAAGACCCTAAGCCAGCTAAAGATCTGATCCGAATGAAAATACATAAATTCATAAAATGGCAACAACATATTAAATGTTTTTATATAAAAATAATAGATATTAATTAGTGATCAAAGATATGCTTTCATAAAGTAGGCATTGTACCTAACACCAAGCATGCAGACAGTGGGAGTCTTAAGGAAGAAATGTGTGTTTGTGTGAACTCTTTTCTTTCTGTCTACTAAAACCCTAAGTTCGTTTGGTCACTAGGTTGTGCATAACTAATGGGACCAGCTTGTGCTCTCTACCCACTTTCTAGGCAAGCCAACGAGTTCTGCCAAGAACTGATAATGAGCACCACCTAGAATTCTCCTTCCTAATATGGTCTACAGAGAAGCTGTAAGTGGTCACAAATAAAATACAAATTTTTTTTTAAAGAAAAATCTGTAATTACACAAAAGAGCCCTTTGAGACAGCAAGGAAAAACAAAAGCAAACAAACAAAACCTGATAATAGGCAGTCATGAGTTTAAACTGAAAAACCATTATGCTGGGATCCTTTCCTTGTGTAGTATGCTAATAAGGACTGGAGGATCCGTTCTTATATAGGTCATTCTTAAAATACACTTCAGTGAAGTTCTAAGGACCCAGTTTACTAGACTATTCAACAATAACTGAGTTCAGCTGTCAGCATTTCTCTCCTCATAGTCTTTTCATTCATCACAAGCCATTAAACCATCTTCAGGCCTTTAATAAAGATAATCAGAATACAGTAATTATGTGAATCGCACTTGGAGTTGAAGAACTCCAACAAGTACCAATGGCCTGACAATGGAGAAAATGTACTTTCAAATGAAGAGGTGGGGCTATTGAAATTCTTTTCCTCTAATTCAAATAAGGTTTTGACACTGTGATCCAGCAGACCTTTATCTAAATTGACTGGTGGAGAGGAACAGAGCCGAATCACCCTTGTTTCTGCAGGGGTGCACACTGCTGTAAGAACAGTGTTTCTGTTCCTCTCTGTGAATGCCCCACCCATTGGGAATCTTTTTTTAACTTATGGGTAAAACTAACCTTTTAAAATGAAAACTAATCAACAGATATTTATCTAATATTTACATACCAAGTACAATGAAAGATCATCTCACATGGTATGCTAAATCTAAATTGGAAATGATGAATTAGGAAAAGCTATATTCGTGGGCTCAGGTCAAATATGCAGAAAGACACCAATTCAATTGGTCACCATTAGAAATGCTCACTCTCCTTTTCTTAGTCCTTAATCTGGGTTGCACTCACTCTCTTTGTGCTTGGGCAGTACCTACTCCGATAAGATCTGTTATTTGCCCACTCTTTTCCATACCAAGAAGTAACATTGTTAGAGCAGCAGTTTTAAAGTAGCAATGGATTTTGAAATCATAATCATATTTCAGCTTTCTTTACCCACTAAAGCATCGGGTCTGTGCCCTTGGATAGAGCAGCCAGATGATAAAGAGTGGCTGGGAGTCAAGCGGCAGGAAAGTCCTAAGCAAAGCCCGTGGCTGCCCAGTACTGCTCCATTAGAAGCCACACCTCGAGCTCACAGGACTACCTCTTGCTGTGTTTCCACCTTCGATGCAAAGTGTGGTTTTAATGCACCCTTGTTTAGGTTAATTTTATCTCATCAAAGTCACATCATAAAAAGGAATAACATCATTGCAGAAAACATTTCAAATCTCAGGATTCTTCTATGCTTTTGAGAAAAGAGTCCAAAATGTGGCTACATTCTTGCGGAAGTTGCAATTTTCTTTTGAAGTAATAACAATCTAAAGTTATAGATAGAACAGTCTCATCCATCTTTCACATAAATACCATCTTCCTTAGAACAGTATGGATTCAAAAGGATCCCAGTGATACCCTCTGGAATTCTTCCAAGAGATCCCAGATGTGAAGTTCGAAGATAATGGTGAATTTGGATTAATTTACATAAAAGCTCTTCGTGGTACTAATTATAAGCTAAGCCTTTCAAATGTGAATACATCTTTATTGAACCCAGATCCTCTGCATTTTTTTACTTACCTTTCTAGTGTGTTTTAATCACTGAGCACCAAAAACTCAGGGTCTTCCCTGCAGTGTCAAACACAGGGATAGTTAATAGAGGCTGTCCCCCAACACCCCAACCCTGTGCAGGCGTGTGTGGGTGCATGGGAAGTCAGGACTTCCTCACTGAACTGCAGAAATGAGTATCTCAAGAGTCAAGTCATGGCACTGTATCTCTTTTCCTTCTTCCTCAAGATTGAAAACACTCTGGAAAAGATTGATCTTTTAGAAATCCTCGAGTGTATAAAGACAGTGGATCCATTTCAAGCCATAAAAAGTATAGGATATTGTTGCTGGAAGGATGGCTCAGTGGTTTCACGCACTGACTGCGCTCCCATAGGACCTGAGTTCAGTTCCAGCAGCCGCACGGTAACAACCACCTGTTACTGCAGTTCCAGAGGATCTGACACACTCTTCTATCATCCACAGGCACCAGGCATGTATGTGGTGTGCAGACATACAAACAAGAAAAACAACCGCACATGAAATAAAAATGAACAAAATCTAGGAATGGGGAGAGAAAGGCATAGGATATAGACAAGGGATCAAACCTCAGGTCAAAGCTCTGCTGCCCACACTGAGTTTAGAAGGAAGCTTAGGAAGCCAGTAGCATATCCTGATTGACAAGTCCTTCTGCCACTCAAGCGAGCTGCAAGACTCCACTTCCAACTCCTGAGGTTATCCCTTTCTCTTTGTAACAAAACCACATGGTAAGAAAGAATTTAGGAAGCTCGCCCCATTAAAGGCAAGCATAACGAGGACCAGCACTGTGACAACAACCAAGACCTCAAAACAAAAGCTGTATGTGCAGCCATCCCAGGCACTGCAGGCTCTCAGAGGGAAGAATCACTGTTAGCACAGCCTGAGCAGGGTGAAAGAGCTCCCTCCCCAGCTCTGGGCCTACAAACAGCTTTTCTAAGGTCTCTTCCTGTTTTCCCCAAGGCCTCACTGCTCAACATTTAGTCAGATAGTAGTATCATGGTGCAGACAAATGAGCATCACAGGATGGCTGATAGACCAGTATGGCATGGGCCTCAACACGTCAGTTTCATTAGGAGAGCAGGGCAAAACTGGAAATGACTATTTTCTGTTTCACTCATTAAAACTCCATTTCCTCATGTAGAATAATGCCTGTTAAAATCCTATTTGTGTTTGTGGAGTAAAAGACACTGATGATCTACTTTGTAGTCACATTTGTCAACTGAATATTTGTTGATAATAGAAAATAGGCATAATAAGAAAAAATAGAAAAATAAGAATAGACGTACAATTTCCCCAAGCGCAGACCATCATAGGTGGCCCAACTTCAACTGTGTAGAAGCTGCCTCATGTGTCCTTCCATGAATCCACTCTTGCTGTTCACAACCTGGCCCTTTCTTCCCTGCGGGCCCTGTGAGTTGCTTCTAACGAACTGAACAGAACAAACTCGAGAGCTTTCACAGATACCTTACATGGGAAGGCAACCTCTGTCTCCCTTGCTGCCTTTGGAGGAGCAAACTGCCAGACTGGGAACCACTTGAAGAAGTCCGGGTAGCCAGAAGTCAGGGCAGCCTCCAGCCAACAGGCAGCATGGAGATGTGGCCCATACTCCAAGGGAAGCCTGCTGACTCCTTCTTCCTAGACCTCAGGGTGAGACTTGGACCTCCTCCACACTTTGATTCAGCCTCAGGATGCAGTTAGTTCAAGCCTTCCTGAAATGTCTGAATGTATGGAATGTATGGAATGACAAACATGGCCAAATCCCTGGGAGTGTTAAATTTCTTGCATAACTAATGCAATGGAATTCTCTACATTTTACTAAGCAATAACAATAAATAAAAGTGCTTCAACAATCAATAAAAGGGACCTCATGAAACTGAAAAGCTTCTGTAAAGCAAAGGACACAGTCATCAGAACTGTCATCAGCCTACAGATTGGGAAAGGATCTTCACCAACCCTATATCTGACAGAGGGCTGATATCCAGAATATATAAAGAACTGAAGACGTTAAACAGCAACAAATCAAGTAACCCAATGAAAAAATGGGGTACAGAGCTAAACAGATAATTCTCAATAGAGGAACGCTTAAAGAAATGGCAGAGCAATGCTTAAAGAAATACTCAACATCCTTAGTCATCAGGGAAATGCAAATCAAAATGACCCTGAGATTTCACTATCAGAATGGCTAACTCAAGTGACAACACATGCTGGAGAGGGTTTGGAGGAAAGAGGAACCCTACTCCATTGCTGGTGGGAATGTGAACTTGTATAACCACTTTAGAAATCAGTCTGGTGCTTTCTCAGACAAACAGGAGTAGTGCTACCTCAATATCCAGCTATACCACTGCTAGGCACATATCCAAAAGATGCTCAAGTATATAACAAGGACATTTGCTCAACCATGTTCATAGCAGCTTTAATTGTAATAGTTAGAAGCTGGAAACAACCCAAATGTCCCTCAGCTGAGGAATGGATACAGAAATTGTATCCATTTACACAATGGAATACTACTCAGCAATTAAAAACAAAGAAATCATGAAATTTGCAGGCAAATGGTGAGATCTAGAAAAGATCATCCTGAGTGAAGTATCCCAAAAGCAGAAAGACCCACATGGTATACACTCATAAGTGGTTATTAGACATACAATACAGGATAATCATGCTAAAATCTGTACACCTAAGGAAGATAAGCAAGAAGGAGGACCTTCGGTGAGATGATCAATCTTCATTCAGAAAGGCAAATGAGACGGACATAGGAAGAGGGAGAAAACAGGGAACGGAACAGGAACCTACCAGAGAGGGCCTCCACCCAGTAGGATATCAAAGCAGATGCTGAGATGCATAGCCCAACATTGGGCAGAGTGCAGGGAATCTTATGAAAGAAGGGGGAGATAGAAAGACCTGTAGGGAACAGGAGCTCCACAAAAGGAACAACAGAATAAAAAATCTGGGCATAAGGGTCTTTTCTGAGACTGATACCCCATCCAAGGACCATGCATGGAGATAACCTAGAACCCCTGCACAGATAGAGCCCATAGTAGCTCAGTCTCCAAGTAGGTGCCCCAGTAAAGGGAACAGGGACTGTCTCTTACTTGAACTCAGCAGCTGGCTCTTTGATCCCCTCCTCCTGAGTGGGAGAGCAGCCTTACCAGTTCACAGAGGAAGACAAAGAAGCCACTTCTGATGAGACCTGATAGACTATGGTCAAATAAAAGGGGAGGAGGACTTCCCCTATCATTGGACCGGGGTAGGAGCATAGGAGAAGAGGGAGGGAGGGTAGTATTGGGATGGGATGGGGGAGGGGGCTCCAGCTGGGATACAAAGTAAACAAACTGTAACTAATAAAACATGAAAAAATAAAATAAAATGAATTGGGAAAAAAAGTGCTTTGCTTTAGTCTAAATATTAAGGAAGAATTTAGTATAATCAAATTCTGTTCATGAAATTGCTTGTAAAAGAAGTAACTACGATATTGAACTAAAAAAATCTATAGAAATCCCTCTGAAAGTAGATGAACTTTCTGTCATGACCACTAACTAGTGTTTCTTTGTCATCTACCCAATGCTAAGATGGGATTTCTTGCTGCTAATTGTACCATAGTGGTGTTGCGTTTTGTGGGTTCTTGTTTCGTCAGTTGGTTGGTGATTTCAGAGAGTGTTAACCATTAATGCTCCTCAAAAAGCTTTCAATGGATTGGATATGAAATTTTTCACAAATGCTCCACACACTGGCAAGTACAGTTCATAAGCATGTGATTGAAGACCATAATTTTAACATATATGTAAAAACACAAGTGCTGGCCCTACAGGTGTGATAATCTGCAGAGGAATATCCCCACTTGAAAATACTTGATGTCACAAATGCAAATCAGTGAACCAACTTCGAGTTAGGGGGCTTGTATGTGTGTCTAAGTCTGTATATGCATGCTTGTAAGTATTTATATATGTGCACATGTGCATGTGGTGTGAGTGTGTATGTGTGTAAATCCCATCATCATTCGCCACTTAACATAGCCTCAAATTTACTTCCCTTCAAAATGTAAGCATTTATGATTTGACACTTCAGCGGTTCACGGCAGTACACCCCGCTTTAATCACTATGTATGGACAGACTATGGAGGGCACCAGAACACCAGTGACAACCTGAAGGACGTTCTTTACCTCGGGCCCTCAGGGGGGGTCTGTTATTCCTCTCCATACACTGCTCATAGTCAGCCCAAGCTGCACCTTAATATTTATTCTTTTATTATTATCAATTTCACCTGGTGCCTAACTCAGCAAGACCCAGATACTGACTCAACCAAAGCTGCTGCAAGCAGTGCATGCACACTTCAGGGGTAGCTAGGACAACCTCACTATGATGTGTTTCCAGGATCCACGTGTGCTACCAGAAACGACCCTTAAGCTGACATTTTAGTGGTGTCATTCCACCCTTTTTTATTATTTGTGATCTTTGAAAATGTGTACATATATATTTGTTGGCAAATAAATATGGGTGTTAAATGTCTTAGCCAAGAACCCTGCACCCAGGCTGGAGAGATGGCTCAGTGGTTAAGAGCAATGGACCTTACCACAGCCCCACACAGTGGTGAAAAATTCAGGGTCAACCCCAACTAGGGAGATTCTTGCCCTCCTTGGGCATTGCATACATGTGGTACACATGTATCCATGTGGGCAAAGCACCTAGCCACATAAGATATAGAGAAATAAATCATTTGAAAGGGAATCCTGTGGATCATAGTTGGGTCTTGTGATTTCATACGACTGAATTTTTCTTCTTGGTGACATCACTAAGTGTTGTGAACAGCAATTACCCGAGATGAACTAAGCTGCCCCTTGGTCAGCCCATATTGAGAAATAATAAAGGGAACTCTGAAAAGAGTTCTTAAACACTTTTGAGAGTGGTATGAGGTTTTAAAGCTACTCAGTCTAGACAGGTGATTTCTTAACCATGCTATTTTGAAGCTCTGACAGTCTAGGCAAGATGTCTGCATAAGATTCTGTAACAAAAATAAAAACAATCAAGCCCACATCCACATTTCTATTCTATCAGCTGGATTAATCAAAAGTTTCCAGCAACTTGCCCATCAAATTTTGCATTTTCAAGTTGATTAGAATCTCTTCTATCTTATATCAATCACTTCTTAACTTTGGGATTCATCGGGGCAATAGTGTACCTTTCCAGTTTCTCCAATCAGAAACTGCCCAGCAGGAACCAACAGGGATATAACTTTTATGTACTCTACTCAATTTAGAAAATAGAACCAGCTTTAAGGCTGATTCCTTGGCAAGGTTCACAGATGAACAGTTATCTCTTCCTTTAAGGGGCAGGATTAAGGAACCCACAACCCCACTGCAAGCTATGGAGTAATTATGGTACTGTTTGTTATTTTCAAACCCCATAATTAGTCATAAAAAAGCATGTACAAATAAAATATTGTGTTTATATTTCTCATATAAAAATCTTCGTTGTTCAACAACAAAGATATCAAACAGCATACTTTATAAAACTAGTATTTTGTAATTATGTGACTTAGAGCTGAGCATAATTCAAAGGGAAGGCCTTCAGGGGTGCCGTGACAGTGTCTTCAGGCTTGGACTACAGCCTGGATTTCAAGGATCTGAGGAAAATCTACTTTTCTCTTAATCATTGAAACCAAGAGCATTTGCAAAGGAAAATCTGGTGATAAAATCTGTTTCACTCTCAGACTCTGTACACAGCCACTCCTGGATTAAGAGATGTGTGGTTCCTTTCATCTTGTTCTCATCTATATACACCTGAAAAACAAATACTCTCCTAAGCTTTTCTGTATTGTCCTCTTAGTCTCTTGCTTAAATAATTACCCTGTTTACTAATAAATTCTGTGCCTGTTCCATGTCCATATATGAGTCACACATGATGAAATGGTTGATTATTTATTCCTCTTTTAACAAGGTGCACTGTGGGATATCTTTTATCTTGGTGACTAAATTACCATTGCCATATAATAACAGGGCTCAAAGTATCCAAGAACTGCTTCCACTAGTATCTATTTTTAACAAGCAATATACATTTGTCCCCTACTTTGTTCTTTTCTCTTGTAAAGTACAAAAACTAGATGATAAAACACATTCCAAGGGGAAAGGTTCACGCAGCAAGATGGTAAAATGCTCTCTCGTGTGTTGGGCCTTTAGAAACAGTCTAGGTGATCATTTTTTGAAAGACACGTGTGTTCTTTGGAACACCTCCAGACCCAGGTTCCTCAGTTTCACACAGCCACACATGCACAGGACATCGAGGGCGCAGAGTCCTTCATTGTTAATGGGAAAAGTACAACAACTGCTTGAGAAATTCATTTCAATAATTTACTTCATCCAGTGCATCACATGGAGGCACAGTATTTCTTAAGTAGAATAAAAATAGGCTCTAGGCTTATTAAACACCTCAGAGTAGAGGAAGGCAGGATACTGACCAAAAACTGATCTAAAAAGTCAAGTGAAGAACAGGGAAGCACTCACATATAATTTTGTGATTTCTCTCTTCTATTTGTGGGAAAAATCAGGCACCTAATATAGCCCTATAAGTGCCAGCCCCCAGGCATTTAAGTTACATGTACATTTGGCTAAAGACAGTATATTTCTCTTGAAACCATATCTTTAACAAATTATCTTTTCTATGGCTCTTCTTATTTGTGAGACAGGGCACACAGCTGAGTGTGACACAGGATGCAAACTACCTCCCTTGAAGATTACAATAATCACTGGGCATGATGGAGCACACCTTTAACCCCTGCACCAGGGAGGCAGAGACAGGCAGAACTTGGTGAGTTCAAGGCCAGCCTGGTCTAGATAGTGAGTTACAGCACAGCCAAGGCTACACAGAGAACCCCTGTCTTAAAACAAACAAACTACAATGATCAAGTTGTGAAAATTACAAATTTTCATTTTTAGGCTTTTGCCATTATGTATTTATGCTGAATGTTGTGAGGAAACTAAGCATCCATCTGATGAAGCCTTAGTTATTAAGCTATATGAATAAATACTGCAATCATTTCCTAAAGTGATTCATAGGTTTCTAGCCAGTACCAGACAGGAAAAAATGTCTATGACTAAAGCAATGGTTTCACTCTCACATTATCCTGCTTATGAAGAGGATAATAGAAGAAACAAATAAAATGCTTAAAGAATTACTAGAAGATAAAGTCAAAAGGATTATGGAGGAAGATAAGGACAAACAGATTATGCCCATTCATAAAGAGATACGGGAAGATGCAGCCAAACAGTTTGTGGCTTTTAGAGAGGAAATACTTAAATCACTGAAAGAAATAAAAGAAACAGAGGAAGGTTCAAACAAACAGCTGAAGGAATTGAAGGAAAAACAGTAAAATACAGCTAGATAGGTGAAGGAAATCAACAAAACGGCTCAAGATCTGAAGATAGAATTGAAAAAATTAAAGAAAACATAAACAGAGGAAATCAAGGAGAGGATGAATTTAGGGAAGAAAACAGGAACTACAGAGGTAAGCATAACCAATAGACTATAAGAGATGGAAAAAAGAATCTCAGGTGTGGAAAATACAATGGAAGAAATGGATGCATCCATCAAAGAAAATCTTAAATCTAAAAAATTCCTGACACAGACCATTCAAGAAATCCAAGACAACATGAAAAGACAAAACCTAAGAATAATAGGAATAGAGGAAAAAGAAGATTCCCTTCTCCAAGGCCCAGAAAATATTTTCAACAAAATCATAGAAGAAAATTTCCCCAATAAAAAGACACAGACTAACATAATGGATATGTAAACAAGATCCAACAATATGTTGCATACAAGAAACACACCTAAATCACAAACATAGACATTACCTGAGAGTAAAGGGCTGGAAGCAAACAGAAAAAGAGAGCAGGAGTAGTCATTCTAATATCTAACAAAATAGATTTTCAACCAAAATTAAGCAAAAGAGATGAGGAAGGTCATTTCATACTCATCAAAGGAAAATTCCATCAAGAAGACATCACACTTCTAAACATCTGTGCCCCAAATACAAGAGCACCCACATTTGTAAAAGAAACATTAATAAAAACTGAAACCATACATAGATACCCACACATTAGTAGTGGGAGACTTCAACACCCCACTCTCAACAAAGACAAGTCAACAAAATAGAAATTAAGCAAAGAAACAATGACTCTGACAGAGGTCATGAATCAAATGGACCTAATAGACATCTACAGAAACTTTTACCAAAATACAAAAGAATGTACCTTCTTCTCAGCACCTCATGGAACCTTCTCCAAAATAGACCATATACTTGGTCACAAAGCAAGCCTCAACAGATACAAGAAGATTGAAATAATCTCTTGTATCCTATCTGACTACCATGGTCTAAAGCTGGACCTCAACAGCAACAGAAATAGCAAAAAGCCCACACACACATGGAAACTGAACAACTCACTACTCAATGACAACTGGGTCAGGGATTGGAGAGACAGTCTCATAAAAGACCCTTGTGCCCTGATATATTTGGTCCTTGTGCAGTTCCTGTCCTCTCCAGGTCATACTAACTCCCCCTTCTTTCATATGATTCCCTGCACTCTACCAAAGGGTTGGTTATGTTTCTTAATATTTGCTTTTATACCCTGCTAGGAAGAGTCTTTCCGTGGCCCTCTGTGGTAAGCTCTTGTAACCCCTGCTTGTATGTAGCAAATGGTAATTCAATACCCAAGTGGGTACACTAACTAGTAAGGGGAACAGGGACTATTTTGGACATGAACTCAATGGCTGGCTCTTCGACCTCCCTGCCCCCCGAGGGAGGAGCAGCCTTGCTAGTCCACAGAAGAGGACATTGCAACCAGTCCTGAAGAGACCTGATAAGCTAGAGTTAGATGGAAGGGGAGGAGGTCCTCCCGTATCAGTGGACTTGGAAAGGGGCAGAGAGGAGATGAGGGAAGGAAGGAGGGGATAGGGAGGGAATGCGGGAGGGGGCTATGGCTGGGATACAAAGTACATAAACTGTGATTAATATAAAATAAAAATATTAAAATTAAAAAAAGAAAGAAATCAAAGACTTCCTAGAATTCAATGAAAATGAAGGCACAACATACCCAAACTTATGTGACACAATGAAAGCAGTGCTAAAAGGAAAATTCATAGCACTAAGTGACTTCAGGAAGAAATTCAAAACATTTTATACCAGCTCAAAGGCTCACCTGAAAGCCCTGAAAAAAAAAAAAAGAAGAAGCAGACATACCCAAAAGGAGTAGATAGCTGGAAATAATCAAATTCAGGGCTGAAATTAATAAATTAGAAACAAATAAAACAATTCAAAGAATCAATGAAACCAAAAGCTGGTTATTTGAGAAACTCAACAAGATAGACAAACTAACTAAAAGGCAGAGAGACATCATCCAAATCAACAAAATCAGAAATGAAAAGGGGATATAACAACAGACACTGAGGAAATCCAAACAATTATTAGGTTTTACTTCAAAAGCCTATACGCCACAAAATTTGAAAATCTAAATGAAATGGACAATTTTCTTGATTGATTCCACTTGCCAAAGCTGAATCAAGAACCAGTAACTCAACTAAATAGTACTATATCCCCTAAGGGGATATAGAAGCTGTCATCAAAAGTCTCCCATCCAAAAATAGCACAGGGCCAGTTGGTTTCAGTACAGAATTCTACCAAACTTTGAAGAAGAGCTAACACCAATACTCTTCAAACTATTCCACAAAATAGAAACAAAAGGAACATTACCAAACTCATTATATGAAGCCACAGTGATCTTGATACCTAAACTTCACAAAGACCCAACAAAGAAAGAATTTCAGGCCAATCTCTCTTAAGAACATCGATGCAAATATACTCAATAAAATACTCGCAATCCAAATCCAAGAACATATCAAAGATATCATCCACTATGACCAGGTAGGCTTCATCCGAGGTATGCAAGGATGGTTCAATATATGTAAATCCATCAATGTGATCTACAATATTAACAAACTGAAAGAAAAAGACCACATGATAATCTCCTTAGATACTGAAAAAGCATTTGATAAAATCCAACATTCATTTGTGTTTAAAGACCTGGAGAGATCAGGGATACAAGGCACTTACCTAAACAGTGTAAAGGAAATATATAGTAAGCCTATAGCCAACATCAAACTAAATGGAGAGAAACTTAAATCAATCCCACTGAAATCAGGGACAAGGCAAGGGTGCCCAGTCTCTCCATAACTCTTGAACATAGTACTTGAAGTCCTTGCTAGAGCAATAAGACAATTAAAGGAGATCAAGGGAATTCAAATCAGAAAGGAAGAAGTCAAGACTATCAATATTTGCAGATAATATGATAGTATACACGAGTGATCCCAAAAATTCTACCAGGGAATGCCTACAGCTGATAAACATCTTCAGCCAAGTGGCTGGATACAAAATTAACTCAAAAAATCAGTAACCCTCCTGTATACAAAAGACAAATGGGCTGAAAAAGAAATTATGGAAACAACACCCTTCACACTAGCCACAAAGGACATAAAGTACCTTGGTGTAACATTAACCAAGCAAGTCAAAACCTTGTATGAAAAAAAAATTCAGTCTCTGAAGAAAGAAATAGAAGAAGATATCAGAAGATGGAAAGATCTCCCATGCTCATGGCTTGGCAGGATTAACATAGTAAAAATGGCCATCCTACCAAAAGCAATCCACAGATTCGATGCAATTCCCATCAAATTACCAATACAATTCTTTACAGATCTTGAAAGAAAAATTCTCAGCTTCATATGGAATAACAAGAAACCCAGAATTGCTCAAACAGTACTCTACAATAAAAGATTTTCTGGAAGTATCTCCATCCGTGATCTCAAGCTGTACTATAGAGCAACAGTTATAAAAACTGCATGGTACTGGCATAGAAACAGGCTGGTAAAACAATGGAATCAAATAAAAGACCCAGAAATAAACCCACACATTTACGGGCACCTGATTTTTGATAAAGATTCCAAAACCATACAATGGAAAAAAGATAGCATCTTCAACAAATGGTGCAGGATTAACTGGATGACTACATGTAGAAAAATGCAAATAGTCCATGCTTATCACTTAAAATCCAAGTGGATTAAAGACCTCAATAAAAAAAACAGACACACTAAACCTTTTAGAAGAAAAAGTGGGGAAGAGCTTTGAACTCATTGGCACAGGAGACAACTTCCTGAACACAGCACCAACGGCACAGGCTCAAAGATCAACAATTAATAAATGGGACCTCATGAAACTGAAAAGCTTCTGTAAAGCAAAGGACTCTGTAGTCAGAACAAAACAACAGCCTACAGATTGGGAAAGGATCTTCACCAATCCTATATCTGACAGAGGGCAAATATCCAGAATATAAAAAGAACTTAAGAAGTTAAACAACAACAGCTCAAGTAATCCAATTTTTTAAAAAAATGGGGTACAGAGCTAAACAGATAATTCTCAATAGAGGAACATCAAATGGCAGAGAAACACTTAAAGAAATGCTCAAAGTCTTTAGTCATCAGGGAAATGCAAATCAAAATGACCCTGAGATTTCACCTTACACCCATCAGAATGGCTAAGATAAAAAACTCAAGTGACAACACATGATGGAGAAGATGTGGAGAAAGAGGAACCCTCCTCCATTGCTGGTGGGAATGTAAACTTGTACAACCAATCTGGAAATCAATCTGACACTTTCTCAGACAAATGAGAGTAGTGCTTCCTCAATATCCAGCTATACCCCTCCTAGGCATATATCCAAAAGATGCTCAAGTGCACAACAAGGACATTTGCTCAACCATGTTCGTAGCAGCTTTATTTGTAATAGCCAGAAGCTGGAAACAACCCAGATGCCCCTCAACTGAGGAACGGATACAGAAATTGTGGTACATTTACACAATGGAATATTACTCAGCAATTAAAAACAAAGAAATCATGAAATTTGCAGGCAAATGATGGGATCTAGAAAAGATCATCCTGAGTGATATATCCAGAAGCAGAAAGACACACATGGTATATACTCAATTATAAGTGGTTATTAGACCACTTATACAATATAAGATAATCATGCTAAACTACTTACATAATATAGGATAATTAGACCATCTATACAATATAGGATATTCATGCTAAAATCTGTACACCTAAGGAAGCTAATCAAGGAGGAGGACTTTCGGTGAGATGATAAATCTTCATTCAGAAAGACAAATGACATAGACATAGGAAGAGGAAGAAAACAGGGAACAGGACAGGAGCCTGTCAAAGAGGGCCTCTGAAAGACTTCACCCAGCAGGGTATCAAAGCATATGCTGAGATGAATAGCCAAACTTTGGGCAGAGTGCAGGGAGTCTTATGAAAGAAGGGGGAGACGGAAAGACCTATAGGGAACAGGAGCTCCACAAAAGGAGCAACAGAACTAAGAAATCTGGGCACAGGGGTCTTTTCTGAGACAGATACTCCAAACAAGGACCATGCATGGAGATACCTTAGAACCCTTACACAGAAGTAGTCCAGGGCAGCTCAGTATCCAAGAAGGGTCCCCAATAATAGGACCAGGGACCATCTCTGACATGACCTTATGAGCTGGCTCTTGGATTACTGCCCCCTGAGCAGGGAGCAGCCTTGCCAGGCCACAGAGGAAGATAAAGAAGCCAGTCCTGATGAGACCTGATAGACTATGATCAGATGGACAGGGAGGAAGACCTCCCCTATCATTAGACTGGGGTAGGGGCATAGGAGAAGAAGAAGGAGGGAGCATGGGATTGAGAGGGGAGGGGGGCTCCAGCTGGGATACAAAATGAATAAACTGTAATTAATAAAATGTTTAAAAAGTAAAGAAAAGAAATGGAAACAGGTAAGACAGAGGAAGGAAAGAGGAATTGTAGGAGGGAGATAAAAGGATAGTGGTTGAGGAAGTCCAGGAGGATCTTGTCATGAGGATAACAAAATAGCTAAAGGGTAGCCAAATATTCTAATAATTTCAAGGATCCAGTTTCTGAGATGAAGAAACATCACATCCTTGGCTGCATAACTGAATAACTGGCTACTTTAAAAATGAAGAGATTCGCAACTGATCAAAATGCAGAGAATAAACGGATTGTAGGAGGGAAGCATCCCCACATGATACATTTGCAATGCAACCCTGAGAAAATCAAAGAGGAAAAGAAAGATGGCAAGGACCAGAGGACCAAAGTCCAATGCAAGACAGTGTCTTCTGGAAGTCACAGAGATGCACATATCACATATCAACAACATGGCTGCCTAAACATGACACACATAATGGCAATACCAGCTGACATGCCAGTGTGCACAGAGGGAATTTCACAGGGTTCATCTACCCTTGATGAGGAGCAACAGGCAACCAGTAGCTTTTGGAGGGTATGCTGTATAGTTTTAGGTCAATTTGTCACAAACTAAAGTCATTTGAGAGGAAGGAACCTCAAGTAAGAAAATGCCTGTAGAGCTCAGGCTATGGGCAACCCTGTAGAACATTTTCTTAATTAGTGATTAATGGGGGAGGGCCCAGCCCATTGTGGGTGGTGCCATCCGTGGGCTGCTGTCCTGGCTTCTATCAGAAAGCAGCTGACCAAGCCACAAGGAGCAAGCCAGTAAGCAGCACCCTCCATGGCCTCTGCCTCAGCTCCTGCCTCCAGGTTCCTGCCCTGCTTGAGTTCCTGTCCTGACTTCATTCAGTGATGAACAGTGATATAGAAACATAATCCAAATAAACTTTTCCTTCCAAACTTGATGATCATAGTGTTTTGTCCCAGCAATAGAAATCCTAACCAAAACAGGAGGAAGAATGACTTTTTCTTAGGACTAGCCTCCTGATAAGTTATCCAATTTTAAGCTGTCAACACTAAACACATATACATAAAAGCAGAACTAGATGGAATATGTATATTCATATACATATATCTATGTATGTATGCACACATGCTTTTCATATGTAACAGTCATAACTTAGGAAGAGTCTTCCATCTCCTTTGACACCAGAACACGGCCCATTAAATCAACTAAACAGGGCTCATATGGGCCCACAGAGACTGAATTGGGAAGCACAGAGCCTTCAGGGGTCTGCACCAGGTTTTCTGCATATGTTATGGCTGCTAGCTTCATGTTCCTATGGACCCCTAACAGTCAGATCAGACATGTCTGATTCTTTTGTGCATTCTTAGGGCTCTTTCCCTACAATCCGGCTGCCTTGTCCAGCCTCGACATGAGGCTTTTGCCTTGTCTTATTGTATCATGTTTTGTTTTCTTATTGTGTCCTGTTTAGTTTTATCTCTTTGGAGGCCTGCTCTTTTCTGGAAGGAAACAGAGGGTAGGACTGTGGGAGAGAAGAGGTGGGAGGAGCTGGGAAGAATAGAAGGAGCAGTTACTGTGGTCTGGATGTACTGTATGACAGAAGAATCTATTTTCAATAGAAAAAGAAGAAGAGTCATGGGTTTGGAAGAGAGTAAAAGGAATATGTAAAGAGTTGGACTGGGGTAAAAGGTGATTTGAAATTATGCAAATATAGTACTTGTATAGGAAAGTCTCAAAAATGTAAATGGCAAAGCGGACACAAACAGTCTCACTTGTAGACAGCCCACGGGGTAGGTCAGATGAAGTACTCCTGGCTCCGCTGTGGGTCCTCTGATTTTTCCCTACCACATTACTTTGTCATGGCGCCAACGCCACAGGAGGTTTATGTGTGGACCAGTTCTTGCCTCCTGCCCCAGAGCAACCAGTGTTCATTCTAGACAAGGGAATCCTGGACTTCCGTGCTTTAAAATTCAGACTGACCTTTTAAAGAACATTTGCTTTTCCCCTGATGACCCAACAGCTTCTCCGATTCTTAAGGTTGAACTTATCCTCCTTGCCATTGAAAATAAAGTCCTCTCTGGATCCAAGTTCAAGCTCTCTGCCCAGCAAGTCAACTAGACTGGCAGGAGAAGAGCTCGGCTGACTGCTAAGGAGAGGACACAGTCTATAGTGTCAGCTCCCTTCTCCGTGCCCAGGCAGCACTGAGGATGCAAACTATGTGATGCCATCACTGTTCTCAGAGCAGGGTGAGAGGGAGCAGATGCTTAGTTAAACACTTAATCCCTTCTTCTTCCCAGAGATGCCCTCATCTAGGACAGACCTCTCAGACAAAGGGACCAGACCCTTCTGCTCTTCAGGAACACATTAATTTCTGACCTCAAGTTGGTGCAGCAACAGCAGTAATAATAAACTATGAAAAAGCAAGTTTGTTACTTTTTTGGTGCACAATTATTTTATGTTCTATCCAATCCTGCAAGATCCTCCCATCCATCTGCTTCACCTCCTCTAAAACAAACAAACAAATCAAAATCCAAATGGTCATAAACACACAAGACTCGTGCCAGAGTGGACAATAAATTTGATTGAAAACAGTCCTGTGTGATGGAGACCCAAGTGTCAGTAGGTTGAAATCCTTGGTCTGTTACCCTGAACTGTGAGGTCTTCCCACAAACCCTTAACCTCTATCAGTGCAAGGTAGCCGATTTGCTGAAGACAGCTCACTTGACCCTTTCTAAGGAGATCACTCCTGGTAGAACCAGAATTTCAATGCACTACCGTCTGGCTTTTCATCATATGAGGCTGTTTTAAATTGCTGCAT
Source organism: Pachyuromys duprasi (assembly GCA_028658305.1). Classification (NCBI taxonomy): domain Eukaryota; kingdom Metazoa; phylum Chordata; class Mammalia; order Rodentia; family Muridae; genus Pachyuromys; species Pachyuromys duprasi. The sequence continues at coordinate 115,066,732 of CM053764.1, read as the reverse complement.
GGGAGGCAGTATGTTCTGTATCTTACCCAAACAGCGCCTGCATAATACACCAGAAGAGATGTCACTGTGAGTGGAGGACCTCAGAGGGACCCTCTCCTAGAGGAACAGCTAATGAGGGAGGCTCTGCAGGAATGAGCCTCCCCCCCCCACAGGATGGCCCATCCCAAGTGGCCAGCCCTAAATGCCCATGTGCATGTGAACAACACTAAATGGACGTGGGAGTGAGTATGTGTGTATGTAAAACCGTAATAAATAAAGAAATCAATAATCTGAGAGGGATTTGGGGAGCACACAAGAAGTTAGAAGTGACAAAGAAAGGGTAAGATGTGTTGTAAACAGAGTACTGAAGAAATTCTAAAAAAAATTAATTAAATTAAAGTAAATTAAATCTAATTTTAAATTGTCCTTATGTGACTTGCTGATTGTAAGAAACAGTAAAAGAGAGGAATTCCTTATAAAGTGACTTCACAGAGATAGCTATAGGAATGAATTAGTGTGTCAAAGCTAAATGGGGAAAAAAAACAGTAGGGAAAGATCAAACCTTTCAATCCCCTTGTCACCATGACACTGCATCCTACTTGCTCAGGAAGCTTGTCTAAGAATATAATAGCGATCAATATGGGCACAAAAAAGGAGCTGCTGTTTAGTCAGAATGTCCACTTGTGTGTACTTACCTTTCCCATGAGACGAATGTCTGCGTGGCTTGCTAGTGTTTTCAATATTCAGACCATTAGTGCATGAATAGGAGATGGAAGCTGGCATTGCAGTGACGATGCTGTGACCCACCTTTTGGAGCAAAGTGCTATTACTAGGAAGGAGGCATTAAGCTAAGATGGCCAGTCTTCCCTATGAAGGACTTTCATCATCCTCATTGTGACCCTTTGGCTTCCTCACTGCAGTGACCACTGTGGGGTTCTTGCTGTGTGCTCCAAGGGTCAGAAGGAAGATCTGACATTACCTAGCAAACATAGACCCAAGGCAGAGATACTCCCAAGAGTTATGGAGGACAGTACCCAGGTTTCATCCCGCTTGCACTGATTTCCCCAAATATCCATCTGCACCAGGGTCCTTGCACAGATCTGCTCCTCTGGTGAGTGTAGACTGTGCTGCAGACACACCTTTCATGGCCTTGGAGTCAGTGGAAGCACCGAGAGCAAAACTCTCCCACAGGATGGCTGTCTCAAAGGTGGAGGACCTTGCTATGTCTTGAATCTTTGTTTTCTTATGGAAATCATCTCCCAGTGCATGGAGAGCACAGAGTCTTGCTTTGACCCCACTTTGTCCTCTGTATTCTGGCACATGCTAAACCCTTCATGTCTAGTGAGCCTGGTTCAAAGCCAAGGCCATCTGCTGCTGGTTTTCCTTTCCTATTCCCCAGTCAAAAGAATACTAATTATTACAAACTGAGTGTATGGTACAGTGAAGAATACACAATTTAATAAGCACTGTGCAAATATAGAAGGTCAAAGTTCAGGACACCACCACTAAAATTAAATCTGGATGCACCTGACCTTTCAGTTCCTAGCAAGCTACATCACCCAAAACTTTCCTCAAGCCTATTCCTATCTTGAAGCTGAGAAGGTAGAGGAAAACAGCCTGATTTTCTTCACCTACCCTCCCTAGATGGCTGTCCACCTTGTTCAGATCACCAACTGAAATATAGTCTGTGCTTCTTTCTCTTTTTCTTTCTCTCTCTCTTTCTTTCTTTCAGATTTAAATTTTTTCTTCACAATTTATTCATTATATATCCCAATTGAAGCTCCTTCCCTCAAATCCCCAGTTCCACCCTCCCTCCCTCTTCCCCCATCCCCTTCACCTAGTCCACTGAAAGGGGAGTTCTCCGCTATTGCCATCTGCCCACAGCTTGTTAAGTCTCATCAGGATTGCCTGGATCCTCTTTCTAGGTGGCCTGGCAAGGCTGCATCATCAGGGGTGAGTGATCAAAGAGCAGTCAGCTGAGTTCATGATAGAAACAGCTCCTGCTCCCATCACTCAGAGATCCATATGGAGACTGAGCTGCCAATCAGCCACATCTGAGCAGGGTTCTAGGTCCTCTCCACACATGGTCCTCTGTTGATGCATCAGTATCCACAGGACCCCCTGGGCTCAGATCTTTTATTTTTGTTGGTCTCCTTGTGGGGCTCCTATCCCCTCTGTGTCCTTCTAATCCCACCTCTCTCTTCCTCCATAAGATTCCCTGTGCTCTCCCTTAAGTTTGGCCTTGAGTCTTAGCATCTGCTTCAATCCCCTGAAAGGTGAATCCTTTCAGACCTGAAAACAATCTAGATGTCCCTCAACAAAGGAATGGATGCAGAAATTGTGGTACATCTATAAAATGGAATATTACTCAGCTATTAAAAACAGGGAAATCATGAAAATTTCAGGTAAATGGATGGAACTAGGAAAGATCATTCTGAGTGAGGTATCCAAGAAACAAAGACACACATGATATATACTCATTTATAAGCAGATATTAGCCATATAATATAGGACAGCCATCTACAGACCTAAAGAAGCTAAACACTAAGGAGGACCCTAGGGAGGTTGCTTAAATCTCAGTAAGAATGGCAAACAGTAAAGACACCAGAAGTGGAAGAGAGGAAACAGGATGGTTGTCTACTTTCTTTTGGATTTTGAGACAGGGTTTCTCTCTGTAGCCTGGCTGTCCTAGAACTTGATTTGTAGACCAGGCTGGCCTTGAGCTCAGAGATCCACCTGCCTCTGCCTCTTAAGTGCTGGGATCAAAAGTGTGTGGCACCACTGCGCAGTAGCATTTGTGTTGATTTCTAATCTAAAATAACAGAAAAAAATATAGACTGCAACGCTCTTATTCCAGCCAAGGTTGTTTTTTGTTTGTTTGTTAAGATTTTAGTGGAAAGTTACTGAATAGTTCAGTCCCCTTTCTCAGAAAGCAAAACAGAGCCCTGTAGAACAGGTCAGGATGCCATTAGGAGTGGAGAGATGTAAACTTATGAAACCTGCGAGTGAGTAACCAGAGAATTCACAATGTCTCAGATGAGGAGGCACTAACTTTCGTGGTGTTTGCCATGGGTTCTAAGAGGTTGTTACCACTTACTGGGCATTATTAAATATGCTCACATACAGTAGAGACACATTTCGTGAAAGGTGCCAGAGAGAACCCTGTCATCTGTCACTTGGGCAGTGTCTTGTACCTAGAAAACAGTGAAAGTAGGAGTCTAAAGCCAGCCTGTGCTTAATTGTCTAATCATTTCACTACACTTTCCTATTAAATTCAAAGCCAACTTTCACTATTGGAATTTTCTGTCAGCATATCTAGCAAGAGAACTATATATACTTTAGTGGGCAACACATTCCTAAAAATAGTAACTTTAACAACATATGCTATATAATGTTGATTTCATACCTAAAATCACTCAGTGGTTCATAGTACTTTGAAATGAGGTTTCCATTTGATTGAAGTATATTCTAATTTAAGGCTATGTTTATTTTCTGAAATACTGCAAGTAAATCATTGTTCCTTTTTAAAAGTGGTTAAAAATAAAGGAATCTGGATGTTAAAGGGCATGCTCGCACGTGAAGTGAAGGTGGAGATCCAGATCAAGAGCTACAAGCACCATGCTTCTTTCACCATAACTCCCTTCTTTGAGGAAGCTGGTCTCCATCCATTCTCTCTTTTCTGTTCCAGACTTAATGAAAGTAGTGGGCTTTGTCTTCATTCATGCGCAACTTACGCCTTCTTCCACCATCTCTCAGCACATCTTCTCGTCATTCACCAGTGTAAGGTCATCAAGACGCAATTGCCAAACTCATAGACCTAATTTTAAAAAGGTTTTTTACATTTATGTGTGTATCTCTGTGTGTCCCTGTATGTGTGTGTGTGCACATGTATTTGTATGTATGTTTGTGTATATGTGTGTGTACCTGTGTGTATTTGTATATGTGTGTGCTTGTGTGTATTTGTATATGTGTGTGTGCATGTGTGTGCATGTACGTACATGTGTATACCCTATAGCACAGAATCAGAGGACAACTGTGCAGTTGGTTCTTTCTTCCATGATGTGGGAACCAACAGTGAGCTGAGGTGGTCAGTGTGGGCAGCTGCACGTCTATCCTCCCAGCTACCACACTATTCCCTCCCTGACCTGAATGTCCGTTCTGCATGTGTGGCACTTTGACTAATTCCATATCTTTCTCAAAACTATCTTCTTTTTCCTTGAGTTTGAATTTGGAATGTTCCCCCAAGACCCAGGCAAAAAAATGCTTAATTCCAAGCTTGACCTGTTTGGGAAATCGTGGGAACTGCAAGAGATGAACTTGAGAAGTTTTCCGGGCCTTGGGAGTGTGCCCTTAGAGAAGAAGGGGAGGTCGGCCTTTCTCTTCTTTTTCTTTCTTGCTTTTTTAAAATGTGCTATGCAGGAGGTAAGTTATCTTTGACACATGCTGCTCTGCCTTACTAGAGGCTTACCTCATGGGGAAGACATGAAAACTGAAGGAAGTAGTTTCCAGTTTCTAAACTCCTGTGAGCCCTGTTGGCTGCTCGTAACACCTAAGTGTCTAAGTCATCAACGATGCAGTCGGTGAGAATGCACGCCATGTCACCACCATTTACAGCCTAGTTCAGTTCATATTTGAAATTAACAAAGTCAGTGGCCATTCAGTTACAAAACGGCCAATCATTTTGAAGGGAGTCACAGAAAGAAAGAATTCCAAATTTTGTGCTTCGATAGAGACCATTTCTAGTGGGACATGTAGCTACATTACCAAATGGCAGACAATGACACACCAGGGAACAGCAAGAAGACACAGCCATAGGAAGTGAGGAAATCCAAAGGAAATTCACAGTGCTGATAGGAATCCTTTCTTCTCTGGAGCAGGATGGAGCAGCCAGCACATGAAGGCTCCTTGTGAATACACAGATGTGATGACTGTGTTCACTTATCCCAACACAAGGGTGAACACACCATTAAGGAGATCAAAGCTGTCCTTAAATAAGAAAGGAAGTCAATGTATCGCAAGATTGCCATGGCATCTTGCTTATAACTGAGTGTAGAAGCAGACTGTCTCAAGAAGGTTAATGGTAAACCATTATCACTTAAAAATTAAGCATTTCCACGAATCCAGTATAATGTACAGTCTATATTATTCACTGCTTACCTTAGAAAGGACACGTGTTAACCTTCTCTTGCTTTGAATATTAAATATCAGAGTAAATTTGAATATTCATTAAGTAAAGTATATTAAATATGTGATTTAAAAACAATGGTTATTTATAATCACTTCCAGAGGGAACAGTTTCTGTTAAACAATATTTCCTGAGCTAAGCTTGATATCAATCTGTGTTCATTAGCAGTGTGTGTCTTTAAATAGACTATCTTCGAATGTCAAGTAGTTATTGTACTGCTATAAAAAAATTTAAAAAAAGAAAACATAGTTTATTAACATTATTTAAAAAGTCAAAAATGGGTGATTTTTCAGGTCTGATTAAGTGAGGAGATGAAGAAGGAATAGCTATGAGCAGGATGAAGTACCACAGGAGGCCAACAGGCTACCTTGAAAGCCAACCACATTCTTTCAGAAAAGTCTAGGCTTTGTAGTTTTGAAAATGAGAGATTAGAAGCAGAAATAATGATGTGGGGAATCTCAAACATCCATGGTCACTGAGTTTCTGCACTCCCATGCTCAGCCCATTCTGTGAGCATGGACGTGGTGACTTGACCATCAGGAGAGTCCACCTCTCTACAACCAGCCACTTCCTTAGCTCCAAGGTTGCTTCTGCCTTAGCCACTTCCCTTCCAGCAGGCAGCTCATTTCAACCTTCTCAGTAGATTGTCGCTCCCTAGCCTCTGTGGATCTGGCTGGTTCAACTTTTATTGCAATTATTATGCACAAGAAAGACAAGGACCAAAATGGCTGAATCTAACACTCACTGGTTCAGACTCTTTAGACTCTTTAGACCTTCAGAGTTTCTAAGGATGGCCAGAATCCTCCAACATTGTCCCACAAGCACTGCAGTGATATTTTAGAAATAACTTTAGGACCTAAACCAATATGAGCAAAGTATTCGGGACTTAGCCATTATAAGATTGACATATTTTTAATGAGAAATGAAATTAAAGCAACAGCTCAGATAATCCAAACCTAAATATTATGTTCCTTGAAACAGTTATTTTTACCTTATTTTTGTAAGCTTAGCAAAAATAAAATATTGAGTCGTTTACAATTTCCACATGAGAGAGTTTGAGGTTGAGATATCTGCTTGGTCTCTTAATCGTCTGCACTTTAATTCACCTTGCATAAGCAGACAGTGACCTCATCCAACAAAAGTGATTAAAACCAACACACATCAGCATCTAGGTTATGTCCCATATAGCTGCTAGTCTGACCCAGTTACAAGCCCAGAGATAAAAACACACTTCTAGGTTTGGACTGCTGCAGACATTTCGCTTTAATGCACATTGTAAAGTGTTTTTTTTTTTTAAGAGGAGGGAAATGCCAATGATAAATCAGCAATTGTGCACTGCAAAAAAAATTCTAAGAAGCATAAATCTGAATCATAAAATGATTTCGATGGTATCTTTGACTTTAAAGTGGCCCTATTCATCTGCATGACTGGACTCTCTGATTCTGTAAGAGAGCCGTTCAGTTACAAACATGACTGAGAATAATAATGTTGCAGCATGTAAGTGGAGATCTATTCTCAGATGCTCCAGCCTCTGGACATTGACACACGTGCAATCACTACAAATGTCAAAGTAATGCGGAAGGTTCAAACTTGGAATGGAAGCGGTTTTAAGGTGCTGGATTTTCTTTCCAAAATCTGATTACTAGTATTAGAGAGATTGGTCAGTTGTTAAAAACACTTTTTGCTCTTTCATGGGACCTTGATTCAATGTTGAGAATCTGTATGGTGTTGTAGCAACAGTCTTTAAACCCAGTTCCAGGGGACCCAATGCTTCTTTGACCTGTGTGGAATCTTACATGAACACATACATATATACATAACCTAAGATGAGTATTGAAAAACCATTTCTCTATGATCTTAAAGAACATAATATCAAAATAAGAAAGATTAAGGGCGATCCCAGCTTGCGTTCCACTTGCTGTGATGAAACACGGAGCAAACCCAAGTTGCAGGAAGAAAGGGGTTATTTTGGCTTATGTCACCATGTCTCAGACCACCATCAAGGAAATCAGAACAGGAACTCAAGGAAGGAACTTGGAGGCAGGAACTGAAGCAGCAACCACAGAGGAACACTGCTTACTAGCTAGCATCCCCACTCACAATTCGGCTCTTTCTTATGCACCCAGGCCCACCTAGGAATGGCACCTCCAACTGTGGACTGGACCCTCCTACATCCATTTCCAATCAAAATATCGCCAAAGAGACATGTGCAAAGGCCAATATGATGAAGGAGATTCTTCAGTTAGGGTCCCTCTTCCCAGGAGTATCAAGTGGACAATGCAGTTTAACCATTACAGGAACTGTTTTGTTCGCTCATTTCTATCAAAATCCACACCACATAACCCAAGCTCTATGACTTCAGAATGGGTGGTACTATGAGCAATTCAGAATGAAAAAGAAAATCTAAACAATTATGAAACCTCAAGTCCTTGAAATCCACGAGGGATTGTATAGTCTGTGTCTGCTAAATGCATACAATTAACTTGCTTAGATATGAGATTGCAAAACTAACACAATGAGAGTCCATGCATTCTTGTGGCTGTGAGAAAACAACTCATCTTTAGATTTTGCCATGATCTGTCCTAGAATCCAGTCTCAAATCTGTGTTCTCTCATCAAGTATCTGAAAGCATATTAAATAAATAAAGCTTACATGTAATACAAAATATACGTACCCCCAAACCTCACTCTCTTGGGATGTATTTTTTAGAATTCATGGGACTTTTAAAAAAGAGTGTTGTAAGAAGAGAAAAATGTCGTAAAAGCGAAGCATGAAAATGATACATATTTGTAAATTGGAGCTCAGAAGATGTCATTTTTATATTGTATGTAACTTGAAGATTTTGACACATTTATTATAGTCTTGTTGTAGGCTGAAGCCCTGTTTTTGAATAATGATATGAACTATGGGAAAAAATTACCTACAACTCCTGCTCCCTGATTTCTATAATACTGTACCTTAAATGGCAAAATATAAGATACATATTTTTATGTGTGTAGATTTCCTCATAAATCCAAATATTTGCTTTTTAAAAAAGTTAAAAGGTCTGGCTACCACAGTGCTTTTTTAAAAATACACCAGGGTACAGATTATTTTTCTACTATGCTACAAAACAGGGTTTCTACAAAACAGAGGGTTTCTAAAATAAACTGGCTGTGTTTGATCTCTACTTACTATGAACTTAAGACAACTAAACAAACAGCAAAACAAACAAACAAAAGGAAACAAACCACAAGCTAATTCGCAGCCCAAGCTGGCCTGGAACCTGAAAACCTCTGCCTCATCCTCCAGAACAATGGATTTACTGGTAGAGAATGTCATGTTCACTATTAGATGTGATTTAAAATGGGTAACTGCTCCAAACTGGTCCCCCAAAACAGCTCTTTAAGATAAATTACATATATTTTTAATTTAATTCACCCTTATCTTATAGAGTAGATTTCTAATGGGTGGAGAATATGAAACTAAATTTAATATCTTAACTGTAAAACATTAGATGTCACTGCAGCAAATCAGTTAAAAAGCTAGCATATTTCTCCTAAAACATGAATTCCACTAATTTATAATCCTAAAAGGATGTATTATATGTTATCTATAATTTCTATTATAAACCACTAAAGTTGCATTTCATGAATATGTTAGCAATTATGGAGACACAAAATGTTTCCTTTTAGCCTACCCTCTTGGATGGCCTATCCTTTTAGCCTATCCCTGGCTCTGTAACTGCCAAAAAGGGGGAAATTTGTGCATAGGTTTGAGGAAAGCTCCTGACAGTAGTCATTCTGTAATTGCAATTATGTTTCAGAAAATCAGTTATAATCTTCAAAATAAACAATCACTTTAAACCAACCTTTATACTTTGTATGAAGGTTTATAGATGGCTTTTTTCAGAATCTGAAAATCATTTATTAAACTAATAAAATATACACATATCATTTTCTACATATAACCAATTAGTTCATTTACCTTAAACCAAGAACACTAGCACTTTAAACCTAAATTCATATATTTTTAAAATCACCTACTATGAAATTGACATAGCCTCCTGGCAAAATCAATTTGCCACCTGTCTGCCACTGAGAAATGTATGCAAGACACGAAGGCATCTCCCGCAATAAATTCTGCTGCACTGAGAAAAACAAGCATTTGTGTCTGCTTTTCAATGTGAAGAGATGTCGTTTTTAAAGGTTCAGATTTTATAGTGTTAACAAATTTTACTTTATCCAAAAATATAAATAAAATGTGAATAAAATCTTAGAGTACCTCATATCAATATAAAATATGTACAGTAGACATTTTTGTATGACGATAAACTCCATGTGGAGAATTACTTAAGATGAGGACAAAAGAAACACTTGATGCATCTGGACACTTCCCTCAGGTGGGGAATGACGCACAAACCTTTTCAAATACTGAGTTGAGCGAATTATAATGACAAGGGATTGGCGTGAGGGCTGACAGTTAAGGGAGCATGCAAATTCAAATTCTCACCATGGCCCTTAACTGTAAACTGTGATCTATGTAATACTTGACTAGTAATAGAATTATCAGCCATTTCCTTATCGCTGTGGTTTCTGCGACACTCCTGTCAGGATGAATGGCAATGCAGTATGCGCATTAGTCATTCATTGCCAGTGTCTATCATCAAGGCAGATTTTTCTTCCTAGGAATGAATTATAAGTATTTTAAAAGGCAGACATACAAAACATAAATATTGACAACCACTGAAATGAAATTTTTGGTTAATTTGATAAACCATTTTTAATTTCAGTCGAAGTTTCTGATCTTAAAAAGAAAAGAAAACCCATAGGCGAGGTCGGATTAAGTCTAGACAGGCTGTAAGGTGTGCTTCTTGAGCTCTGCTAACTTAAAATAAGATCCTTTGATCTGTGTGACCCTTGACCCATCCTCCATAGAGAGCAAGAGCAGAAGGCCCTCTAATTTGGGGTGGGGAAGCAGGAACGGGAAAAAAATAGTTATGGTGTCTTAATTCTTTTGTAAAACAACACAACTTTCTTATGTTTTTTTTTTCTTTTGGAAATTGTCTTGAAAATCTAACATCCACACCTTCAGAGATGCTGTCCTGCCTGCTAAAGGTCACCTCAGCCCCTTCATCCTTAGGCCTCTTGGGCAAGCCCTATTTCAGCACCACGGACAGCAGCACCCCCCCCCCCCAGAAGCCCAGTGTTGCACACACCAATTTCCAAGAAACTCACCTACACTTCCCCTTTGCTAATCAGCAAGGTCACAGTCCTGACTATGATACAAGTCGTTAGATATTACCTAGATTTTTTAACTCATAGCATCAAAGATATGTTATTTAGTATTTCTTCAGAGGATGCAAAAATATAAAAGCAATTACATAAGGTGTTTGATTACCACCTTATCATCAAAAATCAATTGGCAGATAGCTAATTACAGCCTTCCACTCGTGTGGCACTCGGGTCAACGCTGCACAGACGTCTAGGAGAAAACAGGAGGCCTAGGGAGAACAGGCCTCCAGAGTCTCCGAGGAACACCAGCTACTCTCCCCCCACCCACCCCCAAACCCATGAAATGTGTAGTCTGGCGGTTTTCTTCCTCCTACACCAACAGCTACCCTTTGTCTTGCTCCTGTGGCTAAGCAACTTCACTGTGATAGAAGTAGAGAAGCGATGCGGGCAGAGCCACCAGAAGATCGCTCAGGCTCCCGAGTGTACTAGCCCCCTCTCTGCTTTCCCGGCAAGCAGCCGCGGAGTTTATGCCAAGTTGCGTAGCTCCAGGAAACGGCTGAAGCCTGACTCTGCTATCTTGGAAGATGGACTCCCTGGTGTTGGGGGGGGGGGGAGCGCTGAGGGGAAGGCGCCAGGCCTCCGGCACTCTGCCAGGTGTCCCCAACTCTAGCAGAAAGTCACGTTCTTATGGGCAGATAAACAATGGTTAAACTTACAAAACCAGAGCCTTATAAAGAAAGGAAACGGAGGGAAAGCGGCAGGAACAGGGAAAGGAAGCGCTGCGCCTACCTTGCAGTCCTCGGGACAGGACTTCACCGAGTACTCATTGGACTGTAAGTACTTGTGCAGCACGCTTTCAAACTCTTCGTACTTCTCCTGAGCGTGGTGGTCGTAGTCCTGGTAAGCCTCGATGCACTGTTTGCACGCGGTCCTCTCGCCGCCCTCCGCTAGCATCACGTCCAGGCTGCAGTTCAAAGCGCTGGGGCTGGACAGCCCGGAAAACAACTCCCAAAGTGTGTAGGAATTACAAAACGAAAGGTAGAAATCCGACAACTTCCACAGCGGAGTTGGCCGCGAGCCGCCGGCCGCCTGCTCCTCCCCCGCGGCCGGCCCCCGACTCCAGTTCCTGGAGCACAGGGCGTCCGCGCTCTCCACGGTGAAGCACTGGCCCGAGGAGGCGCCCGGGGGGTAACAAGTCTCCAGGCGCCACGCCGGCTTGGCGGAGTTTCCTAGAAGAGCCCCGCTCGGGCCGCTCTTGCCTTGGTCGCCCTGGCCGCCGCCGCCGCCTGCCGGCGAGGGGGGCAGGGTTGGGGACGAGGAGGCGGAGAGGAGCCGGTGTGCCTGGGTGGCGGGCGACGACTCTCCCATGCTGGCCAGGAGCGCGGGCCAGGAGGGCTCGGGCTGCCGCTGCCGCTGCTGCTGGCGCTGCCGCTGCTGCTGGCGCTGCTGCTCCTGCTGCTGCTGCTGCTGTTGCTGCTGCTGCTGCTGCTGTTGCTGCTGCTGGTGGTGAGGCTCTTTGTCCCGGGTCCGGGTCAGCTTGGCCTCGGCGCAGAACCACAAGTGATCAGAGAGCAGGACTGTGAAAAACAGGAGTGAAGCCAGAGACAGTCGCCATTTCTGAGCCCTCTCTGAATCGATGAACGGTTTCTCGTTCTCCCGGGGTGCTGCCAACCAGATTTTTAAGCCGTCGTCATACTGCCGACACATCCAGGCTCCCCTGGTCATATTTTGGGAACGCGCAGCCCTGGCCGACTCCGCTGTGAGGGCTCCGGTGCCCGCGTCTCCACAATATGCATTGACTTACAGGGCTTAATTTCCGTATCCCCTCCTCCCGTTCCCCCCTTCTCTCTCTCTCTCTCTCCCTCTCTCTCCCTCTCTCTCCTTCTCTCTCACCCTCCCTCCCTCGCGCGCTCGCTCGCTCTCTCTCTCTCTCTCTCTCTCTCTCTCTCAAGATCTCTCTCTCCCTCTACCCCCTCTCTCTCTCAAGATCTCTCTCTCAATATCTCACTCTCAATATCTCTCTCTCTCAATCTCTCTCTATCTCTTTGCCTACATAAATATTACCATACTTTGGAGAGAAATCTTGCTTCCGACCTAATCCTCAGCCAGCCCCATCCCCTGGAGAGTGGGAGAGAATAATGAAGAGAGAGAGAGATTGAGAGAGAGAGACGTGGAGGCTGGTGCCGTGCCGTGCCGGCCGGTGGGGAGGCTGAGTGCGGGAGGTGATGGTGGAGGTGGCAGAGTGGCTGGGGCTACTCCTGTCACCCCGACATTGTCAGCGCTCGGGTCCCCATGGCCCAGCCGAGGACAGTTCGCTCTCCCCTGCCAGGGGCATGCCGCGTCTCCGCTGCCCACTGACGGCGACCGGAGCGCCTCCCCTCCTCCTCCTCCTCCTCTTCCCCCTCCTCCTCCTCCTCCTCTTCCTCCTCCTCCTCCTCCTCCTCTCCTCCTCCTCTTCTTCCTCCGCCTCCTGCGCCTACTTCGCGCCCCGAGCTTGGGCGGCCGCCGACGGGGCTGTCCCTCCCCCCCGCCCCCCGCCCCGCGCTCCGGCCGTCGCCGCGGCCGGGGCAGGTCTGCCCGCGGGCGCCGCCGGGGGCCGAGTCGCCTGCTCTGAGCCTCCGGAGGCCACTGTCATCCTCAGTCCCCCGGCTAAGTTGCCGCCATCTTCGTCCTAGAGGCACACTTTTTGGGGGGTGCGCTGGATTTTGCGTCATCTCCTCCCGCCCCGAGGTCTCTCCATCCTGGTGCAGTGGCGGTGGCTCGGCCCGGGGAGAAGGACGAGGACGCGCCGGGCGGTGGCTTGAGGACCCGCGGTCCGCCGCCCCCTCCGGGCCCTGTGCACTGAGGCTTTTGCCCCGGGCTTGTAGTCAAGTCCCACTTTTTATTTCGGAGTCAGGACGTGGGCTGAGTGGCCACGGCTGCTGTCCTGGGTCTCCAGCTTCTACTACCCCGCTGTGCAGGGGACACGTCCGGCTAAGAGGTGCCCTTTGGGGACCGGGGGCTGAATGTCATCTCCCTCACTAGAGAATCCACAGCAGGAGGAAGCTGACTAGAGCAGGGGCGAGGTGACTTTGCAAGCTCAGTCTGAAAGCTCTCTGAGTCCCTAGACAGCCCCGCTGCGTTCGGTTGTGTCCTAAATCGCTTTTATGGGTCAGAAAGAATGCGGGGTACACTCGTCTGTGTGTCTGCCTGGATGGCACTGTGTGTGCGCTGCAGCTATGCCCACGCTCTACTCCATGTCTGACCATGTTTCCTCCTACAAAGTAAGCGTCAACAAAGGTCTGCGCAGCCCTGGGGACGCACCGGCACTTCGGCGCACCCCACTGGCGTTGCGCTCGGGGGGCCCTAATCTAGGAGGATTCCTCCCGAGGACCCATGAGGACCCCCGAGGGCCCCGGAGCACCAGCGCACTGCTCCTGCTGCCCCGCCCCGCCAGGTGGGCTGCTCTGCGCCGGGACTTCCGCAGCGCCCTCCAGGCTGGCGCTACAGTCCGGGGCTCTGGTGCCCCTTAGTGTCGGCTCGAGGAGTTCCAAGAAGGAAAAGGCAGACACAAGGCTGGGAAAACCGGGGGTCTTCTGATTTCCGGTCTGGCAGGGTGGGGATGCCAGGGGCAAACTGCAGTCTCCTGAGGTCTGGACAGCTCTCTCCCACCGCGTAGCTCCCCACCGGAGCCAAGAGCACCAGACCCTGGATGCCAGGCGCTCTCTCTGGCAGCCAGGAACACTTAGCAGCTACCATGTAAATCTTTCCTGCATCCCGAAGCCAATGCACATTTGAAAGAGCCTTACCAGGTACCCTGAATCCTAAACAAGTACCCTAAGAAACCAAAAGGAGGGCACAACGGAATGTTTTCCTATCAGAGGAGCTGTGGGTGCTGGGAACAGGGAAGGAGTGTGGATTTCTCAAACGGGAAGTTGCAAGACACAAAGGGTGGGGTTCCTTCCTTTCATGGTATAGTGAGATGTAGCTATACTAATTTTGCATATTTAAATTAGGTTCTGTAAAACTATATGCAATGGTCACGAAGGAACTAGGTCCAATTTGACAACTGGTTTATGTAGAAATACCAAGTAAGGGTTTAATAGGTCATTTGAGCACGTTCTAGCGGTTTGGTTTTCATTTTGTCGAATTTCTGATTAATGTCAGAATTTTTCTCCGAACAGAATCCCCAAAATACTGTTTATTAACCATTAGAAATCCCTCCATACTTACTCACTGCGCTCCTCAGCCACGGGGTCTCGTTGCAGTATAAGTAAATACATGGAGGCATTGTCTGCACTCTCTATCATTTTCTACTAGAATGGCATGGGTGCTACGGGAAATAACCAGAAGCAAATCCAAGTTAAAGTCACAACTGAGTCAGGCACAGTGTCCCAGGCCTGTACTTTAAGCTCTTCCATATATGAAGAAGGGGGAGTCGCTTCTTTCCTGAAGCAACACAAGACTGCCAACAACAGCACAAGTGATTCCAAAGGCAAGTACGATCCCTGCTTGCTGTCTCCTCTGTCTCTCTGTCATGTTTATCTTATATCACGAAGCCTCTCTTCTGTGATACTTACTAAGTTGTTATATTAGAATGCTGTACAGAATCCATAATCATATGTATTAGGTACTAAGCATTCTTTTCCATACATCCTACACCTAGCTACCCTGCTACATTGCTAATTTGAGTCCAGATGCACAGATTGTAGTGGTGGTTTAAATGAGTAGCTTGTCTCTCACTGTAAGCTGCAGAGCCAATCCAAAGAAGACCTGCAGATGGAAGAGTGAAGAAACACAATAAACGAAATTAAAAGACTGTACCAATAAGAATTCACCAATAAGAAAAAGATGCAAAGTTTTGGTTATTTTTTAACTTCATTATTAAGCAGATGTAGCTAAATTACATTTCAAAAATAATTCTACAATGCTTACACTAAATTAAAACAATAATGTGTGAATCTGATCCTGATCCTAATAGATGGGAGTTTGTTCTTTGTTTTTAGAATAACCTGGGCTCTTCTTTTCTCTAACACTTCTCATGAACTGAATATTTTAAAATAAGACAACCTCAGGCTGTAACTGTTCAAATTAAGTCATCGCCTCCTTTGCTAGCCCATAATGGTTCTGGAGTGAGTGAAGAAAGTCTGGGACACTTCATGCATCTGAAGACAAGGCACTGAGTGCAGGAAAGCCAGCAAGCCAGGGTGATGGAGAATGCAGTGGTTGAGTGATGCCCTCCAGGGCCTGCAAGCAGGGTTTGAGCAGGACCAGGATGGACAGGGTATTGGCAGCGTTGACTGGGACCCAAAGGGTTCCTTTAGAAGGTAGAACGTTCATTTTAACCAATGGTAGGGTAAATACAATACAATACAAACAAACAAAAAACCCCTTGAACTTGGGGATGAAAGACTGGTGTGGAAGCTATTGTATGCTCAGGGGAAGGAGGCAGAGCTGGAGAGCAGGGAGGGTGGGGCTCCCCCAGGAGCAAAGCATTGTGGGTTTTTTTTCCTAAAAAGGACTTATGAAGGAAACAGAGATGAAGATTTGAATGTTATTTCTCATTAAGTGCACTGTGCAGGTAATGCTAAATCACAACAAGAAATAGGTTCAAACAGTATGCTAGCCAGACTAGTAACTGTTGGTTCTCCTCAGGTTATCAACTAAAATTCTGCACACTGGGAGAGAAAAACAAATGGCGTGTCTGGGCGTGAGGTTCATGTATCAGGAGAAGTGGGCTGTGGAGTCTAGAAGCGCCCACACAGGTTCCACCTCCCAGTGTGACTAACAGCACAGAGCAGTTTCATCACACCGGCATGGCTGAGAATTTGCCTGGTTACAGAGTGCTGCAGGTGCATCACACCCGGAGACAGGTTGCAGGGAAGCTGTGTGCACCTCCGTTTTTCTGTTACAAACATAAAAGATACTTTCTCAAACGTTTTTTTATCTTCACCCCTATAGCCAAAGTGCATTAAAAATCTTTACTCCAAGCAGGTGACAAAAAAAAAAAAACAACTCCTCTATCGAAATCCATTATTAATGTCTTCTTTTTCTACTCTGAATTATTTTAGATGTCAAATAGGTGTGTACCGTCTGTTTCTCTTATGAAGTTTATGTGTCATATGTAAATGACAGAACATTCCTGTTGTGTGCATTTTAGTCTAAAAAAAGAAAGGCTGTGTTTTCAGCATTCAGATATTGGGGATGGGGGGGTCTGCACCAGCATGTCTACTTAAAAATGCACTTAATTAACTTATGGGGTATGCATGTGCCAGCATGGAAAGTGAGAATGCCAATTCCTGAGTCTGTTTCCCCCTTTCATTACTTGGGGAACACCTTCAGGTCATCAGGCTTGGTGGCAAGCACCCTAACCTGCTGAGCCAGGCAGATGTCCTAGTTAGGTTTGCCATTGCTGTGATGAAATGTCATGACCAAAAACAAGTCAGAAGGAAAGGATGTATTCAGCTTAGACTTCCACATCACAGTCCATCACTGAAGGAAGTCAGGGAAGAAACTCAAGCAGGACAGGAACCTGGAGGCAGAAGCTGATGCAGAGGCCATGGAGGGGTGCTGCATACTGGCTTGCTCAGCCTGCTTTCTTATAGAACACAGGACACCAGCCCAGGGATGGCACCACCCACAATGGGCTGGGCCCTCCCCCATCAGTCCCACAGCTGGATTTTATCCCTCCTTTTGGATAACTCCAGCTTGTGACAAGTTGACATAAACCTGGCAGCACAGGAGGATCTGTGATGCTCACTGGCTGGCCAGCTTAGTTCAGTTAATGCACCCCACATTCCTGAGACAAAAACAAGCTGCAGGCTAGTCAAAGAAGACATCCAACACAGTCTTCTGACCTCCACATGCATGTGCACACACACATACACACACATGCACTCACTCACATGCTCACACTCACATGCACACACTGGTGCACACACATGTACACATACATGCATGCACACACTCACATGCACCAGAAGAAATGTAGGACTGGAAAATCTCTTGACTTCCTCTGCTGACTGCTTTCTCCTTCGTCTGTGTATCTGCTCTGTTCCAGCTCGGTGATCTTAACCTCCGAGGAGTAGAGGCACAGGGAAAGAGTGAGAACTTAGTCCTCTCAGGAGAAACCTGAGGAAGCCGATCATCGAGCAAGTGTTCCCCGGAAACTCTGGATGCAGCTACTGCTTGCTCGTGTCCATAGCCCAGAGAGCCCTGCTGGAATGCCTGCTCGCTGTAAGTCAGAAGAGGACCGTGCTATGAATTCTCAAGAGCACTGAGTCACAGGGAGGAGAGGGCTACTGTGGCACACTAGTGAGAAGGGCAGGGCGACACACATTTACACGTGAGAAGTGTGAGGCCATGTGTCATTCACTCCTAGACACTTTCATAGTATGTACACATTGTGTGTCCCCTTTAACATGAGCAACTTACAGTATGTTCTTTATCGTTATAGAAATGACTCATAACTTGCCAAACATTATGCTAAGAACATGTGTACTTACACAAAAATTCACGCATCCACACACACAGGCATGTACTGGGTGTAGTTTCCTACAGAGGACAGAGAGATTATTCTATAACCCAGAGAAGACATTGGAAGGAAAACTCATGCACAGAAACAAACACACAAGAAAACATCTGAACATAGGAAAAACCTGGCTGCATCCAGCTAAGGAGACAGGAATTCCCTTCTGTGACATTGTGCAGGCCCCAAAATGGTGCAGGCATCTTCCCAGAAATCAGCCCTTTGGAAAAGTCTGCTCTCCTTCCCTTGGAGTCCTTAGAAAATTCTCACATCCAAGAGGCCTCTTTCTATTTTATATCACACGTTTTTTCCTAAAGGAGTGTCCAGCAGTACTGTGAGTTCCTAACAGAGCTGGTAACCCACAGCTGTGTTGTAAAGGAGGCAAGTGTACTCAGTGGACAGCAGACACAGCATGGCAATGGGTACAATTGGGCTATAATTTAAACGAGAATTTTGAAGACCGTTTAAGGGATTGTTTGTGATACACACGTACAAGAAGATTGTTGCCCTGACAGTCAGGGATTCGATGACGTGGATAAACAGAGGAGGGCGGAGAGGGCGGTGAGGGCAGTGATCCTGCCTAAGTAAGCTGCTGAGAAGGTAGGTACAACGACTCTTTAAAAAGACCTAAAGCCAATGGGGTAAATAACATGACAAATTACAACTTGTATCTGTGAAATTGTCGCACTTTGGCTTGCCAAAATCGATAGCTATTCTAACGGAAAGTCAGCCCTTACCTGCTGAGGGATTTCCTCAGCACAGTCCACAAGGTTCCAGACACACACGCAGTCATACACTCGTGCGCCTCAGGGGGCGCTGTTCAACAATAAAAGGCAGAACGGTGGCCCGGGCTAACTTGCGCCTTCAACTTCACAGGTATGCAGTCTAAACGCTGGAGGAAAACAAGGTAAGAAAATGCAAACTTAGCACACAAGGACAGTTCGTCCTCCGGTATGCTCTGTGGCTTTCTCCTCATTCACAGTCTCAGCTCACACGTTGCTTTTCCTTACTGTCTTTCTAGATTACTTCAGAGAGAGGTAAGTTATTCATTAACTCCTTTCTGCAAAGTACACTAAGTGGCTACTGTAAGCTTTTCTAGGAATAGTGATAGGACACATTCTCCCCACGCTATAAATGCAGTTGTAATTTTCCTATAGATGAAGTTTGTTTGCACACCAAAACATGTTCATGTGTGTGCATATGTGCATGTGTTTGCATATTTGTACAAGTATACATTTGTTTATGAATACTTGTGCTTGTGTTTGAGGGTGTCTGAGTGTTGTATGAATGTATACGTGTGTATGCATGTGTGCATGCTTGTGTGTGTGTGGCTGTGGAGCTAACCTAAATATCCTATTCACAGCTGTAGTTCTGAGATGTTTTATGGTGAAGACCCACATGTCTGTGTCCCTTGGACAGCACTTCACAGTTTGGAAATCGTTTCCTGGACCTCCATTCGCCATGCTACCATAATTGGTGACAGTTCTTAGATTTCCTGAACCTCCATCCTGGGTGAGTACATCGGGTTAACGAGACCTGTATGTAGAAGCTTCCACTTTGGAGGTGTCATGACCAGATGTGTTTGTTTTACCGGCCTGTCTTTTAGCGTTTCTCTTTGTTGAAGACTCCTCTTAGGCAACCCATATCACTGTATTTTCAGTAGCTAACAAGGTAATGGAACATATGGATGTAGACTGAGTGAAGGCTGGTGTGTGCAAGGATATCAGTGTGTGAAATCTCACTTCTCTGATGCACCCAGAGTTCTCTTCTCTATTACAAATATCTTTAAAATGCATGTGTGTACCTATCCATCTACCAGCAAGATGGCCTTAATCAATTAGGTGATTTTACTTGCAAGTTAGAGAACATCTTCTCAAAGTGAATTGGAATAAAAATGAAGAAATATATTTGCTATCAAAAGTGCAGGCACAGAGCTGACTTCCTCTGCATCTATGCTCACCTCAACCAATGGTGTAAAATTCAACAACATAGATCTTAGACGCTCTAGAAATCAGAGTTACTGCGCACAGGATATGAAGTAATTTAATCCACATGTTTAAGGAAGCTGGTAACAATGCAGAATTGTATTGGAGAAAGCACTGAAATGAGCCAAGTAGACATTTCAGAATGGAAACGGTGAAAGGAGAGGTGAGATGTGTTCAGTAGACAGTAAGGGTTAAAAGACACCAAATGGATTTCATCAGCAGGTTGTTGTGGTTTTCGTGAACATTTGAGGCAGGGGATGCTGATTGTTCTGGGTCGTCATAGTTAGGACAAAACACCTGACACACACCACTTAAGGAGGAAGGATCCATGTGGACTCGATGGTTTGGTCCAGTGGTGCCTAGATCTATTGTTCTGGGCTTGGGGTGAGGCCTACACATGGCAGAGTGGGTGTGATGGGCAGAGCTCCTCGGCCCAGAGCAGGCAGCAAGGAGAGGCAGAGACAGGACCTGCTCAGGACCAGGTGTCCTCAGAGCAAACCACAAGGAGCTGCTTCCTCCTCCCCCTCTTCCTTCTTCTCCTCTACCTCTTCCTCCTCCCCTTCCTCCTTTCCTTCTTCTTCCTCCTCCTCTTCTTCCTTTCCCTCCTCCTCTTCCTCCTCTTCCTCTTCCTCCTCCTCTTTCTTCTCCTCTCCCTCTTCCTCCTCCTCCTGTTCCTCCTCCTCCTTTCCACCATTTTCCAATAACACAAGCATACTATGAATCCACTAAGGAATTAATCAGTCCAAGCATATGATCAGGGCTTTCTGGATCTACATCACTTCTCAAGGGCAGATGAGTTGGCAGCCGCACACCTGATGTATGAGCCTGTGGAGACATCATCAGTTCAAACTTGAAGTCTGACCAGTTAGAACCTTCAATCACCTGTGGTCACTGCACTCACCTGGCCTGTGGGCACTTGTCCTCTCCCCGATGCCTAAGCTCACGCCTGTGCATCAGAGGGGCTGGGGAGGCTGTCCTGATCACTGCTGCGAAGTGAAATGGCACAAGCCTTCCAGGAATGAGGTGGCTGTTTGCATGGTAGAGAGGAATGCTAACTGGGCGGTGCTGGAAATCAGCCCTGAAAGGCAGGCTGTTCTCATGTTCCCAGCACATCTCAATGTCATTTCTTCTTATCTGCATTTTCTCCAGTCTCAGCTCAGGATAGAGACCTGGGCGTTTCTGTCATCTGAGTTTTCCAGATTTTACCTATCTTATTGTTTCAAACCACAGGCTAAAAGTGGGGTGGACTCTGTTGTCAGTTAAGTTGGCCTCGGGTGAGGCATGGCTTGGCTTCAGTCTTGTGCAGTGTGACGTCTGAGCTCTCTACTAGGTTGTTAATGGTCAGCACCTGTGCTGCCTCTGTCTCTCTGTCCATAAGGTGTGCTTACTTATTGAGCCACCTTTGAATGACTTTGTGATTGGAGCTATGCCTTACCTGGAGTCTAAGGCCATCGGGCTTTGTGAATGGGAACACAAGTCCCATTCTTACATGGCCCACCTCCCAATTCAAAACCCTGGGTGTTTTGGCTGAAGGACCTCAAGGAATCAAGGAATGGCAATTGCTATGGGTTAGGTTAGATTTGTGTGACAGTGCCTTTTCTGTCTATCACAGTGTTCCATCTCTGCTCTGTTAGGTCTGTTCTCAGGTTGACTCACAGTAATCATAGAAGCCCAGTGTCTCACTTACTTAGTCCAACATCCCTAGAGAGAGCTTGACTGTTCAAAAACCTCTGACATGATTAAATGTTCAGCTCTGAAACTTACTCTGGGAAAAAGAATGAAACACTTGTGTTTACTGGTACTGTATCAAAGTTCTAATCAGGCTGTAAACCAGTCTTGTTTGCCAAGACCAAAATTGCAGGGAAGAAAAATAGATTCAGAGCTTCAAATGCTAGTATCTACCTGCTTCACTGCCTCTGGACTTTATACACAAAAGAACATTAGTGAAACAGTCAGTTGTGGCAGTAGACTCATAATCAGTTGCATATAAGGGAGCTGATTTGGATGGCAATGTGAGAGATGAGTTTGATCACATCATAGTTAGGGACATTTGCAGGACAGAGTCCTAGAAGACACTACAGACACCCAAGTTCTATTCACTGGAATGCAGTTCTGAATCAACCTGATCGTTGATGCTTGCTCTTTTCACAGCAAACCCTCTTGTTCCCCAGGGCTCTGGGAACGCCCTGTGTCAGTATGCAGAGCTCCCACACCAGGACTGCTCTCAACCAAAGAGAAAGTCCTTGCTCAAGGGTCATCCCAGTAAATCAGCAGTGTCTGTGAGGGAGTAAGTCTCAGTACTTCTGTCTCAGTGAGGGAAACTCCAGAGACATGCACAGGGCAAGTGCTCTCCATGGAAATTTCTGAGCTGACTTCTAACTATAGCAAAATCCAGCTTCTCCATCTTCCAGTTTACTTCATTCCTTTCCTTTAACTATTTAAGGCTGGTATACTTCTCAATAAACCAATACACAAATACACACATACAAACACACACACACAAACATACACACATAAACATACAAACACACACATACACACACAGGGGAATGGAGGTAACAAAAGAGGACAGATCTAGCACAGGGGATGGGAGATGCCATCACTGGTGTTGGGTGTTGGGAACAATGTAACAAATCTAAAAGTTATTGATGATAGACCTGCAGAGCTCGGCTATACATCGAATTCTTGTTCTGAGGCTTCCAAGCATTTGGCAGGGAGGGTGGCTGCAGAGATAGTGGATGCAGGCAGCTGCAACTCAGTGTGCTGAGGAAAGTCAGAGACCAAAATTCCAAGCACCCTGAAAATCAGAATCCTCCACTACGGTGCTTGAAGAATTCTGTCTCCTGTATCTACAGGACACAAGGCTCCCGACTGTACAACAGCCTCAAGCTCAGAACCAGGACTTCCCATGGGAGATCCAAGGTGTAACTCCACCAAATCCGCCCCCTGGGCCGACAGTTAGGAAGGAAGCAATGAGACCCTCGGACCCTCACACTCTGAAAGAACATGTTGGAATAAAGAGTATGAAAACAAACATGGCAGGATCCAGAAAGTCAATCAAGGGAGTAGGAAGTGGAACACTGTACTAGAACATGCGAAAAAAAATATGGAAATGGCCACTCTGGGTCACATGGAAAAGATGCTCAGGAGCTGTGGAGCATGCTCTCTGAAGCCGAGAAAGATTAGTGTCTACTCCCAACTAAGCAAAAAGAAGAACAAACATGGTAGATCATGGAGAAAAAGCCACAAGTTCTAATGGCAGCACACTAGGGGATGAGACAGCCAGACCAGAGGTTGCATGAATATAAATGTGAGCCTGAGTTTAGCATGGCACAAATTTTTGCAAAGATTTTTAACACCCTCTATCAAAATTTCACATGTGTGCAACTTCAGTACAGAATTATAATTCTAAGATTCAATCTTTTAAAGCTACTATTACATCAAAGGGACTTGGGGGAAAGGTGATTAAGATAGCTGCTTAGTTCTCAGCTACGGCAAGCTATGACCCCTGGAAAAAAGGAACATCAGCTGAGTAGTCCTGTACATTACAAAGAAAGTGCTTGCCCTACGCTGTCTCACTTTTGACCTTATTTTCCATGCAACAGCCTAGGCAGCACTCAGTGGCTAAGCACCTTAGATGATGCTCTTAGGTCGCCATAACTCTCAGCAGCAGATTTAAATTAGTAACAATCTAGTGAAGAAGAAAAATTACACCAAATGTCAGAATCATTTTCCTCTTTTCATATATTGGGGAATATATTGACTATGAGGCTTTTCTAAATAACTTACTATATGGTTGTGCTGAGCCACGTTTCTGTGTTCTGTTCTGTGTATGTGTTCCTTCTGCTACTCTTGAGGTGCTAAAGGCTTAATCAAGGTTCTTCCCACTTACCTATCTCAGACACTTTTAAAGCACAAAATCAAGTTTATGGGTCAATTTATAATCCCTGGTCTCACATTTACGTGCTTAAAGTTGCAGGGGTTTTCTGTTTCATTCTGTTTTAGACAGAATACAAGTCCAGTAAAAATGCAAAGTTCATCAAAAATTCTTCTCATGACTGAAGATATTCCAAGTAAAACTCAGACACCTCAAAACTCTATACACCCTGTGAGCACATGCCTGGCCTCCATTAGTTCTTCCTATCTTCTGTCAGGGTAATCTTTGATGTTTCTGAATTCTCTCAAAAATCACACTGCAGAGGCACTGATAACTTCAGAAGAAAGGAGCAGACCACCTCCTCACCAATAAAGCCAACTTGACAAGACATGGCTTTTGGTTTGATATAAATTTTTGATATTTATTTGCTATCAATTATATTGGGGGGGGAATGTGAGGGAAAAGTCTAGACTATAGATTGTATATGGAATGCTCTAACCTCTCAATAAATCATTAGAAATTATTGTGCAAAAAGAAGACAGGGAAGCACGTATTTCTATGTAATAGAAACATTCGCAAATACAAGACATGGGGCTGATTCCAGGACAGGGTTAGTAAACACGGCCTGGGTAAAAACAAGAAAAGAGATAGGAAATGGGCATTACAGCTGGGTTGAAGGATAGGTTACAGGCAGAAATTGAAATAAGAAGCTCACTGGACACTACAGGGGGAAAAGGGGGAGAAAACCACAACAATGCAACAAGGAAGAGTACAGATGCCCAAAAGATAAAAATTAAGCTCCTGGAGTCCCAGGCCACAAAATGTAGGACAGAGAGAACATTGGAGAAAAAATTATGGGGAATTTCCCACATCTCACAGGGAAATCCATAAGAGCCAGAAATTTAGTCTCACACATCCACAGCAGCTATAGCGTACAACAATAGGAACAAGATGTGTTTTCAGGCATGTGTCCCAGGAGGTTTTCCATGCTCTAGTGAGTGGCCCCATAACCCTTTGCCCACAGACGCACTAACTAGACTCACTGCGGTTTTTAAAGGCATGACTTTGGGAAGGAGATGTGGTTATGAAGAGTCCAGGAGGAATTGGAGGGGGAGAGTAAGGGGTAATTATGATTAAAATACCTTGTGTACAGCTATAAAATTCTTTTTCATGTGTTTTTTTTTTTTGAGACAGGGTTTCTCTGAGTAACCTTGTCCTGGACTCATTTGTAGACCAGCCTGGCCTCAAAATCAGAGATCCACCTGCCTCCCGAGTGTTGGGATCACAGATATGCACCACCATGCTGGTTCATCTATAAAATACTTGACCAGAATGATTTTAAAATATATTCAAGTCAATAGGGAATCAAAATTAGGTAAAGTTTTTGGCTTTACAGCACATAATAGGAAAAAATTAAGTTGCAAAGCAATTATTTAGATTTTGAGTGACATTGTGTACATGTAGATTAACTAACATAAAATAAAAAAAAAAGTAGTGAGCAGAAAAGCCAAACACAAAGCAACATAAAATCTTAATTTAAAAATTGGTGAGGTTGAGATTACCAATATGTTACTGGCAACAAATTATTCATCTGGAGATGGAGAAGGCTGTGTCTTCACAGGAACTGGAGACATTGAGAAAAAGTTAGATGTTACAAAGAGTAACATGTTGCTAGGTTTGAGGAAATGGAAAGATGCCTTAGCAGAAAGCCTGGGAGAGTGCAGAAAAACGTTAAAGACTGATACAGCTGGGCGTTTGTGAATAAACTCTACTGTACAGATTCAGTCTGTACATCTGCTCATGTCTCCATGTGTTTGTGAAGGTCAGAGGACAGCTGGCAGAAGCTGGTTTTCTTATTTTACCATGTGGGACCCATGGATGAAACTTTACCCACTGAAGCATCTTGCCAGACTTGAATCTTTAACTTTGCTCTTAAGGTCCAGGGCTGGAGTGATGGCTCGGCAGTTACAAGCACTGGCTGCTCTCTGAGAGAGAGAGCAAGTTTGGCTTCCAGGAACAACAAAATGGCTCACAACTGTTCATAGCTCCAGTTCCAGGGAATCTGATGTCCTTTTCTGTCTTCTATAGACACCAGGAACATACATGCACATGCACACATACACACACATAGGCAAACACTCAAATACATCAAGCATCAAATCAAAATATTTATTTTAAGAGGAAATTGTAGAGGCAAGCAATTTCAGTAGTGAATTCTTTCAAGTATTTAGGGAATGAATCACACTGAATTTTCCAGAGAAAAGTGCAAAAAGGACAAATTTCATATTGTTTTATAGATGCAACACAATCTTAGTATGATAACTACTACAAATATTACAGGAAAAATTATAAAGTATTTCAGGAAATCTCATTTATAACACCACAAACAAAATCTAAGTGAGTCTTTAGGAAATTTTCTGCTGTGATGTTTAAATATAATCGTGACCAAGCTAAAATTTTGCATTACTTCAAGAACACAAAACCTTTTATTATATGTAAAATAAGTAAATGAAAATCTTTGTACTTAAAACGTGAAAACCATATTTTGATTACCACATGCAAGTAATCTATCTATCTAATTTACATATATTTAATTATATATTTACATTTATATATATATAGATTCATACATACACACAATCTGATTGGCAATAGAGAAAGGTAAAACCTGAGGAAGAAATAATGGTCATGGCAACAGAGGAAAATCATTAGTCCAGAGGTCAGCTCTATCTAGCAGTTACCGGCGTTAAATGGACCTAGGTGATTGTAGACCGAGGGTAGGACTGTCACCAGCTAGAGGTCACACCGGAATATGGCATGAGTCAGAAGGCCGCCACTGGCGTGGGAGTTGTGAAGTGAACATGGTTGAAGCTGTGTGTGAGTCCCTCGATATTCTTAATTGTGAGATCTTAGGAAAGGGACTCACTAGATGATCTTGAACATTCAGTTAAGTGTGTTACCACTGCTTAAACTTGTAAACTAAACTGCACGGACTCTCATTCTGGGACAAACTGTATTTCTCACCAAAATGTTACCTTATTGTAAAAAAAAAAAAAAAAAAAAAAAGAAAGTATTTGTGCTAGGACATTGCTCAGTGCATAAGAGCACGTGGGGAACACGCATGGGGCCTAAGTTCAAATCCCAACAAACGCTTTTTAAAAATAAGCCAGTGTGTGTCAGTGTGCTTCTGTAACCCCAACAATATGAGGCCAAGAGGGGCAGGAGGGTCACTGAGTTCTACTGGCCACCATCCCAGCTCCAGACCCAGTAAGAAACTACCTCCAGGCAGACTTCGAGCAAGACAGCTCATGTCCTTCTCTGGTTTCCACACAGAAATGTTAGGGTACGCATGGCCATGCCCACACAAGCTCTCATACATTCCTACACGGGTGCACATAGCCAGATACTCCATGTTCGCGCGCGCGCGCGCACACACACACAAGTACTCATATAGTCTGTAGCCATCCCTGCCCCCTCCTGTATTCTTCTCAGAATTTAGACGAAGCTTTTCCATCCTCGGGAAGCCTTGTTGAGTGTCTAACCCCGAGTGTATTCGAAGGACAGCATCACGGGTCCTGAACAGCAGCGTTCTCCTGAGCAGAGGCCGACCTCTGAGCCGCTGCTCTCTGAACGGCTTCCTGCTGCTCGCTCAGCTCTCCCTGAGGATGAAGCTGGTGCAGGACACATGCGTTGCCTGTGTGCAGTGCGCTGTTAGGACCCAGATCTGGCAGTTGCTGGATTTCTAGTACGTCACCACCTTCTCTGCCATGGTCCTTACGCAAAGTGATGGACGGAACGGATTTTGTGAGAAAGCTCTAGCACCCCTGGCAGGCAGTGCTGTGGCTGAGTGTCTGCCGAGCCTGACTCTGAAATGCCGTGGTCGTGTTGTGGAGTCTCCCCCTTGACCCGCCAACACCCAGCGCCTTCACGAAGCACCTCAGACAGAACTGGGCCCTGAAAACTATGGCTGTGGTTCATCCGGGTACTGAGCTACTGCGGTTCTCGTAGGCAAGGGGGAAGGAGTACTGGGAGGCTGACCACGGTATGCAGCTGAGGGATCCCTGGACCTCGCCCGCTGGTGGGCTGCTTCCGGTGAACGTTGGCTCAACCCTCCTCTCTGAGGAGATAAAATGAGAAAGAGGCTTCACGGCGCAGCGAGACCTGAGATCCCGGGAACTGTGGAAGCAATATACGACAACGTGATCTAAAGACATATAATAATAGGTTCGACAATGTATAACAACTAGGTTTTGGGATGCCACTAGTGTGCCCCAAACTCCAAAACAGTCATGCTCTCCTCTGCTATCAGAGAATCGTGAAAGACGGAATTTCTTTTTCAAACCGGGGTCTGCTGAGCTCATTTTAGGGACAATCTTTCCTGTCTCGAGTGAGTTTCTTACCATGAGAAGTCTGGAAGCCGTCTAGGCCTCACATGGCCGTGTGCCCCATTCTCATGAGACACAAAGCATCTGTCTCTTACGGGTACTGGATAGATAGCTGACCGTGCCTGTTGAGTGTGATTGTTGTCTCTCTGCTCGACCTCTGTCCAGTCTTCCCCCGGAAACTCTGAACGACTCAACTTCCAGCTCCGAACCTGTCCTGTTTCATCGTAAACTGTTAGGTTATATCCGGGGCCATGCTGCAGTACATTTTGTTCAATGAAATGGCAGATTTGTAGCCTCTCCCTAATGTGTACATGGCTGAAGGTGTCTGGTGCACAGCACATAGCTGTGATAGCCGGGAACACCAGGATTTCCTGTGAAGATCGGGTAGTAGGATTGTCAGAGGCAGACATATGAACTCACAGTGCTTGTGATAGCATGGGGAGGGTATGTGTGTGTGTGCGTGTGCAAGATCAAGCCAGATATATCTCAGGACAGAGGAGGGAAGTGGCCGTGAAGTACCACCCTTATCTGGGGAGCTATCAGCAATGGGCAGCTGCCCAGGGAGAGGGTCAGAATCAGCTTTCTTCAAAGATGCAACCCCTCACAGCTACCCACGAACATACGTGCAGAACTAAATGGACTCCGGGGCTTATTTTCTAAGAGAGAACCCATGAAACTGGGAGGAAATCATAGTTGGGGAAAAGGGGGAAGGATCGGGGGATGGCTTAAGAAAGAAAAGGAAGCAAAACATCTGAGCTCACATCGTGCTCACCTTTCTGCGCAAAGCCGGTGCCGCTGTTTCGCTGTCCCTCGGAATCCAGCAGCAGCTGTCATGTCATGAAGGGGTTGTTCCTGCTTCAGCGCTTCTCTTCCACTGAGAAACAATGTCCACGGTATTCCCGAGGAAACTTCTTACCATGGGCCCAATGCTGCCCAACTTCTATTGTATTTTCTCTTTCCTTGTCTTCCCTTGTATCCAGTCATGCAGGGAGCAGCTTCTCACTGACTTACTGAGGGAAAGGGACTTTTCAAAGACATATGTGGGTCAGTAAATAAGACACCAAGTAAATGTGATCTTTTTCAACTCTTCTCCCAGCTCTGAAATGCTCGGAAGGTGTAAAACCCTTTAGCCAGTCTCAACATTGGCTAGATATTTTAAATTTATTTTTTATTTATTACAATATATTCATTTTCTATCCCTGATATAGACCCCTGCCTTCTCCCCTCCCAATCCCACTCTCCCTTCCTCATCAACTCCCATGCTGCTCCCCAAGTACACTGATAGGGGAGGTCCTCCTCCCCTTCCATCTGACCCTAGCCTATCAGGTCTCATCAGGACTGGCTGCATAGTCTTGCTCTGTGGCCTGGCAAGGCTGCTTCCCCTTCAGGGGAGGTGATCAAAGAGCCAGCAACTGAGTTCATGTCAGAGGCAGTCCCTGTTCCCATTACTAGGGAACCCACTTGAACAGTGAACTGCCATGGGCTACATCTGTGCAGGGGTTCTAGGTTATTTCCATGAATGGTCCTTGGTTGGAGTATCAGTCTCAGGAAAGACCCCTGGGCCTAGATTTTAAAGAATGCTGTGTCTCCTCAGCAGGGTAAAATATTTAATTCACTATTAGGTTGAATAAGAGGAAAATTATGCTACCACAGAGCTGAAATTATACACTGAAGATTTTCTCTTCTGCAGCATCCAGTTACTTGGAGGCACACAAGTGGGCTGTGACTCATGGCTAAGACAGAAAATGTTCTGAGAGAAACTGGCAGCCGTCAGCACCTGGGCCTCCAGATACACTTTCAGTAGAACATCTGTTCTGGTGCAGGGCTCTGTATCACAAAAGCCTGTGGCCAAGATGTGCCACACTTAGCTTTTAAGAACAAATCTGCAAATGCATCAGGGTCCTGTCTGTACACTCACGTGCATACTCACTTAAGAGGGCTTTGTTTTTAAATTAGATTTAGTAAAGTGGAAACATGGTTTGCTGACTAGTTTTATATCAACTTGACACAGGCTAGAGTTATGTGAAAGGAAGGAACCTCAGTTGACCCATAAGGATCCTACGATTCCTCCATAACCAGCAGTAGGGCATCTTTCTTAGTCAGTGATTGATTGGGAGGGCCTGACCCATGTGGGTGGTGCCATTCTTGGGCCAGTGGTCCTGAGTTCTATAAGAAAGAGGGCTGGGCAAGCCATAGTGATGAAGCCAGTAAGCAGCACCCTCCATGGCCTCTGTATCAGCTTCTGCCTCCAGGTTCCTGTCCTGCTTCAGTTCTGCTTTGATGATGAACTGTTACATGGAACTGTGAGTGAACTTTCCTCCCCAAGTTGCTTTGGTATAAATGTTTCACATAGCTAAGACAGTTTCATCAGGATTCTGTGTGTGTGTGTGTGTGTGTGTGTGTCTGTGTGTGTCTGTGTGTGACAGAGCTCGTATGTGTGCCTCATACCATGAGAGGGCAGCAGAGGGTACAGACAGTTGTAAGCCACGATGTGGTTACTGGCTATAGAACTCAGGACCTCTGGAAGAGCAGACAGTACTCTTAACCACTGAGCCATCTCTCCAGCCCCATTGTTAGGATTCTAAATAGATGGCTTGATGAAATTCAGATTTGAAGAGCTATCCATGTCAGCAATATGCTATGAGAAGAGTGATGAGGGGTCATACACACGCTGGAGAAAGGTGACTCACTAGTTAATTCCTGATCACACACTATCCACACTGAAAAAGGTACAGGTGTCCTGGAAGGTAAGATTAAAGAGGTCAGTGATGGCAGAAGTTGTGAAATGCGTGCTAAGGAGCATGGTTCCTGAAGGAGAAGGCAGAGTGAGCTAAAACCTGTCTTAACAACTTGACCAATCTGTGTTAGTGACTGAGAAGAGAGGAGGGTGCAGCAGGAGCAACCACACACACAACAGTGGCACTGTGACTCAGTACTCCTTCCCCAGGGCACTGATGCAGAATGCACTGCTGGTGTGTGCTCAAAGGTAAACCGAGGAACTGCAGCTGCAAGCCAAATGGTCCTGACTGATTTGACACAGATAGGTTAAGTGGCATCCATCCACCAGTGCATCAAGGTGAGACCTGAAGGCAGGTCAAAGACACTTCCCATAGTCTGACTTGAAGCTGGAGGAAACGCCTCTTAAAGTTATTCACCCCAGCTCAACTGGCCTCACAGTGCCAGCCGCATCCCTGGGTCTTTTGGAAATGGTTTCTTTCCTGTGGAGAAAAGCAATCCGTGCATAGCCGGCCTCCCCAACTCAAGTGTTTTTTCTGCTAATGTTTATACAAATTGTCAAACATACTATAATTTTGAAACATGCAAATAGTCTGGGATGCTACAACATGACACCAAAATAAAATATCCCAGTCAATAATGTCAGAACTAAGATAGCTCGGAGGCTGGAAGTAATAAGGAAGAAAAGTATCCTACATAAGCACTATGACTAAATAATTGATATGTGTGTACCATGGGATGTTAAGCTTCAAAAAGGAAAATTCTTGCCATTTTTTAGATTTTGAATAGCTAAGAGGGCATTATTATTTTAAATGAAATATTCTAGGCACAAATAGACAAGTACTTTATGATTTCACTTATGTATGGAATTCTAAAGTGAACCTTACCTAAAATGAAGAATTATAGTCAACAGAGGTTGTGGAGGTGGAAAGATGCTGGTCAAAGATAAAATATTTCAGTCAGAAAGAATAAGTTTGAAGTTATTTTTCATAATAGCGAGTATAGTTAATTGCACGCATTGTCAATTTGAAAACCACGTTAAGTAGTTTCTACATGAAAAATAATGAATACAGTATGTAATTCAGGGCTACTTAATATTTTTGTAACTGTAGCATTTTCACCTAAGAAACTTTTAGAGGATCATGGCTAAATTAGTAGGTGTGTAAGTCACACTGTTACGGTAACTCATAAAAAAGTGTGTTTTACTTTTAAATTTGTTTTTGAGAATTTCACATGAGTACTGCATTTAACCCCCATCCTTTTCCCCTACAACTCTTTCAATGTATCCCCACTCCCTCTCAGACTCAAGACCTCTTCATATATAGATATATACATATATAATGAATATATGTACGCGTTCATCCTGCTGATCCCATTTTGTGTTTCATAGATGTGTATTTAGAGCTGACCACTTGGGGTCAGATAATCTTTCAGGGAGCTCCTTCCTAGAGAAGACTGACTCATTCTGAGTAGCAATTAACTGCGTGTAGCACTTTCCCTATGGCAGGGTCTTCTGAAATTTCTCCCAGGCATGTTGACAGGTCAACTGGTGTTATCATGGCATGGGCCTTCTTTAGGCAGCCATACTGTTGCGATTTTATGGGCTCAGCTTTGCTGTCATGTCTAGAAGACACTGTCTTCATGTCTGGCCTTATAATCTTTCTGGCCCTCTTCTGTAATGTCCTCTGAGATTTAGGTGTAGGATTCGTGTTGAACATGTATCAGCTTGGTATGGGCTCCCCGTGGTCAGTTCTCTGCACACTGACCAGTTTGGGCATTCTGTAATAGTCTCCATCTGCTGGAAAAGCTTTTATGATGAGGGGTGGGGACTGCACCAATCGCTGGGTATAAGGTTCAATATTAAAGCTGCAGTTAGAGAATGCACTGGCTTCAGAATGTGACAGTAGTAGGTTCTTCTGTAGGTCCCATGGCCTCACAAGCCATGGGGACTTGGCCAGGCTGGCATACCAGGCATGAAGTTCCTCCTTGAATGGGCTTTAAAGTCAGACAACTTTTAGTTACTGCCAAGATGTAAGCGATGCTATTGCACTTTGGGGGATATTGAGCCATGCTGGTAATCATTGTGGTTTGTAGGCTCTACAACTGAGTAAAACTGTTGATTGCTTTTCTCTATTAGTGGCTTGTGTGCCACCTTCAGGGAGCTAATCCTCAAGGCAGAGGCCTCCAGGGAAGCTCCATGTTGATTCCTCTGAGTCCATTGTCAAGAGAGTATGAGATAGTTAGTGACAAGGTCTCACCTTCAAGTCCTGGGAAGAAACCAAGGGCAATGACAATAATCTACGTTATTTGGGGCTTCTCTTGTACTTTCATTACCAACAACTCAAAAGGACATTCCCATGCCTGGCACTGGGTTTTTGTTACATGGTGTATGGGTCTTTGGGATGGGTGTTACCATTCTAAGTGGCTTAGCTGCATATTTGTATATACATTCATTTATATATCATGTGTACTTTTTAAGAAAACAAAATAATGTGTTTCCTTTTAGCTTTCAGATTTTAAAACAATTCTTTGGTATATGTACAATTTTATCTTTGATCAAGAAATAAAATCTCCATAAATATGAGAAAGTTGATTTCTGTTATCTCAGATCCTGTCTACGTGGGTCCTTCGTTGTGTGGAAACCACAATAGGTTAATATGCCATATGACTAACATAACTGTGATTTAAAAAGACCAAGTGTCATGTTTTCTTAGGAGCCTGCGGAGCAGCGCTCACTCAGCCTGATCCTGGAGATACAGATTAGAAGCAGAGGGCTGGCATTCAGGAAAATCTACCAAACGCCCTGTGTTAGGAGAAGGGAAAATCAACCAGAGGGTGCCGCAACCATGATCTACTTGAGTGAAAAACATGCAAACCTGGGCTTTTAATTCACACCTTTTAAAAGGGTGCCTGACAACACACTTAGATATTAACCCTAAACATGACCATTGGAAGCAGTTGTAAGTGGCTTTGTTACTGTTGAGAGAAAACAGAAACGCAAAGCGCAGGCCAAAGACCATACTGCAGATGACGGCCGCTTGCAAGTGCCCGGATGGCCAGAGCATCCATGCCTGGTGACGTCCTCTGCCTCTTTCCTGAACTGCCACCTGAGCATCTGGGTCTCAGTACGGAATTCCACATTCCTTCTATGTTCTCTCCTCCTAGGACCCTCCATGCTCGCTGGTGTCTACCGCCCTATCTGCCTGCGCCTCTCTGCAGCTTGGCACATCTGCTAAGCACTTTTTACATTTCGCACTGTAGTAAAATTGTTCTTAGAATTCACTCATCTGAAAACCTTTTCATTACATTTCCATTTTTAATGATAACTTTATAAACATCACAGAATATGGAGTTCTATGTGTACACTGACTTTATCTCAAATTTACACTTTAAGCCCATTTTTAAAAAATGTCTAATGTATTGCTTTATTTAAAGCAAACTCTCAGACAGGGGAATGCCTGGAATCTCTGTGCCCCAGGCTCACTACCTGCTTCTATCTTCTGTTAGATCCCAACGCACTGAGCCCAATGCTGAGAGCTTATTTCATATTAGCATTCATTTTATAGATTTTCATTTCTGACTAGAAATATCGCTTCAACTCTATTCACCATGGCAACACAACAGCTGAAGATTCTTACAGCTTGCTTAGTGAAGAAAAATACTTGAAAATATCCTTTGAGGCTAAAATTGGTTTTGTTTTCACAGCACCCCATGAAGTCACTGAAGGAGGAAGGATAACACTGTACATTTCAGATGGATTTACCCACCGGGAGCATTACAAACACCAGAGAGAGGAAAGAGAGAGAAAAGGAAAGGGAAGACCCAGAAGTAGGAAGAGAGGGTACAAGGCTCTGGCATGGCCACATGCTCCCCATGAGCCACTCTTGTTCGTATGGTCACACTTACTGTTTAACTTGCTCCTGCTTGAGCTGGAGTTTGGCTTTCCCAAGGGCAGGGATCATGCTTCATTCATATGCAGCCGAAATGATTTTTCTGTACGTAGACTGGAAAAACAGATTACGGTTATTTAATAACCAGGAAGCAAGCAAGGCTAAAGAGGGGTTGGGGGTGTGGCACACACAGAACACTTGACCTGTCAGACCTCAGCTGGACTCCCAGGGCCCTCTGACAGCTAGGAGTTGTCTGCAACTCCAGCTCTGGGGGGCTAAGGGGAGGCTGAGGAGGGGGCCCTGAGGCCTTGTGCCTCTGGGAACCTTGGCACTCACAAGCACACACACACATCAATGCTTAATTTAAAAGATTGAAACTAGTATTTAAAAACAAAAAAAAAGTGTAGAAGAAAAAGAAAAGTTAACATCACACATTTAAAAAAATCTTGTAATATAATGAAATGTGAGAATACAAACTGTTTCATTCTCAAGACAATTTTATTAGTGTTTAAATGCAAAGGAAAACAAAATGCAAATCTTGGTAGTGGTGCAGAGCAGAAGAGTGAAGGCGAAAGTCACATATTTGAGTGAAGTTGACACAGGGCTCAGCCACGTGGTGGACAAGCAGAACATAGTGAGGCAGGCAACTTAATCCTTCATTAGTCAATATTAGCCACACAATGCATGATAGCTATACTACAATCCACAGGCTAAAGAAGCTTAACACTAAGGAAGACTCTAGGGAGGATGCTTAATTCTCATTTAGAATGGCAAACAGGATAGACACTGGAAGCCCTGGAAGACAGGGAACAGGATGGGAGCCTAGCCTACTACAGAGGATCCTCTGAAAGACTCCACTCAGCAGAGGATCGAAGCAGTTGCTCAGACTCACAGCCAAACTTTGGGCAGGGCACAGGGAGTCATAGGAAGAGAGTGGGAGGAATGAAGGACCTGGAGGAGACAGGAACTCTATAGAAAGATCAACAGAGTCAATAAATGTGGACCCCGGAGTGGGCTGGGGTGGGGAGCTGCAGAGACTGAGGAACCAATGAAAGACCATGCATGGAGAGGGCCTAGACTCCCTGCTCAGATGTAGCCCATAGGCAGCTCAGTCTCCACGTGGGTTTTCTAGTAAGGGGCAGTCTCTGACATGGACTGTGGTGCCTGCTCCTTGATCACTTCCCACAGGCCATATGGCCTTGCCAGGCCACAGAGGAAGAGGATGCAGGCAGTCCTGATGAGACTTGGTAGTCTGTGGCCAGTTGGTCAGGGAGGTGGGCTCCCCCTCTCTGAGGACAGAGAAATGGGCGACAAGGAGGTGAGAGTGAGAACTTCCTTCAGATCAACTTCCTCAACCTGGATCAAGACTTCAGTGACTCTGATGTGTGTGGGGGGGGGGGAGGGGCAAGGGGGACTATCCCCAACAAACTTAAACACAGTGTAATTTGGAAAGGTCTCCTGGTGTGATGCCACCCCTGGTGCACAGGGAACTGGACTCAGGGTACATGTAATTTCCTCCAAGAATATGGTTTAGAGATAGGCTGCCTGTTCTAGCATAAGGGCCTGAGGGAAGGTCTGGCAAGGTCTGGGTCACACAGAAGTCATTTGGGCTACTAGCTACCTCTGGTCCTGGTTGTGGCTGCTGGGGGGAGCCTCAGGCTATACGGATAATATAAGGGCCATTTAGCCTATTAGGCATCTCTGGTTCTGGTTGTAGGGAGCCTCCGAACATGAGGGTCATTTAGATTGCTAGCCACTCCGGTCCTTACTGTAGGAGCTTGATATGGCCGGATCAACAGATAACACAGCTCACCAGGCATTCCTGGCATTCCAGACAGAACAGGCTTTACATGTTTTCCTTAGACAGTTTGCTTAACATTCCTGGTTTCTCTGGACATCTGTGGGTGCAAGGACCTTCTTGCTGTGTTCCCAACAGGCCTCTATTAAATGGCTCTGGTCTCAAGCCTAAATGTCCTTGGTTGTGTGTGTTAGGTTCTTTTCTGTTGCTGTGATAAAACACAATGACCCCAGGCTACCTAAGGACCAGTGAGGCATGTGTGTGTGTGTGTGTGTGTGTGTGTGTGTGTGTGTGTGTATGTGTGTGTGTGTGAGACAGAGAGACAGAGAGAGAGAGAGAGAGAGAGAGAGAGAGAGAGGCAGGAAAAGCATGGCACTCACAAAGCAGCAGGCCTTGGGCAGGAGCTGAAGCTGAGAGATCACATCTTTTACCATAAGCACAAAACAGAAAAGTCCCATGGAGAGGGCTTTAAACAACCAAAGACTTCACAAGGTGATGTGCTTCCCCAGGCTCACAGCCACAGCTTCTAAAGCACCCCAAACTGTCCACCTGCTGGGGACCAAATCTCTGAGCCTGTGGGAAAAAAATTTTTTTTCATTTAAATTACCACAGGCTTTCTCAGTTGGAGGTCAGAGGCTTCTGGGGACCTGTGACCCTTGATCGGATTCCTGAAGAATAGCTCTTCTTTCAAGAATGAGTAAAGAACGGCTCCTTAGAACTGCATGTGTCCAGAGGGTTTAGTCTGTGGTTGAATTCAAGTGAGCACAGGCAGAAAAGGTGAATATATTGTCTTCTAAGTCAGGTCAAGGGTCACAGAGCCACTCTAAACTGTTTGGATTTTCCTCACAAATAGTCGTTGTTTGTGTAGACACCTGAGATTTGACGAGTCACAAAGAAGAGAAACTGTTGTCTTTAGTTAAGTATCACGGGTTTCTTGGGGAATCAAGTTTCTATCCCAGTGATTTTGATAATACCCTTCTTAGCTTATATTGGTCAACAAAATGCCTCCATTGAACAGAATTATAACAGCTTATTACCTAATGTTTGAAAATCAGCTTTCGAGAAGAAAAACTAAGCAAGCCTTTGGTTGTAGCATGTACCAGGTTCAGTGGTGTAAATATCTTCATTGTGACCAAAGTCAGAATAGTGACACACTGTGGCTGTGCACATGAAACAGATGCACACTAGTTCCTTCTCAGGCAGTACTCTGTCTCACAAGTCAGGCCCCTGTCA
The DNA here is from genome assembly GCA_028658305.1 of Pachyuromys duprasi. Lineage (NCBI taxonomy): Eukaryota > Metazoa > Chordata > Mammalia > Rodentia > Muridae > Pachyuromys > Pachyuromys duprasi. Next base: position 115,028,944 of record CM053764.1, on the reverse strand, counting down.
TCTGAAGCTCTAGAGCACAGAAACATAGCAAGTGACCAGTCAAAGGTAAACTTCCTTGCCTTATTATAATGAACCTCATCATGTTTGCATAATTTAATTTTTCTCAATGGATTGTGCTTATAAACTTACCTCAGGTGACAGTGAATGATGGGTGTGGTCCCAGGTTCTTCTGCAGAGCAGCCTGGCCCAACCAGGTCCACATTTCCCTCTTCCCTGCAGAACGGAGGCACAGGTACACAGAGGTGGTGTGCCTCAGGGAAGGAACCAGCACGTGGATGCATCCCTCGACCTCAGGCCCTCCTGCCATTTCATGTTGGGCAGAGCTTAACATGGTAAGAAGCCCAAATGCCCCTGGACATAGAGAATGGATGGCATGAATGGGCAGCCACCAGGCAGAAGCTGCTGGTGTCCTTGGTGCCTAAGTGTGGCTGGTAGGTTGGGCTGAAGAGCATACAGTTCTCAGCATGTCCTGTCCCTTTGCTGTCTGTCCTTCTGAGCTGGATGGCTGAAGTTAACACACACACACACACACACACACACACACACACGGTTTGGCAAGCTGAGCTCCCCTGATCTCACTGAGTCACTGTGTTTTATGGCTTAGTGAAGCAGCTGTGCTTTGTTCTTTGATTCCATCTGGGCATGGTTTTCTTTCAATAGATGGCTTAAAATAATTAGTGTGTAGAGTGATAAAAGTGGTTGTTCTTGGATTTGCCTTTCTGTTTCATGTTATTATACTTTCTGTTTGGGTTGTCTCTTAAAATTATTTTTAACACATTGTCTCTGTTGTTTGTATGTGTTGGTACATTTTTCTTCTGATTGTTTAAAAGATCTAAAATCCAGTTGCACTGGCCAAATTTACGACGACAACTCTATACTCTGTAGATATTCTCCCATTTTGCTGTCTATGAGTTATAGATTTTAACTTTGTAATTCAAGATGAGTGCCAGAAATACCTTGGCAATAAAAGTAGAAACGAGAAATGGTGATAGACAGTGGTGCCCACCCAGGCATGAAGTTATCATATACATGAAGACACCCGTAAGATGACTCTGCATTAGCACGTTGCCTGAGAGGTTCAAAAATTTGGAGTTAATTCCTGGGACTGGGGCAAAGTCACCAGAGCACAGTTCTTTCAGAGCAAGGGTCCAACAGTCCCCACCCAGATTAACCTTGGGATGTGACTAGGGTCACGTAGCCCCTAAGGAAGCCTATGGAATGTGTTAACTCCCTCCCCCTTGCTACAACCTAACCTGCATGTAACAGGGCAGGTATCCCCAGGTAGCCAGATCTGATCCATTTGCAGTTTTGGTGCCTGAAAACAAACCAATCATTTTAAGGTCAACTCCCCTAGGGACCCTTTCACCCAATCCTATAGTGCCAAGACTTGCACTTCCCTACTTTCGTTTTTGCCCCCTTAAAAACCCTGTTCCCCGAGAGTTGGGGGTCGCTTGCCTCTTTGTTCTTCCAAAGGGCAGCCACCCAGCTCGAGTTTGTAATAAAGGCCCTCGTATATTTTGCATTGGACTCAAAACCTGTTGGTCATTTGGGGACTCGCGATCTGGGTATTTCACTCCACCACAGAAACAGGCACCACTTCATGTGGTCTTTGAGTCGTTTTCCACTCTGTTCTCAGCTCTGATGAGGCTAGCCCTCAGAGGGAAGCCTCACTGAACTTTGACCTGAGAAGCGTGGTCAGCTTAAATGGCGTGAACTCTGATGTGATGCCACAGCGTGTCTCTGCTAGCACTGGGCAAGGAACATGATGCTTCCCTCAAATCCTAACTTCTTTCTTTTTTCTCCCTCTCACATTTTGTTTTTTGAATCTGTATTTGTGTTTGGGTATGTGTTTACATGATAGAGGCTGTTGTGTACATGGAGACTGCCATCAGGATTTTTTTCCCTGGCCAATTTCCACCTTATTTTTAAAGACAGGGTCTCTTCCTGAACCTTAAGCTAGTTTTTGTTTGTTTTGGCTTCACTGACCTGCTCCTCTCCCTGTGCTTCCCAGTGCTGAGGTTACAGGCACGAGACACCATGACCACCTTTTCTTAGGTTCTAGAAGTCTGAACTCAGTTTTTTCCCAATGAGGCAGCACCCAGCACCTTACATCCTTTACCTATAATAAACGGAATTTGCATAGCCCACTTTTCCTTCCTGCCACACTTTGAATTCCTTTACGTCTATTAAAGTTCCTTATGCCCAACACTTCAGCTCCATTTTGCAGAACCATTATGAAGAACCATAGGGACTGCATTATCTTCTGGCAAGGATGCTCCCCCCTCAGGGGGAGGTGATCAAAGAACAGGCCAATCCATTCCTGTCAGAGACAGTCCCTGTCCCCATTACTATGGAGCCCACTTGGATATTGAACTGCCGTAGGCTACCTCTGCGCAGGGGTTTCAGGCCATTTCCATGAGTACTCCTTGGCTGGAGTATCAGTTTCAGAAAAGACCCTTACGCCCAGACTTTTTGGATCTGTCACTCTCCTTGTGGAGTTCCTGTCCTCTCTAGGTCTTACTATCTCCCACTTCTTTCATAAGATTCCCTGTGCAGCCACTCCTGATGAGACCTGATAGACCAGGATCAGAGGGAAGGGGAGGAGGACCTCCTTTATCAGTGGATTGGGAGAGGGACACAGTTGGGGAAGAGGGAGGGTGGGATTGGGAGGAGAGAAGAGAGGGAGGTACAGGGGGTATACAAAGTGAATAAACTGTAATTAATACAAATTTTTAAAAAATGAAAAAAAATTAAGCCCAGGTTTTTGAGGAGGATCAGTGTGTAAGTACACTTTGTTGTCAAATCCCATGACAGGAGCATAGTTCCAGAAAACACAAGATGGGAAGAAAAAGCAAATTTCCACAAATTTTCTTTCCTCCACGTTGGTCATTGCATAAGGATGCCTTTCAAACAACTAACTATCCAGCTTACTATATAACTAACTAACTAATTAAATAAATAAATAAGTTCAATTTTAAAAAAAACGAACTCCAGGGACTGGTGAGGATTACAGCGCTCTCAATTAGACATGTAGGGTGTGATCACTGAAGCAGGCTTTGGGAGCTTGTGCATATAAACTCAAGGAGAAAGAGCTGGACACAAAAGCAAAAGACCTTGTGTTTATATCTGGTCAGAAAAAAAATAATAAACAAGCTTTTCAAGGTATGATATCAGAATGTGTGGCATAGTGTGAGAAGAAAAGTTACATTTTTTTTCTTAGAAATATTTTTCTCAATGGAAAATGTATTCATTTATAAAATTCTTTGATTTATTAAATACACAGTGAATGGCAAATGCTAGGGTTGTGTCATAATTATGAATGTGACGTAGCCTTTAGCACATTCTTAGTTTTAAAAAAATTTTTACTCTGTAACTATGGATGGCCAGACACTTACTATGAATACTATGAATAGCTGGGAAACCATTTGTTCTTCTTCAACTTCCCAAGGGCAAGTGTTAAAGGCACAGACCACTACAGTCAGCTAATGTTTAATTTTTAAGTTTGAAAGTAATTCATATGCTTACAGAAAATGTGCAAAACAAAAAACTAGGAAGAAGAAACAAAACACTAGAAGAATCACAGTCATCCCAAAGGCTTTGTTTCAAGGGCCACAGCCCACCTATGTGAGAAAGGCAGCAGAGGCCGGAGGCAGCTGATCGCACTGCGTCCACGGGCAGGAAGCAGAGAGAGATGCACGCTGCCTTCAGCTCCCTTTCTCCTTTCCATCCTGCCTGGTGTGACAGTCCACAGGATGGTGCTGCCATACACAGCGTGGGTCTTCTCTTCTCAGTTAACTTTTCCTTCACAGACACCCTCACAGACACTTTCACAGATGAGTGTTCCCACACTGGTTCTAAATTCCATCAAGCTGAACATCAGAATTAACCATCGCAGCTAGGAATATAACATCAAACCACAAGAACAGAGCAGATCGTACAGGTACATGGAACTCACATAGAATGAAGCTGTGACTTAGTGTAGAAAACACACACTTTGCAGTACTTCACGGTGACTTTATTTACATGGAGTTTGATGAGATTTTTGATAATTCAGTGTTTTCCAAGTTAAGAAAATGAACATGTATTTTTAATTAAAGAGAACTAGCAGTAAGAGTCCAGTGACCTCACACTCTGCACTGCTCTGTGTTCTGACCTCTTGCTCTCTTTGAGTCCTAAGATCATGATGAACACTGCTCGTGGGCAGATGTCACTTGTGTGATCTGTATCCACCCCACTGCACATGTTTCTTCTACTCAGTTCCCAAGTTACTTTGCTCCTTCGCTGCTCTCCTCTCTACATATATCCCAAGGGAGACATGGGGATAATCTTATTTTTTACTGTGTAAGAACTCTGACAAATGAAACAAGACAATTTGAAAGTGACCTCCTCTCTCGAAACAGCTTATTTAATAAAGACCAATTAGTGAGGGAGGGGTGCCACAGAGATCCCTAACTGGGGCTTCTTAGGGTCTGAGTCCCTGTTTGGGGCAGAGGTAGAATGTCTCCAGGATGTTCTGTGTGGACACCAGTCTCCAAAATTTCAAAATCTATTTTGAGCCCTGTGTATAGCACCAATTCAGACTGTCAAATTCCATGTACTCTATTTTACAGGGTGATTAAAGGCACACATTTGCCATGATTATAAACTGGGTTAAAAGTTAAGAGATCGGAGTTTCAAATATGCAGTTACATAACTTCTTTTGTCTTCCATTTCCCTAACCATTTTCCATGAAAAGTGAAAGCTCCTGAAGGATGTTGTCATAGTGACTTTATGTTGCTGTGAAGAGACTCCATGGTCCAGACAACTTGTAAAAGAAAGCGTTTAATTGGGGCTTGGTTACAGTTTCAGAGGGTTCTGCCATGATCATCTTGGTGAAAAGCATGGCAGCATATGCAGGGAGGCATGTTTCTGGAGAAGTAGCTGAGAGCTTACATCTGATCCACAAGCATGAGGTGGAGGGGGGGGGGGACACAGACAGAAGGGTGGAGAGAGAGAAGCAGAGAGAGGAGAGTGAGAAAAAGGTGAAAAGAGAGAGGGAGAAACAGAGAGAGAAAAAGGAGGAGACAGAGACAGAAAGAAAAGCAGAGAGAAGGAGAGAGAAAGAAAAGGGAGAGAGAGAGCACTAACTTGGAATGATGTGAATCCCTCCCGCATTCATGCTGAAATGTTGGTGGGCCAGATCTTGTACCTGTCTTGTGCAGCTAATCATTACTGCTGTGAGTTCATGAGTGCAATGGCCATATCATGTCCTAAAGATTGCATCTTACTGGGCCCCTCTCTATTGTCCCCTCACATTCTTTTCTAATCCCTCTTCCAGGATGGCCTCTGATCCTTGAAGGGAGTGACATAAATGTTTAGAGTTGGGCACTTAGCAGTGGCTTCTTCCTGCAGTTTAACCAGTTCTGGGTTTCTGCAACAATCGCTGCCCATTGTTCATCTGATCAAAGCTGAAAGCAGCACTAAGTTATAGACATAAGCACAAATATTGAACAGGATGTTTGATGGACACAACACATCCATTCAGCAAGGCCACAACAGTAGCATCCACCATAGGGCTTATGACCTTCTGTGTCTTAGCATTACAACACTAGGCCTCAAATCCAAGCACAGACAGTTGGTTATTCCTTTAACACCAATGCTGCTATTACATCAAAGACATATCTTGCCTGGAAGTTCTTTTGTGAAGCAAACAAGGTCCATTGGTAAGACTTTTGGTGACTTTTCTCCTCCAGGAGTTTACATGGAACCTTCCATCACAGTGGGAGCTAGCCGACAGGGAGGAAGTACCATGGTAAGGTCCAATTTGTTTTCTGTGTGTCTTGAAATCAACACACAAGATACCTTTAGTGGTAAGGTCTTACCATGCAGTTCTGGTGGGAAACCTAATCAGTAGACCAAATTTGAGCCATATTTTTTTATGTACCAGAAAACTTCTGCTCTCTTGTTCCCCTTACTGTGAGGCTCTTTCATCCATTAGCACCTCTTCTGCACTTCACCACATTCATTTAGAATGTTAGCAAAAAAGAATATTAACTTTAGAAGCAGTGAGCAATCAATCTCTGTCAGCTTATAAAAAATCAGAAAAGATGATTATAGGTTAGCTGGTATTTTTTCTGTTTAAGATACTATTTTTCAATAACAAATGTGATAACTACTCATTGTATAAATTTTTTAGGAGAGTATAGTAAAAATAATCATTTTTGTTATTCTTGCCAATAAAAGTAATTTTTACCATTTAGCATTTCTTCTTCTAGACTTATCTATCTATCTTTCTGTCTGTCTATCTATCTATCTTCAACTATCCTCATCATTTATATATGTATATTTATGTTTAATGTATGTCTATATATATGTATGTTAATACAAAGACATATACAGACATACATATATAAACATAGATATCTAGATATATGATATAGATAGACAGACAGATGATAGGTAGAAAGACAGACAGTTAGAGAAGACTAAAAGAAGAATACTAAATGGTAAAAATTACTTTTATTGGTAGGAATAACAAAAATTGTTACTTTATTCATACACTCCTAAAATATTATACCATGAGTAGTTATTACATGTGTTATTTTCTTTGTTATACACACTACATATATAATCTATCTTCTATCTAGCTATCTAGCTATATGTACTGTGTGTCTGTGTGTGTGAGAGAGAGAGAGAGAGACGTTCAAGAACAAGTTGGGCCTTTCAGCCGTGTCTGTCTCCATGCTGCCCTTAATGACACAGCTAGGTGTGCTTCTCAAGGTGGCCCCAAGCAGTGTCCATGTTAGTGTGAGAAATCTGGACCTAGGCTCACAGGACATGGACAATTAACTTGGTGGTAGTCAACGTCAGTATAAGTGCATGTCCTGTGTGCCTACCTCGAAACAGAGCTAAGGCAGCTGGGAACCTCACTTCTGTGCTGAGGTCTCCCACATTTGGTTCTAATTGTCACTCTTAATTACACATCACATTGTTCATATAGAATTTTAACAAAAGTTTCTAGAAGCTAAGGATGCTGAGCACGATTCTGTCAGAGTGTTCCACACCAGTGTTCAAACTAGAACAGATTTTGGCCCAGGTGTGGTCCACTTGGAATTCTTATACAGTGTTGGGTGGAGTGTAAACCAGCATGGTCAGTGTGGAAAGCAGTGTGAACTTCCTCAAAAACTAGAAACAGAGCTTCTGTGTGACCCAGCTATACTGATCAGAGCATATATTCACCAGATGTTATGTCCCAGCACAGACACTTGTCACCTATATCCACTGACACTCTATAGACAAGACCTAGGGAATGAGGCCAACCCATATGTCCATCCAAAGATAAATAGATAAAAAAGTAAGGCACAAATGCAATAGAATATTATCCTGTTATAAAAAAATGAATTTATATCTGCAAGCAAGTAGATGGAACTTGAAAAATTACACCTGGTGGAGTAACTCACACCAAGAAAGGAAAGAGCCATGTGCTCTCTCTCTCACATGTGGGAATCTGGCTTCAATTATGTCCCTTCAATTATGTGTTTATCTCGGAGCTTGGGTGGAAGCCACAGAACTAGAAGGTCCTGCTGTGGGAGGTGGCACCTTGAGTGAGACAGGAGAATGGATTTACCCATGTAAAATGAATGTGTTGAGGTGATATGGGGAATGCAGAAAGGCTTAAACAGGGAGGGGTATTGAATATGGGAGAAATAAGAGGCTAAAAAAGAGAGATGATCCAAAGGAAGAAGAATGAGAAGCCATACGTTCGCCTTTGATCTCACAACTCAGCTTTAAAAAGTGGAGGGGTAGCAGAACCCATGTGAAATAAAGAAAATGGGAGGGTACTGAGAGTTAAGTAATCCAGTAGGGATGGCGACAGGAGCATGCAGGAAAGGACTAAACAGGGGGAGCAGTAGCCCAAAGAAGATCTATGTGAAAGCTGATCTCATTTCAAAATACAATGCTACCAAACTTAAATTATCCTTCATGAGTAGACCATGTCCTTCCCAGGAGGCATGGATTACTAAATGAAAAATCATACGTTAATGCATATCTTACCTCCCTGTGTCTTATTGGCCAGAGAGACAGCAGAGGTCTTTAAAATGGCACAGGCCATTGTCATCGTCCTCGGTTACAAACCCTAAACACATGGCAAGAGCCTAGTGCTGTAGAGAGCATACACTTTGGCTACAGGACACAAAGAAAGCAAACTGACCAGGAAATAGCCTTCCTTCTCGCCAGCTTTCGTAGTCTCAGAAGGAGCCATGCAGGCTGCTGGGGCCAAAACTCATCAGTACTCTTAGGAAGCGCTGCGTGCTGCAACACTAAGCTGCAGGCAAGGTCTTCCTCCGGGTGACTGTTACAGTGTGACATCTGCCTCTTGGTGCTGTTTGAGGCCTACCCTACAGGAGGAAATTCCATACATGACACTGTAATCCTGGTCAATCCTGGACCAGCCCGCCGCATGGGAGAAAGGCAACATTCCTGGTGCGTTCTCTCTGCAACTTTGCTGGGAGAAGGCTGCTGGTCATAAACAGTGACAGTACCTGACGTGTAGAAAACTGATCCACAGGCAAATTAAATGTCAGCCCCTTGAACACGTGTCCCAAATTTCCATCAACACCTCAAAGGCAAGAAGACCTCAGCTGAGGAGCAGCATTTCTAAAGGGAAGTAAGGCAGAGGCAAGGTACAATGTTTCTATGCTGGACGGTGCTGAAGCACTTCCTGAACCCCCCCTTACCCAGTCCTGAAGCTTACACACAGTCAGTCTTGAACAAAATCCTTATTAGCACACACCAAGAGAGAGCAAAGGCTACCGCACTCACCTGAGGTGACGCAGGAGTCTGTCATCCCAGAGCGTGGGAGTCTGAGGATGGTGAGGTCTGAGTTACCCTGACACACCCACTAAAACAATGTCTCAGGAAGTAAAATAAAATGAAGCAGAAGTTAAAAAACAGAACAGAGCAAAGCTTCATAAAAGAAGAGAAATAAAATCACTGATGCCAGGCAAAATAGATTTATGAAAGGGATAATTTGAATTAATTCCCTGAAGTATTTCCAAGGAGGTTAGTTATATAGGAGAGCTGAAGGTCTGCAATGTTTGGCGTTCTTTTTAATGAATTATTAGGTACTGAACATAAAATTAAGCAAGTGAAGTAAAACAGGAAGTGTAAAGACAAAGCCATGAATTCAAAGACCACGACTTGACTGAACCCTGGAAATGCCGGGAAAAGAGAACGGGAGGAGAAAATCTGGAGGAACGGAGGGTAGAAAAAGGCACCAACCGTGGTATAAAACGTTCTCAGCAGCAGAAAACGTAAAAGAAACATCTGAGAAATTCCAGGAAATTTTTAAAACTGTGGTTGGTGGCCAGAGAGTTTAGAGTGGCGTCAGTTAAGAGTGCGGGCTGCTCTTCCAGAGGACCTCAGTTGGATTTCCAGCACACGTGGTGCCTCGCCACTCCTGTAACTCCAGTTCCAGGGAATCTACTGCCCCCTTCTGTCCTCCATAGGCACTGTGCACAGTTAGTGCATAGACCTGTGAGCACAAACCACACCTATGTATATAACAGAAGACTTTCAAAGAGTGGTTGGCTTGACTGTAATTCTTCAAAATATTTGAGGAAATAAATTACATGAGACAGGGTTGCTGAGACATTTGGGCAAAGTGTAGAGAAATGTTCCCTACCTCTCAGGAGAAAAGAAACCTCCTATTGAAAGCAAATTTTATTAGCACAACACCTATTTTTTCCCCCCACAGGCTATTGAAATGAAAAAAGAAAATGAGTATTTTCAAGTGTTGAACTTAAACAACTTCAAAACTAGCTTTAGAGCCAACCCAATTACTGTTGGATTAAATACAGATATTTTCAGCTTTCCAAAGCAGCAGACAGTTTTCCACACCAGGATATGATTTTACAAAGTCCCTGGGAACAGTGTTCCATGAGGAAGGATCAGGCTGGGTGGAAGTCACTGGAAATATCGGCCCCACATAACTTGCCAAAGGGTGAGGTTCCTTCAGAAGTAAGAAACCAAGCAAGAAGAAGCAGCCCCGGATTCCCATCTGTATTTTTAGAGGCATTCCACACTGTGACAGGGCAAGGAAATGACTTTAAGGTGGGGGCTGATAGAGAAAAATGTCTCAAGAAGTTTTTAGCCCAAGCCTCGATAAATTCATGCCGTGATATTTATTATTGAATGAAATGAATGAAAATGCAAGTGTGAAGCACCACAATGAAGCTGCTTGTAAACTGAAACACAACAGTGATTTCGGGAGCAAAACAGACAGAAATACTGAGTGTGGAGGCCACCTGGGTTTCATTGGAGTTGATGAACAGGCTAACACCATCTCACATGCTTACAGCTGAAGAGATGGCCTTCGTGTTTCAAAAGCTGATTTCATCTTTTTTTTAATGTAATTCATTTATTTTTATATCAATCCATGTTAGGTACTTTGCATCCCAGGCATAGCCCCCTTCCTCATTCCCTCCTACTCTCCCCATCCCTCCCTCATCTCCTCCCCGCCCCCGGATGGAAAGCTGATTTCATCTTAGAGTGATGCCACGGTATCAGATGCGGCTGCTCCATCAACCACACGCATACGCCTCAGGTACCGTGCTCTGTGAGTGAGCAAAGGCCTTGCCATCGTCATCAGGAAGGCCATCTTGACAAACAACCCGGAGGACACATTCAGCAGCTGGGAGTTTGGGCATGTGGGTCCCAGCTGTACACGTGATGCATGATAAAGGATGAAGCTGTGAATCAACAACTGACCAAAATTGTTCCAAGGAAATGCACTTGGAGGCTAAAGCATGAGGCTGTGGATGTGAGTGTGTGTCTGTGAGTCTTTAAAGGGGTGTTTTTAATGGGCGAATTGAAAGCTAATCTCATTCTCAATGTTGCGTCCATAAGGATACAGTTCTTTGTATCTCATTTGCATTCTGGAAGCTTTGCTCACACTGGATCAGTACTAACCCACTCTTAAGTTTTCCATTACTGTCACTCCTGCAGCTTAGAAACACAGTTGAGTCAGAGCTGATTCTGTATCAACAAGCACACGGAGCAGTAGGGGGTGGGGGCTGGTGGGATGTCTGACAGAGGATTGTGTAACTAACCCTCCTGCAAGCGCTCTGAGAAGTCACATTGAGATGTAGATTTGACCACCTCACTTTTATTTATTTATTTATTTATTTTTATCTCAATCACAGGTTAGGTACTTTGAATCCCAGGCATAGCCCCCTCCCTCAGTCCCTCCTACCCTCCCACTCCCTCCCTCATCTCCCTCCTCCCCACCCCCTCCAAGTCCACCA
>CM053764.1:114998952-115010772 GCA_028658305.1 Pachyuromys duprasi | reverse complement strand
CCTATCAGTGTTAATATTTGACATTGAATTCCGTAAGCAACAAAAATAAAACCAAATGGAAAATTAGAAAATACTTTCCTGAAAGCCTCTTATAATTTGTTTGTACTTTCAAAAGGGACGCTGTGTAACATGCTGCCTGCAGTGAATCGGCACTTATGCTATGGAGTCAGGGGTCCCCTTGAATTGATGCTATTGCTTGAGGCTTCTGGATACTTCCAGGTGTTTCCACTTCCTTTGACTTGAATCTGTGTTTAAATTGAGCTTTGCCAGTGTCTGCCAGGCTTCAGATCAGGGCTGTGCATGCATTTGCTGGGATTATTTGGGGGCTGATGTGATCAGGTAAGTGATTTCCTTTAAATCAACCATCTCTGGTTCAGACAACAGACTCACATAAAACAAGGCATAAAGTAGGATTTTGGACATCAGTGTATTCACATTTGGAAACATGTGAAAGGGAAATGAAAAAAACTCCAAGAAATCATCATAAGTGACTCAAACAACAACCTACCAAGTATGGCTCAACAGTGTCATCATGGCAGTTATTAATGTGATGAGGAGGATCATTCCAGCTCCTTTCAGTTCAAAGCATCAAGAGTTCTCATGCTTAAGCATATCCCAGCAATGAGAACACACTTAATGCAAACCTTGCTCACTGGACTGAAGTATGGCACAGCCAGGGCCTGGTCACTACTCTTCACCCAAATAGAATTGGGGGCTTGATTTGTACATTTCATTTTGTTTCCTTGGAAATGTGTGTGCTCAAACAAAAGATGCAGCCAGGAAAAAGCAAGCACCAGCTGCCACAGCCACTTCCGTTCCCAGAACTGACTGTGCCGAGCTTTAAACTAAAGTCATACCTTCTCCTCACATTAAAACAGCACATGGCAGGTACTGAGCACCCTGTACCCCTCTTGTCTCAATGATGGAATAGATTGCACATTATTATCAGCCCTTCACTGCTTTTTATTTCATATCTAGTGATTGCCACCCGGACCATTAATCACAGAATCATTTGAGCTAATGAGAGGCAGCAATTTTGCTGATGATTGTTCTTTGAATTTTAGCATTTCTTATGCTCAGGACTCTTGCAAAAATGAGATAAAAGTGATACTTTATTCGAATTTTGTCAAGCAAAATATTCGATTACTGTATACAAAATATAAATGGAAATAATTATTTTCTTAATGAAGGCAAAGTAAGATAGTAATGATATGGCTGAAGTCACAACCACCAATGCATTTTAAGCTATTCAAAACTGTTTTTTTTCACTTTATTAATATCTTATTTACATCTTGGCTTTCTTAGTACATGATGCTTGAATGTTGCCCAGGTGCTGAGCGCTGTTATTGATGAGACCTGTCGCACTAGCATTTAGTTTTAAGTGGAATTTATTCAAAACAAATTTAAAATGCACATTTACTAAATGCATGATAATTGTTAAATGTTAGTAAAGACCAGCTATCTTAGTTACTTGTTAGTTGCTGGGAAGAGACACCTTGACCGAGGCAAACTGTAGAAGGAAGCATTTACTGTGGGTTCATGTTTCTAGAGCGTCAGAGCCCAGGACCACCATGATGACAAGCATGGCAGTGGCCAGGCAAGCGTGGGACTAGAGCAGTAAGTAGCTGAGAGCCTCCCTCTCGAATTCAAAAACACAGGGCAGAGGGAGAGGAAGGTGGGGAGGTGAGGAAAAGAGGGGGAGGGAGGAGAAAGATTTGGGAATGACATGCGACTTTTGAAACCTAAAAGCCCATCCCTAGTGACAACACTTTCTTTAACAAGGTCACGCAACCTAATCCTTCCCAAACAGTTCCACCAACTTGCAGAGACCAGGTATCCAGATATATGAAGGAGCCTATGAGAGCCATCCTTATTCAATCCACAACATCAACTGTGGTTTATGAATCTATAAAAAATAAAATCAGGTAAATTGGTATACTAAAACCTCATCACGGAGTTATTAATTTACATGAAATTTTTAAATGTGATATTCAGAATTTAAGGCATGCTTACTGCCACAAGTAAGAGTCATTTTAAAAATATTGCAAATAGGGGAATAGAAATAAAATTGTTTAAGAATGAGTCTGTTATGGTTTAAATTTTGTCTTTGAAAAGGAAAAGATATACTGAACTTTTAACTTTTGTAACTTCAAAATGTCACCTTCTTTGGAAAGAGTCTTACACATATGAGTTACACTGAGATAAATTCAGAGTAGAACTCAGTCCTTAAGGCCATGACTGGGGGACTCAGAACAAGAGCTGTGAGGGGACAGGAAAGCATCCATATGGAGGCAGAGGTGGAGTGATACATCTATAAGCCAAGGGATGGTGAAGGTAGCCAGGAGCCACCAGAGCAGGAAGAGGCCCCAGAACCTAGGCACAGCAGGTGTGTGTGGGTCCACACCAACTCTGCTCCTTCAGACCCATGGATCTAGAACTCTAAGATAACAAATCCCTGCTGCTCAAAGCCCATGGGTTACTGTCATGATAGTACAGAATCTCGAAACATAAGCACAGACACATTTTAAGATAATCAGCGGATGGTCCCCTAATGGAAATAAACCTGTCTCACACAGAGGAGATGATGTGAGCATGTTTGTGTGTGTCTTTCGGTGCCATTAACATGTGACTGTTGGTTTAACATTTCTTGTTAGTGCCCTGTTAGGTACAATGAGTTGTACTGATAACTCGGTGTGGCGAGCTGTAGGAGTGATGTGGAACAGCTCAACCGTAGATCTTTCTCTGACAGTTCTTTAGCTAACAGCATCTTCCTGGGCCTGCATAGGAGGAGGACACAGACCAGATGCATGGCCTAGAGCCATCTTCAGGTGGTCTCTGTTTCAGGTGTTTGGATGTGTATGTTAATTTGATCAGCATTTTCACCCATAGGATGACATTAGTCTTCAGCTACAATATACTTCCCAGTTGAAGCAGGGGCCTCAACTCAGTATTAAATTAATGGTGAATCTCTCTCTCTCTCTCTCTCTCTCTCTCTCTCTTTCTCTCTCTCTCTCTCTCTCTCTCTCTCTCTCTCTCATACACACACACACACAGACACACACAGACACACACACACACATACGCACGCACACACACACTTTCTCTCTGTGCATGAAGAGGGACACACACAGAGAAACAGAGAGAATAAGGGTGAAGGGTGAGGAAAGACAACAAGGATGAGAAAAGAGAGAGTTATTTAAGGTGAAGCTAAGAGAAAGACATCTTTGACTTAGAAAGCACAATCTGACCATGTGTTGTCCACTGTTGACATAGCCACAGGCTTCCCATGAGTGTAGAGCAGTTCTGCCTCATTAGTTGACAGCAGCTCCTTTTAAGAGGGTTTTTAACACAGCATCATTTATAGATTTCATTTCAAAATAAATACTATTATCCTGCCTGGCACTCTTCCGTCTGCTCACAAGTGTCAAGTGTGAGTGAAGCAGCCTCCAGCAATGGGCCTATAGGCAGCTGCTTTTCCCTTCTCTGCTCCTGAAGCTGACATGCTCACACCACTTTCACAGGCACCCTAGGCTGGCAAGATGGAGCTCTGTGTGCGCCCAGCAGCTTCGTTGTCTTATTAATATGAGTCTGGCAGTCTGCAAAGACTAAATTAAAGGCATAGATAGGCCTTGCTGTTTAAAACAGGATGTAACTAAGGATGATAATGTCAAGTAACAACTGGCTCGATTATTGAAAAAAAGTACATGAAGACCGCAATCTGATTGCTGTGTTCTTGTGTCTAAGGGTATGGACCATAACAGGGCTGAAATCACAGAGGATGTGACATCATACACAAGATTTTCACATGTTCAAGCCTGACAAAAGCCCACCATAAACAAGGGGGAATGGACATAAAGTCCTCCATCTAACCAGGAAGCTATTTGAAATAGATACCTGTTGGGAAAGGAAAAATCAACTTTCTCCAATGGAGTGGCTCTGGGCATATCAAACACTCCAGGGCAGGCCCCATACCAGGAGTAGTTGGCCAGAACCCAATGGACTCCATATTTTTCATATGTTCTTTTGTTTCATTTCAGTTTGATAGTTTTGTCTTATTGCTGTTTGTTAATTTTGACTTTTATTTTCTTATAAGAGAGAAGGGGATGGATAGGGATGAAATTGGGTTTGTAGAGAAGTGAACATGATCTTGGGAGTAGGGGAAAGGAAAGAATGTGGTCAAAATGTAAAAAAATACATATTACAAAAAGTAGAAAAGACCAACAGATAATATGGGCAAATTAAACAGAAAATCTGATGGTACATATGCATGTACACATATGCACATAAACACACATGCACAGACATGTACCCAAACACAAGGGGAAGCAGACACACTTATATGAACAGGAGGCTGGAGTTCTCCTTTCATATCTGCAAAGAATTCAGTACTCTGAATAAAACAGTGATTCTGATTTACTCACTTGCACAAATTCTTTGGCTCACTTGGACACGGTGAACAAAGACACCTGTTTTTGCTAATCTAACTGAGCAGACCAAAAAGGAGGACAGATTTCAATACTGCACATCAACCAGGGCGGAACGTGTATGGGAAGGGCACCTCCCTCCTGACATCTGATTCCTGTGGATTCTAGCTGTCTAATTTGCAGGACTCAGTGCAAAAATGAAAACCTGGGCTCCCTGCTAAGACGTTATTAAGCATGTCAAGATGGCAGCAGAGAGTGTTAAACCAAGCCTGGCCCATCTGTGTCTGGCCTGGTAGGGCCGCAGGACCTGTGCTGAGAGCTGGCATTGCCCGTGTGCTTTCACTGGGCCACATTCTGTTTGCTCACACGACCCAGTATGTTCAGGCAGGGCCAATCTGTGCTACTTCTGAATGAGTGAGACTGAACCGTCTCTACTTCCCCAGGCTCACTTGCAAAGATCAAAGCAAATGCTCTCTTTTTGTTTTGTCTGCGCTCCAAACATGGCATTCTTTGGAGGTATACAGACTTACTACACTGAAACCACAGGTGAGAATTACCAAATGAGCTCATAAGTTACACAAAAAATAATGATCACTATTCTCAGACAATTAATTTAGCACTGATACATCAAATGGTAATTCAGACATGACTTTAAAATAAACCTGCCTTTCATTGACGCCATTTTGAACTCCTGATTGCCAAATAGAAAAGCAATCTCTCCATTTCTTGTTATTCATACTTGTAAAGTATTAAGATGTGAGGTTTTAGAAAGTAAGTGTGTTGCAACCCATTACCCCATACAGACAGATGTGTAGAGGCTGTCCTGGCAGTCAACATGCTCTTGTTTGAGGCACTGGCTCTGTTTGAGTGAAGGAAAGAGAACAATTAATACCCAAATTAATCTGCCAGGAGTATACTACTTTCCTGAGGAACTTCTGATATGCTAAGAATTTATCTATTTCAAATGTATGATTCGGTATTTTCAGCAGCCTCACTGCAGGAGAATGCCAGCGTCAAAAACAAGACCAAAATGTTCTTACCTGTCTGGTAAAAACCCAACTGTCTAAGCAGAGAAAACCATATCAGGAGCCATTAATTCATTCCTGTAAGTTTGCCTTTCTTGGATATCTGACAAAAAATGGTGCCGTGGGCTTCACCATCTTTGATGTATGTATTTTCGAGCTTAGCCCATCTTCATCCACATTGGAGGGTACATCACCCTTGTTCTTCATATAGAACTTGTTTTCTACTGTGTAATATACAGATTTTGGCCCCATTTCCTAGAGAGTTAAATGTACTTTTCCACTTTGTAATATTGTTAGAAATGTACTATAAATATCCATATGCACATATTAATGTGGACATAATTTTATTCTCCATAATCTAACATTTTGTTAACTCTTTGAAATATTTGTACAGGCATACAAGACATTTTAATCATATTCGGCTCCCATTTCCTTCCTAACCTTTCTCACATCCACCCCTTGCCACTCCTTTCCTCCCTAAATCATGTCTTTATTTTATTTTATTTTATTTTATTTTATTTTATTTTATTTTATTTTAATGAACCCACTGAGTCCAGCTTATGCTGTCCATACACTCAGGAGCTTGGAGCCATCCACTAGAATAGCATCAACCTGCAAGGAACTGTCGTCACACCCTTAAAAAAACTTTATGACCTCTCTACCCTTCAGCCAACAACTGTCAGTAGAATCCTCAGGTGAGGGTTAGCCCTCCTTACTTCAGGCTGGACTTTTGACTGACTGGCTTGATGTTGTTTTGAGTGAACTCCTCTCCCCTCACCCCCTTCTGAAGCTGGGTTTCTCTGTGCAGCCTTGGCTGTCCTTGACTCGCATTGTAGACCAGGCTGGCCTCGAATTCACAGAGATCTGTCTGCCTGTGCTTCCCCTAGTGCTGGGACTACAGGTGTGCACCACCACACCAGCTTTGGGTGGACTCCTAAGAGTGGAAATTCTGTGTCCTAAGGTGCTTTTTCGTTTATCTTTGTGAACAATTTGCCCAACTGTAACTGTTCTTTGTAGCTCTATTGGATTGCTGTGGTGTAAGCATTTCTTTCATCTAATGCTCACCTTCTCATTTACTGAATGATAGTCTTTTCCAATGTGACTTTTGACTGTTGGTGGTGTTCTTATCCTTCTCTGATGAACTATACCTTTGACAACCTATGAAATGGTTGCCTCTTCCCTCCTATGTTTTCTCCCATGGGTTAGCCAACTCAATGAAGTCTGTGCTTGGGGTAAGTTTGTAGGTGGTGCAAGGTGGGGTCTGAGCTTTGCATGTGGCACCCAGTTGTCCCAGCACCATCTGGTGAACAGACTATCCTTCCCCCAGTGGCTATTTTTAGCACCTTTGTCAGAAATAAAATTACTATAAATATAAATGTTTATTTCTGGACTCACAGTTCTGTCCCATTTGTCCATATGTCTATGTGTACCGACTTGACAGCTAGAGACTTCTATCAAGAACTTGTAAGTGGATGTCCTCTGGCTTTGTCTGCCCCCAAATTTCTTTGGTTCTTTTATGAGCCTGGTATCTTCATATAGATGTTGAGACTTGTTTGTTAGTTTCCATGGGCTGAAAGTCTGTGGAATTTTGCTGCAGATGGAATTAAAATTACAAATCAAATTGGAGAAAATTGCCCTCTTTGAGTCTAGAAACATGGGAATACAAGCTTGTTTGTTTATAGCTTCTTTGATTTCTATCAGGAGAGGTTTTGTGGTCTGTTTCCCCTCAAACTTACATGATGCTGCAATGAGTGGATCTTTGTTTTTATTTTCATCTTTGGATTCCATTGCTTATAATCACACCTTAAGCTTGTTTTGTATGTGAGATGGTAGGATGACAAAGGGCAATGGCTGTGTGTGGAAGCAGAAAAATCTCAAGAAAAATAAATAAAATCATCGCTCAAATGAATTAGTGTGTCATACAGACATGACTCTCAAAATTAAAACAGAAAACCAAGTCTCCCCTTTTAATCTTTACTTTCCCAAGCATTAAATCCTGACCGTGGGGACATGGCCAGGATGCGGCAGCTGGGTCTCTCTCCTGCCAGTGTGAGATGCTGAGCTTTGCATGTGGTGTCCAGTTGTCCCTCACCATCTGCAGTTCACATTGCAGGACTCACTGCAGGGCAACCCAGGTGTCAAGCCTTCCCACCGTCTGGTCTGCACAGGCTGCTTCAGATCCAAACCCACCCCCACGAGCCCCGAGTGGCACCTGTCTTCTCTTTCCATGTTCTCATCTCTCCTATCCTCCTTTCCTTCTCCCTTGCCTTCCTCTCCCCTCCCTCTAATCATTTCCTCCTCCTTTTCCTTTCATTCTTTCTCTCTTTCCCTTGTTCCCTTCCTGTCTCTTCCTTTCTACCCCGTTCTTTCTCTTTCTTTTTCCTTTCCCTACTTTTATCCCTCCCTTTCCCAGTTCCTTCTTTTCATTCCATTCCTCCCCCTTCTTTCCATTCATTCCTCCTTTTAAACTTCTTATTTCCTCCTTCCCTCCCCTTCCCTTTTCTTTCTTTGTCTTCTTTGCTTCTTTCTCCCCCATTCCTGTTTCTTTCTCTCCTCCTTCTTCCTTTCTACTAAACTCCACTAAATTCCATATAGAGTTCTCTGCTCCTCCTGAACATTTTCTTAAACCCTGAGATGTCAAATTCCCCACTTTCCATTTTTTTCTTTTCCTTTTCGACAATTTATTAACTTTACATCTTGATTGTAGCCAACTCCCTCATCTCCTCCCAGCCCCACCCTCTCTTCCTCTTACACCCCTATAAGCTTCCCCTAGTCCACTGAAAGTGGGAGACCTCCTCCCTTGCCATCTGACCCTAGTTTATCAAGTCTCATCAGGACTACCTGGATCCTCTTTCTCTGTGGCCTGGCAAGGCCTTACCATCAGGTGCAATTGATCAAAGAGCAGGCAACGGGGTACATGTCAGAGACAGCCTCTGTTCCCCTTAGTAGGGAACCCACATAGAGACTGAGCTGTCTCTGGGCTACATCTGAGCAGAGGGTCTAAGTCCTCTCCATGCATGGTCCTTGATTAGTGCATCAGTCTCTGCAGGAGCTCCTGGGCCCAGATTTTTTTAGCATTGTCGTTCTCCTTGTGGGGCTCCTATCTCCTCTGGGTCCTTCTATCCCCCCACTTCTTCCATAAGGCTCCCTGAGCTCTCCCCAAAGTTTGGCTGTGACTCTGAGCATCTGCTTTGATCCCCTGCTGGGTGGAGTCTTTCGGAGGACATCTGTGGTAGGCTCCTGTTCTGTTTCCTGCCTTCCACTGCCTCTGGTGTCTATCCTGTTTGCCATTCTGAATGAGATTAAACGTCCTCCTTAGGGTCCTCCTTGTTGTTTAGCTTCTTTAGATCTGTGGATTTTAGTATGGTTATCCTATATTATAGAGCTAATATCTGCTTATAAGTGAGTATATACCATGCATGTCTTTCTCGTTCTGGGTTATCTTACTCAAGATGATCTTTTCTAGTTCAATCCATTTGCCTGCAAATTTTATGACTTCCTTGTTTTTAATAGCTGAGTAGTATTCCATTATGTAATGTACTACAATTTCTGTATCCATTCTTCAGCTGAGGGACATCTAGGTTGTTTCCAGATTCTGGTGATTATGAATAAAGCTGCTATAAACATAGTTGGGAAAATGTTCTTGTTGAATGGTGGAGCATCTTTTGAGTATGTTCCCAGGATATAGATGGATCTTGAGGTAGTGCTAGTCCTAATTTTCTGAGAAAGCATTAGATTGATTTCCAAAGTGATTGTATAAGTTTGCACTCCCACCAGCAATGGAGAAGTGTTCCCCTTTCTCCACATCTGCTCCAACATGTGTTGTCACTTGAATTATTGATCTTAGCCATTCTGATTGGTATAAGATGGAATCTCAGAGTTGTTTTGATTTGCATTTCCCTGATGACTAAGGAAGTTGAACATTTCTTTAAGTGTTCCTCCACCATTTGATATTCCTCTGTTGAGAATTCTCTCTTTAGCTCTGTACCCCATTTTAAAATAGGATCATTTGGTTTACTGGTGTTTAATTTCTTGAGTTCTTTATATATTCTGGATATTAGCCCTCTGTTGGATGTAGGGTTCTGCAAAAAGAAATTGAAGATGAAAAGATTTTTCATGCTCATGGCTTGGTAGGATTAACATAGTAAAAATGGCCATCCTACCAAAAGCAATCTATAGATTCAATTCCCATCAAATTACCAACATAATTCTTTACAGGCCTTGAAAGAAAAATTCCCAATTTTATATAGAATAACAAGAAACCCAGAATCATGAAAACAATCCTCTACAATAAGAGATCTTCTGGAGGTATCTCCATCCCTGATCTCAAGCTGTACTATAGAGCAAGAGCAATAAAAACTGCATGGTACTGGCATAGAAACAGGCTGGTGGATCAATGGAATCAGATAGAAGACACAGAAATAAACCAAAACACCTACAGACACCTGATTTCTGACAAAGAAGCCAAAACCATACAATGGAGAAAAGACAGCATCTTCAACAAATGGTGCTGGTCTAACTGAATGTCTACATGTAGAAAAATGCAAATAGACCCATATCTATCACTCTCCACAAAATTAAAGTCCAAGTGGATCAAAGATCTCAACATAAAACCAGACACTAAATCTGTTAGAAGAAAAAGTGGGGAAGAGCCTTGAACTCATTGGCACAGGAGACAACTCCCTGAACAGAACACCAAGAGCTCAGGCTCTAAGATCAACAACAAATAAATTGACCTCATGAAACTGAAAAGCTTCTGTAAAGCAAAGGACACTGTCATCAGAACAAAAACGGCAGCCTACAGACTGGGAAACCAGCTTTACCACTTGCCATTTTCATCTAACTTGTAATACTGTAAACAAATGTGCTTATACTAGCTACTTCTTAAGAAGAAGGTAATTTTTAAATTTCTCCTCTCCCAAACTCAGATATATATGAAAAGAAAGTCAAACAGAAAAAAAGGACACAAAGTTTCTCAGTTCATGCAGCATTAAGCAGGGTGATGACAGCTATTTTGACCACACCTTGCGATTTCTGTCACTCCTTCAGAACAGCAGTCAGGAAGAAAACAAGTTAGAACAAATGCTGTGAAGATGGGGACCAAGGGGACCCTTACACACTGCCAGTGCTATAAACCAGTCCAGTCACTGTGCAAGCCAGTGTGGACGTTACCTAGGAAATTAAAAACAGTTCTATCTTGTGACTGAGCTTCAACACAGACCAGCATTTACCTGAAAGATTCTGAATCATCGTATCACAGAGACACTTGCACATCAGCTGTTTTAAGTTATAATTTATCCTTACTCTTGAGAATTTCATATGTGTATAGAAATGAAATCATATGCAGCACCTATTTACCTCCTATAACTGCCACCACATGCCCCCCAGCATTTGCCCCTCCAAATGTCATATTATTTTTGTTTTTGATAATTCGCCAAGTCCAGTAGTGTTCCCTAAATGTGCAAGGCTGTAGGGACAGCCTCTGAAACATGGAAAGCTCACATCCTTAAAGAAATGTTCTTCAACGGCCTCAGCTTCCAAAGGCTGAGGGGTAAAGCCAAATATATGCCAGCAGTTTCAGCTAGCATGGTCTTCTGTGATTGCACAATCATAGTGCGGCCTTGCCGGAAGGACAGCAGTCCACAGCACCCATGTGCTGACTCTTACACTCTCCTGGGATGTTCCCTGAACCTTGGGGGCGGGAGAAGGGCATGATAAAACTGTGCTACCCAGGGCCGAGCACTTGATCTCTTGTGCTCAGCACTCGGCCCAGCTGAGAAGTCTGCCCTGACTGCTGCCCATTGCCAACGAGCTTCTGCCAGCAGGGCAGAGATGATGAGAATAGCGGCTTCTCTGAGTGTGCACTGTCTGCAGTCATGTGCACAAACTAGAATCATCAGAGAGGACGGAGCCTCAGTTGAAGAAAAGCTTCCATGAGATCCAGCTGTAGGCCATTTTCTCAATTAGTGATCAGTGGGGAAGGGCCCAGCCTGTGGTGGATGGTGCCATCCCTGGGGCTGGTGGTCCTGGGTTCTGTAAGAAAGCAGGCTGAGTGAGCCATGGGGAACAAGCCAGTAAGCAGCACCTTCCATCGCCTCTGCATCAGCTCCTGCCTCCAGGTCCCTGCCCTGCTGAGTTCCTGTCCTGACTTCCTCCAATGATGGGCTGTGATCTGGATGAATAAACCCTTTCCTCTCCCAACTTGTTGTTTTTTTTTTCTTTTTTTTTTAATTTATTTATTTTTATCTCAGTCACAGGTTAGGTACTTTGAATCCCAGGCGTAGCCCCCTCCCCCATTCCCTCCTACCCTCGCACTCCCTCCCTCATCTCCTTCTTTCCCGCCCCCTCCAAGTCCACCAACAGGGGAGGAC
>CM053764.1:114964960-114998452 GCA_028658305.1 Pachyuromys duprasi | reverse complement strand
GTTTCCAGGTCCCACCATTTGCCTGCGAATTTCATGATTTCCTCCTTTTTAATTGCTGAATAGTATTCCATTGTGTAAAAGTACCACAATTTCTGTATCCATTCCTCAACTGAGGGACATCTGGGTTGTTTCCAGGTTCTGATTTCTTTTTCGATTAGCATACAAAGTGACATTTTATCGTGGCATTTCATGCACATATATAATTACGCTTTTCTCTTGCTGGTCCTTTTCCTCCTCAATGTTCCCTTTTTATTTTCAGGTCACATGAATTCCATCAACCTTTCTTGTTCTACCATCTCACTCCCCACTTGTTGCCCTTCTGCTTCTTATCTCTATGTCCTACAAATGTGTGCATGGAGATTCCACATATGGGAATACACATCATATCTGGCTTCCACAGTGCAGCTTAGTTCTCCTAACCCAATGACCTCCCACTCCGTCTACTTTCCTGAAGTCATGGCTGCGTTCTTCTAAATAAAATTAGAGTGTCTCCAAGGGATTCTAAGTTGGCACACCATTGAGACCCTCACATGTCCACGCTTCTTGCTTCACTATTAACAGCAGCTGAGAAGAGAACCAGTCTCCAAGTCCACAAGTAGATGAATGGGTGAAGAGAATGTCCTGTTTTGTTTTCACCTTGTCTTTTTTGACAGCATCTTCGCAGGTTCTGACCAAGGTGAACGAAGTCTCTGGTTTACCTAGGAGCCTCGTATGTTGCTTTCATTGCTTCAGATGAACGCCATGCATATGGCAGCTGAGGCTTCAGGAGCTGCAACAGCCTCACTCCTGGCTGTCACTCAAAGGATTCCAAATCAGCATATCACACGGAGACTTGCACATCAGTTCTCACAGCAGAACCGATCACAATAGGAAAGTTGCAGAACAAGCCTACACCTGTATGAACGGGGGGTTGGGTAAGAAAAAGTATGGTGTACATGCACAGACAATGGAATCTTAGTCCTAAAGATCAACATTATGCCATTTGTAGGAAATGGGTAAAACTAGAGATTGTCATAGTGAGCAAATAAGGCAGACTTAGGGTACAGATATTACACATTCTCATTCACTTTTAGATTTTATATAGATAAATAATTTATGTGACGATGGTAGTGGTAGGTGGTGATGATTATGGTTGTGGTATTAGTGGTGATGGTGGTAGTGATTGTGGCAATGGCGATGGTGACGGTGGTAGTGATGGTGATGACGATGATGTGTGGTGGTGATAGTGATCTTAAAGCTCTCTGCTGCCAGTATGGAAGGGGGAGTCATGATCACAGGACTGTGGGCATTCCCTAGGAGATGGAAGAAGGAAGGGGACAGATTCTTCTGTAGGCACCCAGGAACCGTGTGGTCAGTTCAGTAAACATGTGCAGTGCAGTGAAGCCCACTCTGAACTCCGACAGCAGCGTCTGACTTCTTGAGCTAAGTAGCTCATCTGAGTTGATTTAGAAGCGAGGCCATCATACTGTAATAGAGATTCAATAATTTTATCAGTTCTGAAAAGCCTCAAAAATTTGTAGAGTTGTCCTATCTTCCTCCCTCATGTGATTTTATTCTTTCCCTTATCTGTTCTATTCTTTAAAGTATTCGCTCAGTTTGAAGTTCAATTTCTGGATGTTTCCATGTCAGAGGTTTTAATTATTTGTTTCTTTTCCCAGGACACTTGGGTCTTTTCATTTCCTTTCCCTTTTCTTACTACTGACAATATTATTCTTGAGTCTTCAATAATTCTGGGAAAATTCATTTTCAGTCCATTCAAAAATCAAAATCAATTCTTATGCTGTTGTCTTGAAGACTTGTTATATGGCTTTTGTTTCCCTTGATTTTCCTGTGGTTTCTTATTTTATATTTCTTCTCTCATCTTCCCTTATACTTTGATTTTTTTAGCCTCTGATCCTTGAAACTTTGCTTTTATCAGTGTTTTGAAATCTGGGCTTGAATTCAAGAATGACCCACAGGAATTGTGATTGCTTCTTTTTCACTATTTCTGAGCACAAATAAATCCAGGAGAATGTTTCATGGGCCTGTGTGATATAGATTCTCAGACTTTTATATTGAAAACTCAAATTCTCCCATAAGAGGACTTGACTTGTCCAATGAGTTTTAAGGTCTCTTTCCTCTTAATCAATGCTTGAGAGTCCAGTCTTTCTCTGGTACCTAGAAGGGTAGTACAATACCACTGTCATGATTGGTGACACCGTTGACTGGTAGGCCTATCATGAATCTCCACTCTGCTTGAGATTATCTAGTCTACTTTGGGCTTGGCCAAGACATTCTCAATAAATGGAGGTTTGGATCATGAGTTTGGAAGATGCCATCTCCTAAATTCTTCTGGGATGAGCCCTCGGGTCAGTACTTCATGAACTCCCATTGGGACTGTCCTTCAAGTCAGACAGAACCTCCTAAACTCTGCTGGGGTTGCCTCCAGGCCAGCACATCATAACCTCGGAGCTGCCCTGCTGTCCTGGGAAGAGCTTTTCTGTTACAGTAAGGGAGATTCTTGGGGTGTGTATCACAAGAGTGGAGTTTTAAAGCCCAAAGTGGAAGGAGAGGCAAACAGAAGTGGCAGTTGGCCACACAATGTCATGCATAGCTAAGGCACCATAGTGCTGGATGTTCAGGGCTGTGAAGCACAAATGAGTGGTCTGTATTCTTCCTGTAACATGACTGACTTCTGCAGGCAAATGAACTTCCTGGGGCAACTGTTCTCAATGGGAGGCATAAATAAGAGGCTTCACAATAATGTGTTAATGTTTATTGATTTGGTCTTCTCCTTTGAAACACTGCATTGAAAACCTGTTGTGGGTCAGTCTTAAGTCAGAAAAGTCCATATTAGAGGTGAAGAAAAAAATACTAGTAGTTAAAGGGCAAACTGGAGTAAGAGTGGTGTAAGATTTTACCTTCTAAATAAATGGATTCTCCACATAATTGTACTATATTAAAATTCAGTTTCAAAGAATCACATGGACACACAAATGCTCACAAACACACACATATGTGTGTTCCTACCTCACTAAAACAACCCACTTCCCAACACACCCTGCAACATAGAAACCCAGCTTTGAGGTCATTAAGGGAAAATACCCCCAAACATTCTAATGGAAAATGATGTCTTAGAGATGGTGTATTTTCTACATAACAGTTAGAGGTAGAGGTCTATCAGACAGATGGATGCTTAGCTGCTTTTCTCATTCAGTATTTCATGAACATTTGTTTTGACTACTGCAACTTTCAAAAATCAAGACACCCATTCTGTTAACTGTCTAGTACTATCTTGTCGAAACAATTTCTGGGCTACTGAGGCCCAGAAATATAGACAGCTTGGATAGAGAGATGCTGAAAGATGAAAGACACATTCATTTTCAAATACTCAGTATGAAAATTATGTAATTTCATAATTACTATATAGTATTAATATTGAAATGATAAAATCTGTAAGTTATTATTTTCATCATTTGTGGCTAAAAAAAAAAAGGCTCACTCTTACCTTTTTTTCAGTACGACTTAGAAAACCTAAAAATGGCATGTTGCCCTCATCTCAACTTCATTGCATTTCTCTTATTTCCATTAACATTTGTTTGGGTGGGACGCATGTGTGACAGCGTGTGTGGACATCAGAGAGCAACCTGAGAAGGTGGTTGTCTCTTCCTACTGTGAAGGACTAGGGTTCAATCTCAGGTCGCCAGGCAGCAGAGCAGACATCTTTGCTGCTGAGCCTCCTCAACGGTCCTGAGTTTTCAGATAGTCCAGCTGTTGTGTCTCAATCGCTCTCATAGTGGCAATTAAATAAAACTATGCCTTACTGAGATATGTTGAATAGTGTTTCACTTAAACGGTAAAGCACAGAACTGATGCACAGCCACAGGAATTACACAGGATTTGTAGTATGTTGCTAGAAAAATGGAAAATACCTGTTTTGGAAAACAAATGTTCATTAAAATTCAGGACAGGAACAATTAATACAGGATGATTACAATGTCCTTTGTGCATAGAAACGTGGCTTTTTAATTCATTTTCGT
Source organism: Pachyuromys duprasi (assembly GCA_028658305.1). NCBI lineage: Eukaryota > Metazoa > Chordata > Mammalia > Rodentia > Muridae > Pachyuromys > Pachyuromys duprasi. The sequence goes on along the minus strand of CM053764.1, from coordinate 114,994,433 downwards.
GTGTCTTGACAAAGGCACACACAGTTGAGTATAACTGCATAAGTAAGGGACTCCCATCTTAAAGGAGGCCACGGTTGACTGTCCCACAGGCTTTGTCCCCTGTGTTCCATGGCATTTCAGTACATAAACACTCAGGAGCATCCCACACTGTCTCGGGCTTGGATCGTATCTATCCGAATACATTTCCACGTGCGCTGACAATTGTATCTACATTGGGTAAATGCTTATGTGTATTTCTAAACTTGTTTTGAAAAAAAAATGGATTCACATGCACATTTTTTTCTAAATCCTTAATATTTTTTTCATAGCTCCTTGGTGCCATATCTTCAGGATTGAATGTTTATGCTCATGTTTTCAATGACTTTCAAGGAGGGCAGAATGTGTGAGTCAGGGGCAGGAGTGTTATAACATAGGCGTCATGCGGCTGTGTTCCTCCCTTGACAGGCATGCTTATTTTTATGTATTAGATCTTCCCCCTCCTTTCTCCTTCTCTTCCTAACCTTCTCTTCTCCTCCCTTCTCTCTCTCTTCTCCCTCTCTTCCTTCCCCTTCCCACTCTCTTCCTCTCCCTTCACTTCCATCATTATTACAAATGAACCTTTTTCAAGACCTTTGTATGTATTGTTTTGAACATGGGCTTTGGGCTTTTGCTACCTGAGAAGAGTTCCTAGGAACAAGGTCACCATCAGAGAGTTCATGTATTATGCTTGCACACATGTTCTTAAACAGAGTGAGTAGAGATTGTTGCCTTGCCTTTAAAGTTGTGAGAGGAATCACAGTTCCACACTTAGGATGAGGATGGCTTGATTCCAGAGCGAGGTTAATTCCTTTCAAAGTTTCCTACAGTGATGACAGCAAAGAATCCCCCTGTGACTGTAATGATTATCTCCAACCACTAGTGAGCTTGCGTGGCTACCGCTGCTACTGATTGTTAAGGCACTGTGGACTGCACTGAGAGTCAGGAATGTTCTCCTGACACAGTGACCGACTGCAAGCCAAATCTTCACTTTTGTTAAATTTCCATTAACCTGAGTCCAAATGGCCAGCTTTCATCATGCGGGCCATGTGAAGTTGGATCATTTCCCACTTTTCTAACTCTGGTCATCTTCTGGTTATATTCAGGCAGGATTGGCACAAGAAATTAGTATTAGTTATTGAAATTAACACTTTATTAGCATTTGTGTTTGTCTTTACATTTCCTTCTTGATTATTATGCTTAGTCTTCTGAAAAAGGTTAGATTTTGTAAGTTTTAATCATAGGTGTGATTTTATCTGTAACTTTTCCTGCTTGATCTTTTAGTATCTTGGCCAGTAGGGTGAGAGAGAGCAGCCCAGGATTACTCGCTGACTTGCAGTTTGTAGCGCACATTCTCAAGCTTTGTTTGGTATTTTGATGTTCCCTACTTGGCACTACTTTAGTTTTCAGGTGTCCTCCAATCCATTTCGCATCTTGGAACCACTTCCCCCCCCCACACACACACGCTGCCTCCATCTCTTCCTACGAAAGATATGAACATGAGAAACACGTGTTCTCTTAAGTGAAGAAATAGCCAAGTTTCAGTAACAACCATCTCAAGTGTCTTCTTGGTAATAATTCACTCACTAGATACTGGATATCAAAACTGTCCCATGGTTTTACTTCTACAGATTAAAACACTGTGTAAGCTACAAACTCATGTGCCGGATTGCTGAACAACAAGCTGAGTCTGCGTGGTGTGTAATCACAAAGCTTACTGACTGGGAGTCTTCCTACAGGAGTGTATGTGAGAGTCTCTGTGTGCATGAGAAAGCAGCAGAGTAGATTCTGATATACCTACCCCTCCCTTTCCCCATCACACAATGCCAATTAGCAGAGAGCATATCTTCCTGGTAATGAAGGAACAAGAAAAACATAAAGCAGTTATACTTTTTTGAACCAAAATATGCAATATGTTTAGGCACATGTCCAGAATATTACCTGTGCAAAAATAAATATTGCTAATCATACATTCTATTTATATCAATGCACTAGAATAACTTGCATTTATTTATTTTGGAGTTAATAGATTTGAACATTTAGCTCACATTCTACTGTTGCTTCAATAATAAGTTTCCCACTTACAAAATTAATATCATTTAGAGACTATGAAAAAGCAATGAAGTTGAAACCTAAATAGTAAAAATGTAGGAAAAAAACCTACATTAACAGTGAAGTAAACTTTAACTACTATTTTAAACTATAGAGACAGTGTTTATTGAATAATGTGATATAAAACCATTTCAAAATGTGTCAACAAAGCAAGGCAGCTTTATCATGGAGAAGCAGAGTTTTGTCTTGTCATGCCACAGTGTTTCACATGACACACCAGGGAAGTCAAGCCACCGTCATGCTCGGTCTGCCATCAATGGGAGACAAACTAGAGGCCCTCCTCATGATACCAGGGTGAGACTGTGGGTCCCAGAGCCAGACTCAGGGGGTGCACTAGAGCAGTGGGGGCCGTGGTGACATTAGACGACAGAGCGCCTACTCAATCTGGTGTCGCCTAGCTCCTTAACATCTGAAATCACTGTTTTAGAAAGATTTTGGGCAGAAAAGCATGATCTCAAAAATTGTCTGTGCATGCCTGACCCAGAGACGAGCACATGGGAACTTCAGGAATATGCTTTTCCAAGGCTCTCATCTGCCTGTGCTTTCGTTTCTAACCTTGAAGATTCATTTTTTTAAGTCAAATGCATATTTTGTATAATTCTGTGTCCTGCGCAGAAATGCTAAGTACAGGCTAACAGTCTCAAAAACCTTCACGTTAGGGCTGATCCTAGGAGTGGCACACGCCAGAAGACTACCACTGGCATGTTCCTGGGGCTCAGTGAAGCACAAAGCAGAACATGGCCGCCACAGCACAGCTGCAGCTTGAGTAGCAAGAAGCCACACAGGGATCAGGCAGCTTGGCAGCTTTAAGGATAAACAGTTATTTGAGGATCTTGGGCCTCTGAACATTATAGAAGATAAGTTGTGGAAGAACTGAAAATTCATGGGGTTTGAAAACAGCCACAGGGACAGAAAACAAGATACGTGGGGTTTGCTCATAAATGTAATCTCAGGGGACTTCTAAGTAAGCAACAGAAGTTGACAAGGCATACCCTAAGCATGGAAAAGCATTGTGAGTCTGAACTTCGCCTCCTGCAGTGGGTGGCTCCTAAGGCTAAGTCAGAACAGACAGCTGTGGGGGAGGGAATTCTTCTCCCTGAAGTCAGTGTTGGCACACTTTGTCCACTGTCATCTTGTCTTTGGTCGTCCTTCCCTCATACAGGGCTTCTCAGGTGGGCTCTGAAGGACTCTCCGTTCTGGGTACAGGAAACAGGTTTTAACATGTTCCTGCTGTGTCATGCACTGCCAGCTGTCAGCTCTGCTTAGGGAGATGAGGCTTATTTCATTGGTCTTGTACACACCTGGAATAATGACAGCCCTCAGGCCCGGGCCCTCAGAAACAGACACTGGCCACTCGCATGTGACCTGGACACCTCCCCAGGCTCCCTTTGGAGTACATGGTATACACATCCCTGCACCCTCAGACCCTCTCCTTCCTCATGCTCTTCTCAGCTCTCCTGCCCCCAGCCACACTTTCAGGACTCTTTTGTACACACTCACCACTGGCCAGACTCTTACCAATCAGCTCCCCAAATTCTGAAACAGGTTTGGGGGTGATTCAGAGAGGAAAATTTGCACGTTATATCTAAACTTTGGATAGATTTCTTTCTTTCTTCCCCTAAACTTAAAGTTCCCCTTAGGATATTTTAGCAAATTCAGCATACTAATGAAGGTACCAGCAGCAATGGCTGACAGCAGATGTGCGGTATCTAGTACTCAATGAACTACCTTTGCAAGTTGTCTGTGCATTTTTAACATCTCTAAGAATTTCATGAATTCTTATTTTCAAGGGGAAACGTAAATTGCATTTAACTGAGAATCATTTATTTCCAACTCAAAGCTTATGTATCATGTGCCAGGCATACCTAACTACCATTTTCACAAATACATTAGAAATAAGAAGTCAGCCTACCAGATGTGAGCAGTGCCTTCTCCCCTATGTGTCTAGATTTCAAACCGCAGCTACTAGTTGCTGAATGACCAATAGGGATCCTTTTCTAACTCTGTAGACATTGTGTCTTATTCCTCTAATACTGAACAAAAACTTAAATCCTACTTCCATATTTTGTTTATGCTACAAAACCTTTTTCTTGTTTTTAAAGCACACAAAAATATAATAGAATATAGGGATTATAAAATACGAATGACAGATGTCCCCACGAAAAAACAGCCTTCCAAATGATGTGTCAAGCGCCAGATGCCTGTTGTCAGCCCAGGACTGGGAGATTTCCTTGGTCTCTTCCTGCCTTTCTGTTTTACCTTCTCAGGAAGCAGCGGCTTATTTCTCTTCAGCCAGAATCAGCGTCTATGTTTGTGAATTAAACATAAGGAGGCTTTCTGCGCAGGAAAGATAAAAGCCATGTGAAGGGACTCTGCCAGGTCTCATCTGTAGGATGTTCACAGAATCAAGCAGAGAAGGGGATGGCTTAGGAAGTTGGCAAAGATGACAGTTTCCTTTGACGCTGTTTTTTCCCTACTCTTTTCCTAATTGAATAAACTAATAAAACAAAACAAAAACAAAAAAGCATATACTGAGAGTTTTGCATCTATGGACGACTGAAAATGAAACAGCTACCAAAGGGTCTGTTTTCACTGAGCAAACTGCATCCGTTTCCTGGGTCCTTTGATTTGTTTGTTTTTCTTTCTGGAAAGCATCGTTGAACTGTCAATTTTCCTCATTAATAAGATACGCAATAACTTCAGGCTTGCTATTATTCTAAAGAACTAACTGGAAGTGTCACAACCGACTTTCCTTGAAAAGGCATGCTGCTGTGGCAAACAGCACGTTCCACAGCAGGGGTGCTGTCAAGACGGTGCGGCTTTTGCACTTACGGGTGTTTTCGGCAGCGATTTTTGTGACAGCAGATCCTGAGGTCTTTAGAGATGCTTGGTTTGTCAAGCATTGGCTTCTCTTAACTAAAGGAAGGAAGGCCAGGTGGGCGGAGAGGGGATAAATCCATAAATACACCTTTCAAACCATGGCTGAAGAGCTGGCAGCTCACCTGATAGACACTGAAGAGCCATCACAGTGTCCGCTTTGGGTCAGGACAAAATGGCTGCCCTCAACATCTGGAACAGCAGAGGAAGCCGACGAATGGAAGCACACAAAAGGAGTCCTGTTATCTCCCTGCATGTCTATTTGAGATAGTCTTAGGTTTCAGGGCAGGAGAAACAGAAGGAGAAACTTGCAGGCATAATGAACGGAGGTCATGAATTCTAAGGTATAAAGTTTTTATGAGAAAGAGAGAAGGGCCCTAATACTCCAATGTACGGGAGAAAGAGACATGTGAGTTGGATAAACACTAAGGACATACAATGGGAGAGCACACTGCAGGACAGGGCAATTCACACAAGCCACACCAGACAACCCATGATTTGTGGGGTGAAGGGTTTTGTCTCTGCAGTACAGAGAGTTGGGTGTCATCAGTCATCTTCAATGGCTTTGCAGCCCTCACTTGGGTCCGTCTCTAAAGCTTTCTCATCACCTTGTGCTGAAACTCTGCGTTCTTTTAATGTCCTTGCATCCTCTCCTCCATCCATGACCTTGACCTACAGACCCTCCCAACCATCCTTCTGCTTCCTCTTTCCGCTAACATAACTATCCTAGGCACCTCACATGCATACAACGTAGGAGTTTCTCTAAACATACATACATGTTGCATATATCCCACAATGCATTCATCATTTTATATAAACCTTATTTATTTAGAATAAACTATACGTAGTCTTTGAAAGTCATCAGTATTGTAGCACGTGCCAAAGTCTGATTTATTTAAGACTTAATATTCAGAGGGCTGAACACCTGACTTGAGCAGCTGGCCACATGGTTGACCAAAACCCTTGGTTTCCACAAGATGCCTTTGTGTTTAATATTTTGTTACCTTTCCCCATGGAGCATATCAATGAGAGAGCAATTTTTAATTATTGTTTCCTGGTTTGGAAAAATACAGACCACCAATTAATACATGTGACCTGGTTACAAGCCTATTCATTCAGTTGGCAAATTTTGAATTTTGAAATTCATTCGACTACAGATCCTTGCACGGAGAGCTGAGTGTAACGGTTCATATCAATACCAAGCAGGAGGGGACCTGTACCATTGAAAAATAAGAGTATTGTTTGCCACGAGGAGGTTCATACAATGACATGGCAGAAATACCAAGCTAGTATCCCATTTCGTCTGCCGTCAATGGAAGTTAAATGGGAGACTCCTCATCCAACACTGGGAAAAACTGCTCAGAAAAGCTCTGCCAAAGTGCTTGATGATGAGAGAAACATTCAGTTTTCTGTCCCTTGAAGAACCATGAGGACCTTCAGACGAAGCCTGCAGCGGGCTTCTCCTTTCCCATCTATGCCAACAACCCTGGCGAGTTCTAGGATGCTGCAAGAGACTAGTTAGTATTTGTTCTTCCTTCCATTTAGTCCACTTTTTATTTTTTTAAAGACCAGAAGAGTATAAACTAGTACAATGGTTATAGAAGTCAACGTAGGAGTTTCTCTAAAAATAGACCTGCCATATATACACAGTTATATATAACATGTTACATACACCATGTTTTATGTATATATACACGGTTATGTATACCATGTTACATATACCATGTTTTATGTATATACACACAGTTATATATACCGTGTGTGGACATACACCCAGAGAGCGCCACATCCTACCACAGAGACACCTCACATACGTGTTTATTACCTCTCCATTCAAAAGTACAGAAGTGGATCCAGCAATACTGATGTCCATTGACAGACAAATCAATAATGAAAACCTGGTACATATACACAACAGAATTTTATTCTGAATAAGTGAAAAATGAAATAATGGCACTTGAAGAAAAATGAATGGATCTTCAAAGTCTTCTTGCTCACATGTGGGCCCTACTCTGTACTGTATACGTGTATTTATATACAAAGGTATGAGTGTAGGTATGGCTTTAGAAAAAAAGCTAGAAAAGAGACCGAGATAGGTTGAAAATATGAGCTGAGAATGGAAGGGCAAAGGCACACACATGAAGGGCAAAGGCACACACATGAGGGGCAAAGGCACACACATGAAGGGCAAAGGCACACACACCAACACGTGGGATGAAAGCAGGAGGGGAGGTTATTTTGCAAAAAAGGTCAGAAAGGAGGGGTGGAGAATTTACTAAAGTGCACTTTGTTAAAAACATTCTGCAGGAGTTCCTAGTGATGTAAAACTAGTAATTAAAAACAGAAACAGTGTAGTCATGCATTCAGCAACGCAGGTAACACTCCTTCATAGAGTGAAGGAAAGCCCCTTTCTGTTCCTGAGGTCTGCTCAACACGCCTCATCTTTGACACATTGTTGCCATCTGCAGTACTCAGGCGTTTGGTCCTCCTCCCTCTTATTCACTCTCTGAGGTCTCTGTGCCGTGGCTGAACTGGAAGACGCCTGTCTCAAAGTCAGACAGGTGTCAGAATCAACTTATTTCCTTCTCTGGCATTGTGGAGCCTTTCTTTCTATTGAGGAAAGAAGCCTAGCCCACCATGTAATGACGTGGAAATCCTGTACCCAAGAGTCCTGCAGACATCTTTATACACTGATAAACACTCGTTGGTATTATCTCTTCCATGCCTAATAACCCAGCTCATGGGGGAGTTGATATTTGCATTTTACCATACATATCAATTGGGTTCATTATCGCAGTATTCAGTGTGTCTATCACTGGGGTAATGTTAAATTATTCTACAAAATCAGCCACAGTTTTACCCGAATATTCTGTAATGAAATGATTAAGTTACAAAGCTGCCTGTCATCCATAGCCCATATGTAAATTAATAAGGGGAGAGAGGAGTGGAAAATTAGCAGCTATCCAACAGGTTGCATTAGTGAAGTCTGTGTTACCAGGACAAAATACCAAGAGCCATTAACTTATAAAGGAAAAGGATTGCGTTGGCTCAAGATTCAGAGGTTCCTTCCTAAGTAAGCCAAGGTGGTCTTTGCAGTGACACATTATGAGGAATGCCCTCACAATGACCTTGACAGCACTTTATCAATGACACAAGAACTTCTCCTAAGTCCTCTATCTCAAAAGCTCAGAGCGCCCCCCAGCCTCCCTTAATGCCTCTGGAGATCCAGTCCTGTAGCATGCAGCACTTCAGGGTGCATTCCTCATCTTTCCATGTGCTTCTTTGTTCTTTGTTTGTGATGTGAGGACTTTATTTCCTAGGTTTATCTATTTGCTGCTCTGTGTGCTTCTCTTGCCCGGATGGGTTTGTCTTTCCTTAATTTGGGAACTTTTTATGATCTTATTCAAGACTTGTTCTCTGCCATTCATTGACTTGGGATGTTTCTCCTTCAGCTGTGCCTATTATTTGATGATTTGGCTTTTTCATGATGTTCTCACATTTTTTTTGGCATGCTCCTTTCCTGTGTATTTAATTTTTTCATATTCTTCACTTATTTGGTCTAGATTCTCTACTTTATCCCTGAGTCTTAATATTCAATATTCTACTTGAGTCATTCTACTTGCAAGACTTTCTTTCTGCTGAGATTTTTAATTCCATCTTTACTTCAGCTTGTGGTCTTATTAGTGCTTTTATCCCTTTATAGATTAGTTTTCAATGCATTATCTTCGTCATTTCTTTGAGGTGAGAATTTGTATTTTCTTAGACATCATTCAAGCATTCATTGTTATCCTTTTGGAGCTCAATAGAGTATTTATTCATGTCTCTCTTAAATTCTTTGATTTCTCTGATAAAGTTTGTGAATATTCTTTTAAATACTGCGTCTGGGGGTTCATCTCAGGAGTTCTCATTAGAGAACACTTCTCTATGACTGTTGGGTTTGATGGGAGGCATGCTGGCTTGGCCATTCATGGGTTTGCCTTTATAGTTTGAACTGGAGTTCTGACTTCTCTCTTTGGCTATGTGTCTGATGCGAGAGTCCGGCTTGCCTTATGTTGGGTCGGAGCAGAAGATGTGTGACCTGAGCTAGGTCTGTTAATGCTGGTAGATGAAGTGCTTATTTGGACCAGGGAAAAATGGATCCCAGACCATGGCTCTGGAGCTTGGCCTAAGGGTGTAGACATGGCAGCAGGCAAAAAAAAAAAAAGATTGGAAGAGCAAAGCAGTGCCTCACACACACAAAAAGCTCATGATGCAAAGCAGCTTACAAGGCTATGTGTCTGGAGCTACACCTGGGAGTGTGAAGTTGACAACAGCTGGGGTGAAGGATGGGAAAGGGGAAAAACAACTCGCAGGAGTGGGGCTCAGAACAAAGTACACTGAACCACAGGTAGACAGCTGATAAGAATATGATAGATACACAGAAGAGAGACAGTAAGTTATATACAGAGGGTAGATACACAGAGATAACATAAGAACAAATAGATAGATGGATAATGATACACTGAAAATAGATGGATCAACAAGTAATAAGTGGACAGATGTGGTATATAGATAGATACAGACGGATGGATGATGGATGGATGAATGGTGTATAGAGAGAAGACAGGTGTATAGGTAGATGCATAGTCAAATGATAGTAGGCCAAGTAGACATACATGTGTCTGAAATTACAGAGAACAGCATGCACAGGGGCCCTGCTGTCAAGCAAGAAGGAAGTGACTGGCACCCATCACAGACCTCATTGCTGAGACACAGCCTTTACAGCTCCTTCAGCCAGTCCACTCCACGAGCCGTTACCCTGTACTTGGGCTTTGCTAAGGGAGGGGTAAGCCGAGCCCTCATTCCTGCGGATCCTGGACTTCAGCCAGCCTGCCTCGCTCCTGTGCAGAGGCTTTCCATTAATATTCACTCTGCGACCTGAGGTCTGCAGAATCCCTTGATCCTGGGCGGGTCCACAGCATCCTCTCTTCCCTGTCACATCACTCGACAGCCTGGAAGCTTACCTTCCATGCATGAGCTCTTCAGGGGGCATTTAGGTTTCAAACCACAACATAGGATTACAGTGTTTGCAGAAAGTCCCTTGAGGTAATAGACAGTTCTGGATACTAAGCTGCTCCCCACCCTCTAAACCACCTCTCCCTCCTCTGCCTTGTAAAATACATGATACTTCTTGGCAGCTGGAGCTCTGCTTGTGCACACCGACAAGGGGTTAAAGAGGGAGCATGCGGCAGAGGGATGGAGGGCCACTTCTTGCTTTTCTTCATCCTGACAGTTTTGTCCCTGAGACCTTCCGTCTTGGCAGCAGTCTGGGATTTTTGTGGCTTTAGATTCTGTTTCCAGATAGAGAGTATTCCAGAATCATGGTGGCTATTCTCCACTACCTTTGGAAGTAACACTGGGCCCTGTGGTTGTCCCTGGCCATTGCACAGCTGTGTCACCAGAAATCATGAAGATTGGCAAGTAGGCCTTGTTTTGGGTGTCGATAGAGCCTTTCTTATCACTCAACTGTTACTGACAATCTTGAAACCATAGTATCATATTGGCTATCTTGTTTACTTTTTTTTTTTTTGAAGCAGGGCAATTGACTGTTCTCCCTCCTATGCTTCTATAACAAGCCTAACACACTCACTGGCTCATCAAAAAGGCTTTAGACAGCATTGTTTCTTCCATCTGATTAGGAGCCCTGTCTGGGCTAAGCAGGCCTTCGTCCCTTAGGAAAAGCTCCCATGACATGTGAACTGAGATGTTTGCTGAAAATGAGTGTTGGTGAGAAACAAATCCACTAAAAGAGATAAACAAACAGCTTTTCATTTACATGCTTGGATAAGCCATGTTGCTTCTTCATGAATGTGTACCTACCCCCACAGCTGGTCTCCGGTACTCCACATTGCTCCAGCATGAATGTGTGGGCACATCAAAAGTCTGGCTTGGTCATCACTTAGTATAACCCAACATACTCCATCGATTCCAATACATTTAGGGGATTCTTCTCTTCAATTACAGTTTTACTAACATCTTAAAGTAATTATTTTGGAATTATAATTATATCATTTGTCCTTCTCTTTCTTCCCTCCAAGCCCTCCCATAAATCCACCCTTGTTCTCGTTCAAATTCATGCTATATTTTAACTGTTTTTACACACACACAATGTTTGTATGTTCTTAAATATATAAATACAACCTTCTAGACCATATAATGTTACATTTTACTTATTTTATTTCCTTCCAAGAGAGTATGGCAGTATCCTCTCCTCATTCTTTTTTAAATCATATTAAAAATAAATTTCTGTTCTTTGCCTGTGAAAATTAGTCAAATTAAATATGAATGGATTTTATGTCCTCGTCAGTGACAGAGACAGAAATTATAATAGTTTCTTGGGATTTAGCAATTACTTTTAGTATTATATATTTAAACTTAATATTTTTATACATTTTCTATACAAAGCTCAATAGTTTAAAAGCACCCTAGCATGGTATTGCATTAAGCAGTTTGGGCCTCAGGCTATCCATTATTGACTTATGAAATTGTAGCGATAGTCTTTAGTTTCTTGTTATACACCATGTGTATTTAATTATAGAGGGTAAATGGCATCTTACAATAGAAATATAAAGCCCATTAGTTGTATTAAGAGAAATTCCATAGTATCTACTTGAAACACAGGACCAAATCTGTAGCATCTCTTGGACTATGTAATTAATTCTGCTGCCCTCAAAGGCCCTTCATTAGCCTTTGCCATTTACCTCGACAATTTAAGCATGTCTGTGGTAGAGCTCAGGGGCCTAGTGAATTAGTACATTCTTTGATGTCGACTAGTTATTTTGCTCTGTTCACAAATGCCACCCAAGCTTCCATGTGCTCCATGACATGTGTTCTCTTAGACAGTAGGTGGTTGTTGACATCCAGGACTGAGCAGCTGGTAGCATCTGGGTGGCCCCACGCTGAGTTTCAGCTTACTGGGACACACTGCTGGAAGTGATTTCCTTTTCTCCTTTCTCGTAAGCTCTCTTCACCTTCTGCAAGCACACAACACACTTCATTCTATAGCACTTGTCAAAATGCCATGAAGGCTTAGGGAAAATACAGAATTTTAATGCAAAACCTCAGGCATGCTTCCTGCTCCTAGATGCCTTGCCAGCTACACACCAGACCTGCCTTGACATAGTGCAAAGCAAGAAACCAGGGCCACTGCTCTCAAAGAAGCACTGGTGTTTTCCCAGGGACAATTCCACAGGAGATGTAAGTCAAGGGACAAGCAGTATGTTTAGATCCCAGCTATGCATTAACTCTGCATGTCTGTATGCTGTGCCCATCACAAGCCCACCCACCGCCTTCCTGTCTGCCATAGCAGCTAAGTGCCAGCCTGGACCATGCCTTTGTCATTGTGAGGCAGGAGCTGGTGTGCTGGATAAAGAAGAATGAAGTCTCCTTTTAGAATATCACCTTTTGATTTGTTACATTTCAACAATGTAACAAGGACAGAAGTGAGCATCTACTGCTAACCACCTTGGGAATGAGTGAGCTAATGTCAAGGTAAACTGAGCAACAATCATCCCATTCTAGATAACTCATAAACACAGTATATTTTGGCCATCATTTAATGACTTCTGCATAATGACCACAAGTGTTTATTAGTATTATTCTCAGGTATATTGCTAAATCGATCACAGCAAGGCATAGACAAACGCCAAGTGCCTTACTCTGCAAAGCACAAGAAAGTGAATATTTTAGAGGGTGCACACCAAGAAATATTTCATGTTCTCATGATGCTTGCTCATGTCTTACTGCGTATCACAACCTAACCTTGAATCTGTGACACATTTAATAGGAAAAAAAAGCCTCAGCAAAAGCCCTACCAATCACTTTCATGTCAGGATATCTAAAATAATCATTTCCTGGAAAGATCAAACCCATTTTCAAGCTCATTTTCACAGGTTTCAAATACTTAGTAATAATTATCCTGCCTACAAGATACATTACATAGATGCTTACATAGAGAATGGGCAAATGGATTTTTTTCTTGTGGCTTTTGTTTGTGTTAAAGTTAGAAATATAAAAATCACATGGTTCTGCTAAGAAGTTTTCTCAATCTGAAACATTATACAGAATGAACTGATTGTATTTACCTACTGTATTTACTTTTTAGATGTAATTACTGTGAGTGTGTGTGATAGCAGTTAAAGAATAAGAGGCCACAGATGGGAGAGAGATCCAGGGGGTACATGGGGTGGGGGGGGGTTGGAGAGAGAAAGGGAAGGGGAGAAATAATGTAATTATATCAGAATTTCAAAACTGGAGAGCTATTATAAAAGAGGGATGTGGATCTGAACAGAGAACTCCCAGAAGAAGAAGAAGGAGGAGGAGGAGAAGGAGGAGGAGGAGGAGGAAGAAGAGGAGGAGGAAGAGAAGAAGAGGAGGAAGAAAACAAAACAAAAGCTAAGAAATACTTTTTTTTAAGAACTGTTCAACATCCTTAGCAGGGGAATTCGAATTAATTTTACTTTGAGGTTTTGTCTTATCCTCAGAATGGGTCAGATCAAGAAAACAACTGATTAAAAAAGCGCTGTGGGTGTGAGGGAGGGGACTCTGTTCACTGTTGGTGGGGTGCATGGTGCATGCTGTATGGAAATCAGTGTGGGGCTTCCTCAATGAGACAGAAATAGAGCTGCCAACTACACCACTCCTTGGCATATGCCCAGTGACTCTGTATACTGCTACAGAGAAATCGATGCCCGTTGGTCACTGCTGTTCTAGTCACAGTAGCTAGGAAATGAAATCACCCTAAATGGTTGTCAAGTGATGAATAGATGATTAAATTTGGTGCACTCAGACAATGGAAGCCTATTCAGCTGTGAAAAAAAAATGAAGTGGTAAAATTTGCAAGTTATTGAGTAGAACTGGAAAAAAATTAGACCGAGAGAAGTAACCAATTCAACAAAAGAAAAATTGTCTGCTGTTTTCCCTCAAATGTGGGTTCTAGCTTCAAATCTTAAGATATAAAGAAACTAAGGGACACAAAAGAGGCCATTATGAGAGAAAGGGAAGAGTTCAGCAAAGAGGAACAGGGCAAGAGGGTACACGTAGCAGAAAGGTGGGTGAGGAAAGGCAGGGCAGCGGACAGGTAAAGGGAAGGATGACTGACCTCCTTCTCTCCACCTCTGTCTCTGTGTCTTTCTGTCTCTCTTTCTCTCTTTCTGTATGTGTGTGTAAGTGTTTAGAGTTGCTCTACATGAACAGAAAATGTTCTCCCCCAAAGCCATTTGTTTCAAATAAAGAACCTTCAATTTCAGCTGGGATACCCTGGTCAAATTGCCAGTGAGGGTGGTCCTGGAGACCTGCACAGTAATACAGTCTCCAGTCATTGCTCCTTTTTTCCACTAGAACTAGAAGCTAGGACCTCTTTGATCAAGACACCACATACCACACAGGAAATCAAGCTGATATTGATCTGGGAACTTCCACCTTGTTGCCTAGGTTTCACCCTGCCAAAAGATGCTTTGGAGGATGCTGGGTAAGAAAAGCCATCAAGACTCTCACCCGGATGAGAACCCCGTGAGCAGTAACAATGGCCAGCCTTCCAGAAGCACACATGGGTGTGATGTGGTGTGAGCATAATGGGTAACCAATAACTTTCTCATAGAGCCTGTGGTCCACTACACAGGGAAAACTCATGCTGGGGACTGTGAACCTTGCCCAGGAGCTGAGGCAGGCAAAGGGCTCTATTACTATTATTTTGATAGAGGGGACAAAGGCTTACTCTGCCTTCTGAATACTCACCATTGTATCCATAGAGAAGTGTAATACTCAGCCCTCACCACAGAAATTCCTTTATGCCAAGGCTTGTGGTTAATACAGAGACTCACAATTGATTAAAGTGTAGAGAATAAGTGATATGGACTGCATATCCCTAAGTAAAATACCTAGAATACACACACACACACACACACACACACACACACACTCCCCAGAGGGCACATCCTGAAAAGAGGGTAAATGACTGCAATACCCAGAAGTCACAAAGGATTACTTCAAAACAGTGCACTCTGGACAGTGCAGACCCCTGACACACATGAGCCCGTGTCCCTTACCGCTTCCGGCAGAAGACTTACAGAAGCTCAAACTAGTCAATCCTCCAGCAGGGAGAGGGGAGAGGCTCCCTTGTTGCCACCTCTGTCTGAGGAGCCCTGCGCAGCTGATGGTAGCTGGGGAAGAAGAGTCGGTTTTCTTCAGTGATGTGGCCCTCGCAGAAGGCCATGCCCCAGCAGATGGCACCCTATGCCCTTGCGCACACAGGCAGCACTGACTAGGCTCAGTAGTTATGAAAAGCACCCTATGTGGGGGCAGAAATGGGGTGAGGTGGAGAGAGCTTGGCTGAAACTTCCAATATTAAGCTCTGGCTTCCATATACATACACACACACACACACACACACACAAGCAATGTGTATATACAAGCATGGACAAAATTATACCAAGAGAAGTAACCAAGACAACAAAAAGAAAAATTAAAATTAAAAAGTTAACTAGACCAACAGGTTAGTGGAGTGACCGCAGAAATGGATTTTGCCTTGAAGACAATTGTTGCACTAGAAATCTGTGAATAGATATATAGATCTGTGATGTTGTGGGATCAGGTTAACTTTAGGACCCACAGGGTAGGCAGTCCAATAGACATTCTTCTCCCATAAGCAGTGTCTACTTCTTCATATTAATCATCAATAGAAAATGGTATTCATAACCTTCCCCAGAAGGACAAGGCACATCACTTGTCAAGGCCGCGCAGTAGGATGGCATGAAAGCTAAGAAGGCAGAGACACAGCTGTATACTTTGGGCACAGTTCTGATCCAAACTGTGCTTTGGAGGCCATCTCTCTAGAAAACTTTGTTAGATGCAAGTTCAGGTACTCTCTGCAAGGACAATCTTGTCTCTGGCCTCTACTGCCTGCATCAACAAGATGTCAAAAAAAAAAAAAAAGGCCTACCCTCACATATAACTAAATGCAACTAAACTCTTCTCCACAGCAAAGCCAGGTAAAATCATACAGAGAAATCAAAAAACAATAACACAATATTTGACTTTTCAAAGCCAGATATGCTTCACGGGCCAATGAACAAGTCTGAGGATAAATGGAAAAAGAGACTATAGAGATTAAAAAGAAGATTTGAAAAATGTTAAAACAGAACCTTTGTTACAAATTGAAACTATGCACACTAAAAGCAAAAATTCAATGGACGGGTGTAAGGGCAAGCTGGAGAGACAAGAGGGTAATGACCTTCGCTGCTGCCCTGTTGTACTCTTTTCCCAGCTCTGGCTGAGTCTGTGTGCCTCCTGACCATCACAGGGGTAACCAGGAAGTTGACAATAGGCAGTGCAGGAGGAGAGCGTGAGGAAGGAAAGCACAGATGGTGAGGAGGGGAGTGAGCATGGGAGAGGTAGGAATGGGGAAGGGAAGGAATCGCCCCACCACAGAGAAACAGTAGACACCACAAAGCAAAGAATATCTTATGGTAAAAAAGTAAAAGGACACACTGTTACCTTGTTCTCTTCCTTATTCTAAATGGAGATGTCTGGAGATGAGAGAACACAGTTAGCCACCCACCGTGAAGCTATGAGACAGCATTTCTAGGAGTGGGAGAAAGGAGTGTCCAAACACATTGGTTCCCACGGCTGCTTAACAAATGAGCTTAAGGAGGATGCTGAGCCTCCTCCTTTCCTTTCTGCTGGGTGCCGGCTGCTTGCTGTCAAAATGGGCAAGATCATGAAACCTGGGAAAGTGGAGCTAGTTCTGGTCCTGGGTGGACGCTGCTCTGAACACAAAGCCACGTTGATGGTAACATTTCAGACCGCTCTTCCAGCCATGTGGCTGGAATCAACCGCTATCCATGTCAGTGACAGCTGCTGTGGACAAGAAGGAAATTGCCAAGATCAAGTTCTTTGTGAAAGACTCTAACTACAATCATCTCATGCAGACGTGGTTCCCTGTGGACAAAATTGTTGTCAACAAGGATGTAATTAGAGACTCAGCTCTAAAAC
Organism: Pachyuromys duprasi; assembly: GCA_028658305.1. NCBI lineage: Eukaryota > Metazoa > Chordata > Mammalia > Rodentia > Muridae > Pachyuromys > Pachyuromys duprasi. The sequence goes on along the minus strand of CM053764.1, from coordinate 114,977,399 downwards.
ACCAGGCCAGGCAGGAGGCCAAGGCCAACTTTGGGGAATAATATGAAACAGGGAACACTTATTTTTTCCAGAAGCTTCGCTTTTAGGTATGTTTTCATTTCCATCATCATTAAACATAAAACAATAGCAACAAAACAGTGGCTGTTGTCTGCGTGTCCAAGTGAGGCAGGTAAACAGAGGGAATAGTGTCAACTGGGTCTCCCCATGGTGTGGGCTATGCACACTGCCCCACAATGGGCAGCCTCAGGCCATTATCTGCATGACTGCACCCAAACATGCCCTCTCTAAACAAAGAAGCTAACAACTGTTAGCAACCTATGACTCTCACTTGCACAGAGCTGCAGGCACACCCATCTCTGAAAATTTGCTTGAATTTTCCTGTCCTTAATAATGAAAATACTTAGACTCTGTTCAGTCTTACTACACCTGCGTCCAGATACAGGAGTAGGAAGGCTCTTTGAGTTCATGTGCAATAGGCCAACTGTTTCTCAAAGTCCAGGGAGAATCCCCTATTTACCACCTTAGTAGAAAAGGAGATACCTGGATCTGCCAACCAAGGTAAAAAAACCGCCCTCACTAAGCCCCAGAACAAACAAACTCTACCTCTTGGATACCTTAAAAGGAAGCCCCAAACTGTCATCAGGCCCACGAGCACCTTCACTGATGTGACCCACTGTCCATCTGCTGAGTTGTACACCTTTCTAATCTATGCTGTCTCGTTGCTTTGAATAAAATTCCCAAAACAATTTGCACATCTGTGTGACTTTCTTTCGGTCTTGAACAGGGTGCCACAGCCTGGAAGCCCTGACCATCGGGCACCACAAGACCTGCTCACCTGAACATCCAGGGGAGAATCCTGCCTCTTTGTTTTAGCAACTACTGCCATTCCCATGCTGTCACTGTCTTCCCTGTGCTCCTCTGTGTTGGTGTTGTGATGTCCCCCTTTTTTAAAGACAGCTATTACAACGACTTACGACCTAAAATAACAAGAGACCCTATTTCCAAGCAAATTCACATACTGGGCTCCTGAAGGTACTGATTCCAAAACACATAGTTTTGGACACTCAAAAACCCAGTTTGATATTTAACCGTACCAGGAACTTTGACAGAAATTTAATTAAGGGAGTATATAGAAACCTAAAAATAAAAATCTAAGCATAATGTCGGAGTATAAGAGCATGCTGCTCAGCCTTACCAAGGCTGTGGCAAATGCTAGCTGGAAGCATTTTTAAGAGCAGACAAGTAGGTATTGGCTCTAGCTTGGCAGGGAGGGTACAGCACAGGGCTTCAGCTCACTTCATAATGCTCAGGGTAAAGAGGGGGAAAGCTTGTGTTAATAAATGTAAAAACTATGTATATTTACATGTAGAAATTATAGTTTAAAAGTATTTTACCTATTATTGGGTTAGTGTTTTTTGTTTTTTTTTTTAAACTCATATCAGAAGTCAAACGGTTTGAAACAGTCTCTGGTTGTAGAGAGATGGAAGCTGGACTTTTTTCGTAAAATAAAACATTACATAAAATAAGGACCCACCCTAGGGATGGCGTCACTTCACAGACCACCATGTCTGGACAACTGAACAGCTGATGACTGGCAAATAACACTGCACGTATCTGCAAAGGTTCTTCTGGGAAAGCTTCACATTTGAGGAAAATAGCTCTACCTTCAGCAACATGGGTGAACATCTGATGCCCACTGAGACCAGCCTAGTGCATAGAAGAATGAATCCACACTCCCCTCCCAGCCACTCCATCATCCTGTCCTCCCCTCCTGCCCAGTTGTAGCAGAAGACCCCAGAATTTTACAGATGTCAGTATCATGGCATGACTACCAAGAACAGCAGAGCTGTAGAATGGAGCCAGCCAGAGCCTAAAAGACAAGCTGTGTGTGTTGCAGATAGCAGATCTGGAGAAGTGACCCAAGCCATTTGAAGCAGTCCAGAAGACACTGAGTGAATCCCAGATAATTGGACACTGAATTCCTTACATTTTTGAAGTTAGGTTTACTTTGTTCAGATTGTGACTGTGCCCTGGTTCTTCCTCTTGAAGTAAGAAAGTACTTAACTTAACTTAAGTATTTAATTTTGATTTTCACAGGAACCCACAGTTAAGAGATTTTGAACTTTTAAAAGGAAATTTGGATATTTAAAGAGAATATATATACAGCCTGACTTACTTCCTTGATGGGTTACAATGTGGAAGTGTAAGCAGAATAAACCCTTCCTCCCCAAGCTGCTTTTGGGGTTTCCTCACAGCAATGGTAGCCCTAACTATAATAGACAAGAACATTATTTTCAGGGACCACAAACACAGGAGAAGCCGTTTGAGTCTCCCATGTCTCTAAGGGGCAGACAGCTGATGCTGATCCTACTTCCGCCTTGGTAGTTGTAGATGTGACACTCAGTGAATGAAGAGTTAAGTGACACTGGGAATACCCACAACTTTGTCAACCCTCTGCCCAGTTTATACCTTAAGATAGAGTCAGTGCAATGGTCGTCCAGTTGCTATGACATGGAACCATTTCTGCATTCACCTTCCAGCCTTGAAGAGTTTTACTGTTCTTTAAAAAGAGGAGATGGTATCATTTTTCTCATTATAGAATCCTTCTGCAGGGCTATTTAGATGGCTCAGTGGGCAAAGCACTTGCCATGTAAGAATATGGCCCTGAGTTCCTATTGCCCAAGCCCACATGAAAGTGCTAGGTAGGAAAGCAAGCGGCTGACATCTCATTGCTGAGAAGATCCAGAAGGATCCTAGGGCTCTCCTGCCAGCCAATCCAGCTCATTGGTAAGCTCCGTGTCAGTGAAGAGAAAAGCATGTCATTACCTCTGAGGGTCTCTGATAGCCTCTGTGTTAGATGTGTAGTTCCCATGTTACCCAGTGTCAGGGTCTAGGCCAGGTGCTGCAAGGTTCTTGGCAGATAATAAGATGAAGAATGGTAAGGATGCTGAGGTGGTTTGGATAGGAATGACCCCAATAGGTTGTACATCCAAATGCTTGGCCACCAGGGAGTGCACGGTTTGAGGATTAGGAGGTGTGGCTTGTTGGAAGTGAGTCACTGGTGTGGGGGGTGTCCTTTGAGGTTTCAGAAACTTATGCCATGACCAGTCTTCTCTCTATTCTTGTTCTTGTTGTTCTTGTTGTTCTTTTCTCTCTCTTTCTCTCTCTATCACCTATCTATCTATCTATCTATCTATCTATCTATCTATCTATCTATCTATCCATCCATCCACCTGTCTATCCCTATAGGTCAGGATTTCAGCTCTCAGCTGCTTTTCATCACAATGTCTGTGTGCAGGCTACCATGTTCTCCACCAGGATGGTAAGGTATTAACTTTCTGAAACTGTAAATAAACCTCCATTAAATGCCTTGGTCATAGTGCTCTTCATAGCAATATAGCAGTGTCTAAGACAGACACTAAACACTAACCCTTCACACACACTCACACCTTCATTTATGTATGCATATAGGTACACACATAACTCCTTCACATATTTTATCATCTCTTTCCCTTCAGTTCTACTACATTTCTCACATATCAAATTTCTACATTAAAACTTTGCTTATTTTTTTCTGCCCTCCTTTCACAACTGGTCGAGAAATGTGTTCTTTAATAACTAATCCAGCGCCTAATAACCATGACCTCTCTTTCCTGGGTCCTCCTTATCTTTTGCTGTCTGCTTTCAGATTTGCAACATTTCCCATGCAACATTTCAGCCTTATGTTTGCTCCCATTTAGCGGTATGAACAATTTCTTCCCAAGGACATCAAGAAGCTAGATTGTTTGCAGAAACTGCTCTTCAAAAACACACATTTCCCATCTTCTCTTGGCATATGCTCTCATTGCTTTTTGTGGCAATATTTTTCCATATATCCCAGTTGGATTTTTCTCTGTTTACTCAACACAAAAAGACATCTATTTTGATGGCTAAGTCTTCTCCCCTCTCCCTAGAGCATCTTTTCAGGCAATACCAACATGCTATGGAGAGAAAAGCAGAGCCAAAATGATGCACAAATATTTTGACTTGTTCACAGTGGCCTGCTGGGATCATTCAGCAGGAGAAATAACCAGCAAGACTGATGCTCAAAATGATCTTGAAAAATCTCCAAGTTCAACAAAGTGGATGCCTGTTTGTCTGCCTTACACATACACATTGTTTCTCCACTATTTCAGGCGTTTTCTTCTTCATGAACCTTCATAACTGTCCTTAGTTCTTCCCTTTCTTGCAGCTGAAGAACTGTATAGACACTATGGCTTCTTCACTTCTATCACTGTATCATTTTCATGTCTCCAAGTGTCTCACTAGGGGAATCTTTTCATACATATCTAACAACTCTCTATGTTCTATTTTTACAAAGCACAGTGTGTATTGTAATTGCAAACATATATGACCAAATGATATTTCTCTCATGTATGTATGTCTTCTTTTGTATTTCAACAAAATGCATACTATTCCCAGTACTCCTTGACGGAGGCTCTGCATGTAGAAGAGCTGGACGGCTAGATGTCTGTGGGCATTTGACAAGTGTATAAAATCTCATGAGATATGAAGCCATCTCTGACTTAAGCTAAATGAAGTTATTAGTTTGAAAGGCAGGTGAGATGCTTGAAGGAAAAAAGAATTTCAAGTTGGGAAATATGTTTTAAAAAGTTCAAAATAAAAACTACAATTTTCCTAAGTTAAAATGGAACATGTATTATGTGACTGGACCATAAGAACACTGTCTTTATCATGCACAACCCTCTCAGCATCACCATAATCAGCATCATTGTCGCTATTATCATCATCGACAAAATGACCATGACTGTCATCATTATTATCAGCATCACAATCCCAATCAGTATCACCACAGCCAACCCCATTGTCACCCTCACCACCATCCTCATCACCATCACTATCATTATCATCACTATCACCAGCTCACCATTATCACTGCAATCATCATCTTCACCATCATCACCAACATCATCACCACCATCACCATCCTGTTTCCTTTGAAATGTTTGGTTTTTAAAAGTCTTGTATTTGTAGATTCTATGAAGACTTCCTCAAAATCCTGGGTGAGGTGGGACTCACTTGTAGTACTGAAAAAGTTGAAGCAGAAGGACAGAAAGTTCAAGGCTAAGGGGGACTACAGAGCAAACATGTCTTCCCTGAAAACCTGATGATGATGCTGATGATAGTTACAATAGGTAATGAATACTCCTGTGATTCTTTTCTTAAGAACCTGCTGTTGGTAATTAACTCATGTCCTTCTGATAACTTTCCTTCAGGGACAACACAAGCACATATCAAGGTGAAGCTGTAGTATGGTCTTATTCTCCACCTCTGGGTGGCATGGAGCTACATGAATATGGAATACAGTGACTCTAAGACCACCTGGTGCCAAGCTCAGAATTGTTAAGAACTTTAATTTTAATTCTGTTAAGAACTTTAATTTCACTTCAGCACTTGAAACGACCAAAGTTTTGTGAAGAGAGGTATGACAACAGAAAGGCAGGAAGAAATAACTACAGCTTTGAACAATGTGTTGATAAGGAATGCCAACGCAGTAGACATATTTTGTGTGTTTATACAAAGCAGAGCCTGCTGAACTGACAAATAACATACAAAATGTAAAAGACAGATTGGTCATTATGGTTTCGATATTTTCCTGGATCCAAGAAAGGAATGCAGCAGGCTGGAGGGCATGATGCTAAGAAGGGTACACCATGTATGAAAGGTGAACACCACATCCTTTAACACACGTGGAAGCTTCAACAAAGATGCAGGAGGATGTGAGGGTGGGATAGGGGAAAGGATGTGATCACACACTGCATGCCTATATGGAAGTATAATAATGAACCTCATTAATATGTACAATTAATCCAAGTCACTCAGACTAAAAGCTTTTAAAATATGGATGATGTTTATTGAGATGAAGGTCACAAAAAAATCAAACTTAAAAAATAAAATCAAGATGTGAAAGGCTGGAGGGTCCTTGATTTGTTGGTTCATTGGTTGGTTGCTTGTTTGCTTACTTGCTCGGTTTGGTGTAGGTTTTTTGAGACAATATCTTATGCTGAAGTCTAGATTACCGTGTGCCTCAAAGTGTACTCCAGGCTAGTTTCCAGGATTGTAATTCTTCAATACTTTTGAATCCATGTTACCCATTCACTGTAATACTCATGAGAGGACCTTACACAGATAGTGCTCTAGACCACAGACCCGTACCTAGGTATCATTAATATAGAGGAAGAATTGATAATCCATGGCTGGAGGAAAAAAAACCCAAACACTAGCATGGTGAGAAAGTGGTGGAGCCTGGACTGAATGCCCTAGAGTTCAGTTAAAGGAAGCGGGTGATGAAAGCCCCCAAGGGACTGTCCCCCTAAAAGCCAGATACAGAAAGATTTGCAAGAAGTGATAAACTGCCCTATAGTAATGAGTGAGGGAGGGGAAGGGGGACGGGGAGGAAAAGGAGGGAGGGGGAGGGGGAGAGGGAGGAGGATCCATGAGTGGTCTTGGCATCTGTAACATCAAGTAACTCTTTGGAAAGATAGTCAGAAATAATAGTAAGGTAGCATGGGAACGGAGACGTGTGTGCAGAGAGGTCTTGTGTGAATGACACTGGTGACTGGACGCTTATGGTAGGTAAGGACTGCAAAGTGCATTCTATGCGCTAAGGAGTACAGATAAGAGGCTTCCCTTAGAGAAGTGTGAGTGCTCAAACCTTAAGGTACAGATACCGGTATATAGCTATGCACGTTGCTGGAAAAGTTATGATATAGTTTGTGTTTGGTATCAACTGAAAATGGAGGCTGGGGAAGAGGTGTGAAGAATTCCAGTGAGGTTGGACTACATAGCCAACAGAGTATCGACCCTCTGCGGCTGTGTGTTGGACTGAAGACCCAGTGGCTTCAAGAAGGGAGGCTGATAGCTGTTGCTTTTGCTCACATACTACGAGTCATGGCTGGCTGGCTGCAGAGAAGATCTGTATTCAAGATGACTCATTCACAGGCGAGGGAGCAGCTGTCCATGCAGTTGCTGAGTCAAGATCCCAGCCAGGATGTGTGCTGGTTGCAAGCCTCAGCTCCCATCCATGTGGCCACTCCACACAGTGTATGGGATTTGCGAAATTGCAATGTCTGGATGCACAGTTCAAGCATCCCAATAGCAGCTAATGCACTGTGTTGCCTTGTATGGAGTCATCATATCAACACTCCATGGGACACAAGAGTCTCTAAGGCTCAGCCAGTTTCAAGAAGAGGTGAAACAGGTCTTCTCGTTCCATTTAGAAAGGCACTGCCCTGGTTAACTTTTAACTGTCACCTTGCCACTGATGAGAGTCATATGGGAAGAGAATCTCGGTTGTGGGACTGATTAGATTGGCCTATGACAGCCCTTCCTGGAACAGATGCTCCTGAACTGCAGGAGAAACCTAACTGAGGCTAAGGCACTAACAGAATCTTCTGTCACTGCAATGGATCTTAAGCCTCAGTGATATAAGGAGAACCTGCTGGAGTTGAGAGATGAAAGTCAGCTGGCAGAGCAGGTTTGAAAGCAAGATGACTGATAGCGAAATTTAAAAAAAATGATGCCTGTTATAAATAATAGCAACATACATGCTAATACCATGATTGTAATTTAAATAGGAGGAATGAAAGGGGCTGAAAGGCTGTGGTAGTTCCAGAGTAATCCGTGTAGATGCTGAAAACACCAAGAATAATGTAGGAAAGTCACTATGAACAAAGTGCTAGAAGCCGTATATGTGAGTAAACAGGAAGTCTGTGAGTGATTGCCACAAGTCTAGGGGCACAAGACGCATGCCATGGTGTTCCAGGGCTGAAGAAAGCAGAGCCTGCCTAAGCACCTGGTACAAAGTCCACCATTAACCCTCACTGTTCCAAGGGACAAAGGGTGAACCACACTCGCCACCTCCATCTTTCAAGCTAGGAAAAGAACCAACTTGGCCAGATAACATCATTTGCATCTGATTCTGTGGGACTGGTTCTCTGTAAGCCATGTTTTCTGCCGTTATACCCCCAAACTTTTAATCCAGTATTCTGGCAGCATCAGATCATATATGCATTCCGTAATATCAAGCGATGCTCATATGATTTGAGCTATTTAATAGACTACCCCAGTGCTAGTAAAATTCATTAACTCTCAGTGTGTGTGTGTTTGTGTAAAACTCACTAACTCCCATTGGTTTACATATGTAATTAATTCCATTGTGTATGTATATACATATATATACATTGGATAATTTATATAAATTTATTGGCACCTAATATTTTCTATATGTAAAATTCAATCAATAGCTCCCAATGCTATTATATATCTTTCTACCCTAGAGGGAGCCGGACAGATGATTTCATACCTGTTCTACGTATACATGACTGTCTGCAATGACAGATGTATTTCTATACACCAAAATCAATGTCCTCACCTATGCATAGCAGAAAAGCCATACTAGCTCATAGAGCCGCCATCAGGCCCAATAAGAGGTACTGGCACAGATGCAGAGCAGAGGCACCAAGTCCCGAGGCGTCTACTTCCTGTGTGTGACTCGTATGGTCTCATCTTAGCCTGGTGGTCCTAAACAACCTGCTCTGATGTGTCACACAGAAGCTCAAAGAGTGTGAAGCAAAGCCCACCAGGACACGCGGAATTACATATTCCAAGGCATGCAGCGACGTGTGTGTTTATGAAGGGGTTTGGCAAAAATACAGAGAGCTCTTCCCTCACAACGGCTGCGGTCTGAAAACCCTAGTGTGCACCCATCACTGCAAAGAAATCTGGCCGCCAGCACAGTACGCCATCTTCCCCTAAGAACACAGGGGAAGTATGCCGTGACTTTGTTGCGGTTTTCTTAATGGCCAGAAGCAAATTCTGCAACACCTTCTGTGTGTGCCACATTTAGATGGAATGGCACTTGGCTTTACAGCTCCTGACACCTGTGCCTAGTTTTACGTCCTTCTTCCTTGTGCTAGCACAATTAAAAGACATCTTGCTGTCTTCACAGTAATCAGGAAATGAAATGTTACCTGGTATTCCAAATTCAAACTGTGGGGTTGCCTAGCATGTCTCTACAAGACTCTTGGGGCTTCTGCACAAATGTTGGGAAAACACATGCTGGCAATGTCATTAACAGAGGAAGAAAACAGATGGTTCTCAGGCCTGAATTTATGCAGGCAATTTTATGTGTTCAGGACAAGTTCAATTAAATAACTACTTCATTACAATTGCAGCTAACCAGTAACTGTCCACCCCTCTTCTGTTTCAGAAAAGGTGATTCTGGCTTTCTCCCCTTCTCCCTAGTGCCCTACCCAGGGTGCATCTATTTGACATTTTTTATTCTTAGAGCAGTAAAACATGAAAAGAGTCAACTTTGTGTTAATGCCATAAATTACAAGCAGTTTTGGCACGGGCCATGGACAGCAAGGCAGTTGGGAGTTTGTCTTCTGGGATAGCCCCATCAAATTCAAAACTGTCCTGAGGGAGGACAGAAGTGTCTGTTCCGTAAGCATTCTGTGAGGATCAAGTGTTCAGAAAGTCACAGACTGTAGTCAGGAAGCAGATCACTTCTGGATGAGCTGAGTGTGCTTGGAGACACAGGCAGAGGTGCCGTCCCTGGGCTTAGAGTTCTCGCAAAAAATGAAAAGACCAGCTTCACATCAGTATCTCAGTGTCTGGCTGAGAGGCTCTCCTCCTTAGCTTGTCGCCTGCCATGCCAAAGAGGGCATGAAAATGAGTGACATTTCCTTACCAATAATGAGCCCCGGAAGCTTCCTTTGCACACTGGAGGAGCTTACACACATGTTGCTCAGCCATGGTGTGACATCTGAGAGGGAGATCAATAAAAGAGCTAATAACCTATCCATCGTGGTGGTCAGAGTGCCATCTCTCTGGGACGCTGCTTCCTCCTCTCTCCACCGCACAGCCAGTGAAGATCCCTTGTTAGCAGATAAGCTTTCTTTGGCTTGCTCTATAAAACATGAATAATAGCACACACGAGCTGACTGTCTATTTCATCCACCAAGGGGAGTTTACTGCAGAACCGGAGACCTTGCTTCCCACGTGCCTGTCTTGGCTGCATCCTCAATGGCTCCCACTGCAAGGATCAAGCAGAATTTCTGTATCGTTACCAAAGAAGTATTTCACCATTGGGTCTTTCCTGGATTGGATTTTTAAAAACTGTGGATTTGCTGACAACAAGAACAAGTCCCATGCCTTCACATTTTCAGTGCCCTCTAGCCTAAGGAGGGTTTGGGCCTCTGACTGATGTATTTATCATGCACAACACGACATTTCAAGGCAGCAACTAGTTGGCAAACTGCCATCTCACGTGGCCATTCCTGTGTGCTGTGAGAATGTTATCCCAGTCACGGGAGTACCGCACTGTCCCCATGGACACCTGCTGTACTTGCTTAGTAGAAATGGAAACTGATGACCTCAAAATCTGCCTTTACTGTATCAAAGTAGGAGTTACATTGGAAGATTGTGCTCAGACTCTTAAGTGTGCCTTTAAAACACTCCTGTGCCTGTCAGAATCTCAGGTACCACTGACAAGGCCTCTCTTGTGAGATGCTTCTCAGCTTCCTCAGACACTTCCCTAAATGAGGACCAGAATAAGAGAAGCATGCTGCTCTGCTCTTTAAGAAAGTGTCTGTTCACAAACTGGGGAATATATATATGTGTGTGTGTGTGTGTGTGTGTGTGTGTGTCTGTGTGTCTTCAGCATTTTTTTTCAGCTTAACACCTCATGTTCTGCAATAAAGAACACTCATGTGAGGCCACATAATTGCGGAATGATGCTCCATTATAATCTATTAAATAGACAAAGACGGAATCAACCTCATAAGTCATTTGTATTCAAAGCCAAGGACACAGTGGTTATTATATTATTAGTGCTTCCTTAGAGATTGGGGAGATTTTTGTTATTTGTTTTCACTTTTATTTACTCATATACAATACTGAAATACAGAATTAATATAAATATGGTGAAATGTTTACAGATCTTAAACATTGCAATATATATGTAGATAATAAAAATACATGTGCCATAATTTTAAACTATTAGAACAAGGAACTCTTCTAATAGTTTAAAAAAAGAATTCAAGTTATATTGCTACCAATTCAGTAGAAGACATCTCAACAACGCAGACTTACAGAACAGACTAGGATATGAAAAGGAGACTAGATGCATCTTCAAATTTTTCTGAATCCATGCATTGGGTACTCTCTACCACATTTCCAACTCACAGCCCTCATACTTTCCTTTTTGTTTACCCCACCTTCCTCCTCCACACCCTCCCCTTTTTACATCTTAACTAGAGCTTTCCTCAGTATCCCAACATTCCCCTTCCAGCTATTTCCCCCATTGATTTAATGGTCATCCCTCTCCTTAACTTACCTCCATTCTGCTCGCTCAGAAACTTTGTCTCTCGTGTCTACATACACACTGTATCATTCTTTTTCTGTATCTTTCAATAGTTACTGAAGTTAAAGGGAAAAGCGGTTTTAAGTGTCAGGGCACCACAAGCACAACAGTGAGGATCCATCTCTTACTATTATCCAGAACCAGTTTCTGAGCCTAACAACTGCCAACTCCAGGAATTCACCTGCGCCACCTGGGCAAAAGATGGTCACAGCTAAAAGGCATGAGGGTCATCACACGCTCATCTGAGAATTATTCAACCCCTCTAATTGAATTACAATTCAATTCAAGTACTCTTTCTAGCCAGTGTATGCTATTCTACCCTAGATGCGTGGGGGGTCTCACGGAAGGGATAGAGTATATAATATAAATTATATTACATATTAACATATATAAGTATATAATGGAATATGAATATTATATATTACATAATATTATATTATATACACTATTATAGAACATATGGATATATATATAAGATAATATACATTTTTGTATTATGTTATATATTCTAGCCCTTATATATTTCTTATTATATATTTTATTACATACAATTATTTTATATTATTATTTTATTATATATTATGTATTATATATTATTATTTTAAGTTTCTGCACAGTGAAGGCAATAGTTAATCAGGTGGAGAAAAGGCTTCAGAAGACAAAATCTTTTTACCTATACACCCCAAAGAAGATTGATATCTAAAATATATAAAGAACTCAGAAAACTTAATGTAAAAACCTCAACAAGTAAATCAATAAATGGACTAATGAAACAAACAGAAAGTTCTTAAAAGAGGAATCACAAATGAGCAATAAACACAGGGAAAATGCTCTCCTTCATTAGCCATCGGGGAATGTGAATTAAAACCAGATTGCGGATTCAAGATGGCTGCCACGAGAGAACACTGTGTCTGAGGAGTAGGAGAGCAGAAACAACGCAGCGACCAGGAGACTGAACTCTGGGACCTAAAACGCCAGCATTGTGAGTGCCAGGTGAGCGGAACTCCTACG
>CM053764.1:114931374-114964460 GCA_028658305.1 Pachyuromys duprasi | reverse complement strand
GCTCCCTTCTGCAGAAAACAGAAGAGGACAAGATACAATGATTACAAATTTGTGCATCTGTTTCATGTCTCTGCCAGTAAGCTGGCTTCTTGTTACTATATATCAGAAGCTGGTCTGAACATACTGTTTGAAGCAGTTCATATGGTCTGCTTAACTATGATGCTGGTAACATAATATTCCCTATAAAATGGGAAAGACAAAGACTAAAGTGATTAAGTAATGGCTCTAGATCATAAGCCTTTCTAAGGAAGTTAAGACTGGGGCTGTAGCAGGAAGCATAGTAGAGTCCAGGGATCTGAAATTTACCACTGGCCCTTTAAGATGCTCAGCAGTCATTCTTTATCGAGTTCATCATCTGTGAAATGGGATATTCTGGGAGCAGCTGTGAACATTTCAATATTATGTCAAGTACCTGAAGCAATAAATGCTAGTTGTCTTCACACATGAAGATGCTTTATAAACCTCTGTTATTAAAGTTTAATACACCCTCCAAAAAAAAAAATAAAACCAGATTGCAATTCCAATTCATTAATAAAGCAAACATTGCTTTGTATTAATTAGGGTGTGGACCAAATAGAGCTCTTTACACTGCTGGTGAAGGGTTCTCTGGCTTGTGGTCAAATCACCCTAGTCTTTAAGCTTAGAATCTTCAAATATCTTTTTTCTTCAGGTTACCTCCTCTTTCTGCTTCTCGGTAACAAGAAAGCCTGAGAAAGATTGTGGGACCCACCTGATAATCATGATTATCTCTGCGACCAAGGAAACATTCCACAGGGCAGAAACAATAATACCTACCCTCACCCATCACAAAGGCATGGCTGACACCCCACAACAAAGACAGATTAATAAAAGGAGACAACAAACTTATTTAACTAACATTTTGTGTGCTGGGATAACGTTCTTAAATATAGTCCTAAGACCCGTAGTCAGGATGGATATATATATATATATAATAAAGCAAACATGGAGGAGTGCTGATGAGGACATCGGGGGGAAATGTCACTCTTCAGACTTCCAGTGCAGACAGAAAGTGGCTTGGCTGCAGAAACCATGATGGAGTCTCTTTAAAATGTGAAAATAAATCTACTATATGGCCCAGCGCTACCACTACTGAGGGACTCTAAGCCAGCACACCACAGACACACCTGCACGTCACAGTTTCAGTTAAACTTCAGAACCAATGTAGGTGTCACCAACCTACACTGATGCATACACAATGGACTTCTGATCAGTCATCCAGGATCAATTTTTATGTGTGTGTGCAGGAAAATGGCTGCCACCAGAGATTCCCTTTTTGACTGGATTACATCATTTGCACATGTAGTATGTTTCTCACCCTAGATGTTACATCCCCTAAATAAAATCATTCAAGTAGAAGCAAACCATGTCTAGGGAGGATGGGGGCTAGGAGGTGGTGGCAGTGAGGAGAGGAGAGCAGGAGGGCAGAGGGTGAAGTGTCCACAGCAAGTTGTGAAGTGACCTCACAAAACTCCCTACTGTGTGCAGCGAGTGCGCAGATGAAGTACAGAGCAATCCAGCAATGACGGCATAGAGGAGGGAGGGTGGGGCTGGGAGGAGATGAGGGAGGGGCTACAACTGATATTCCACTGAAAACTTAAGTATTAATGAACACTATTTATAGACCAAGAAAAAGTCACTTCCCTATCATTTAGTTGGCTCACAATCAACATAGGAGTAAGGAGGTGAAGGTGTGTAGGGGAGACATTCCCTTTCCATCCCGGATGTATTTGAGACCATCACAAGAAGTGTGAAAAACTCACAGTTCTATGCAAGGGTTGGTGGAGGTTTCTCACAAAATAAAAGGATATTAACTGCAGGTTAATTTTGGTGGTCCACTTGACTGGACCTAAGATCCGGTAACTCCGAGCAATAGCTGGAGCCGTGAGGTCATGGTGGTTTGAAAAAGAATGCTCCCCCCACCCACCACAGAATCACTTTTGAATGCTTAGGGAGTGGAATTAGGAGGTGTGGCCTTGTTGGAGGGACTGTAAGCCAGCCCCAGTTAGATGCTTTCCTTTATAGGAGTTGCTGTGGTTGTGGTCTCTTCAGGGCAATAGAACAGTGACTAAGACAGAGGATTAACAGAGGAGGGACAACCTTCTCCTAGACAGGGAAGCACGTCCCAGAGATAACTCAGATATGAAGAAGGGAGGAGCCAGGCAGTCTCCCCACCCCTGCCTTTGCTCCTTGCTGGAGAATGTGCCTCTCCCCTGTTGCCACTACTGACATCCTTTGCTGACATCAGAACCGAGGATTGTTGCCCTTCCAAGTAGGCTGAATAGCAGCAGCCCCCACGGACCCTCTAAGCCCCGAAACTGCTGAGGACAGCCAGCTTTGCCCAATATCAGTTCTCAGCTTCCCAAGCACCCAGACAGCCATTGTTGGGCAGCTGAGCCCTGGTGTGGAAACTATCCTGATAAATTCCCTCTGTAGCACGATCATTCCACTGGTCCTGTTTCTCTAGATAACATCAAAAATCACAGTATATGACACAAGAACAGAAAGAGAAATTCAGGTGGGTGGCCTAAAGCTTTGGAGTCCAACAGAGCCAAAAATTCTGAGCCTGGGGGTGGCCTGTAGAGACTGATGAATCAACCAGGGACCATGCATGGAGAGGACCTAGACCCCCTGCTCAGATGTAGCTCATGGGCAGCTCAGTCTCCACGTGGTTTCCCTAGTAAGGGGAGCAGGGGCAGCTACTGGCATTAACTTGGTTGTCTGCTCTTTGATCACCTCTCCTTGGTGGGGGTACCCTTACTAGGCCACAAAGAAAGAGGATCCAGACAGTCCTGATGAGACCTGATAAGCTAGGATCAAATAGTACGGGAGGAGGACCTCCCCTATCAGTGAACTGGGAAGGGGCAAAGTTGGGGGGGGGGAGGAGTGGAGAAAAAGGGAGGGTGGGATCAGGAGGAGATGAGGGAGGGCTACAGGATACAAAGTAAATAAATTGTAGATAATAATAATAGTAATAATAATGATGAAAAAAGAAAGAGAAACTAAGAGATACACACTCAAGCAGAATCAGGATTCTAGTGCATGGAAAGCACGCAATGGCGATAAGCAGCCCAGAGGAAGTGCAGGGTAGTATCCTGAATTCCAGAGCTCACTTCACAGACCTCAGCGGCAAAAGTTACTAGTGTTGCTATTTCTTCAGATACTATAAAGCAAGTGGTAAATTCTATTAACAGTCGTGGTTTTGTGTGTCTGTAGATGGTAATAAATACTGGAGGAACACAGGTGACCAGCAGAGTGCTGCATGCCCTACACTACACACTGCATTCTACAAATGACAAACACAGCATGCTTTTCTGGCCCCATGGCATTCAGTTGAAGCTCATGTCCTGTCCTGATGGCTTCTAACACCCACGTGAAGCATCTCTCTGAGGGGTGAACTGCTAAAGAATATACTAGTTCCCTTTTGTGAACGTCACAGGATGGCTTCTAAAGACCCCTGGCTACAGGAGCAAGGCTGCCGCCTCTCCCTCTGCTGCCTGCCTTTGGCTCCCTCCCGAGACCTGGACCGCCTTGTCCAGCCTCCATAGAAGAAGATGCTCCCAGTCCTGCTTGATATGCCAAGGAGGTTTGGTACCCATGGGAGGTCTCCCCTTCCCTGAGAAGAAAGGGAGAGGGCACCGGGGGAGGGGAGGAGAGGTGAGAGAGGGGGGCTGGGAGGAGAGTAGGGAGGAGAGCTTCCTACTGGATGTAAAGAAAGTAAATTAATGATAAGTCATATACATAATTTGATGCACAAAATATACAATTAAAATTCTCTTCAAAAATAATTTCCAGATGAGCCTTAAGTTATAGAAAATTCCTGGAAGAAAACTTTATTTCCACTGTTAAATGTTAACAAAATACAAATTTGAGTTTCATGTATCAGAGACACACAGTCCCAAGTCACCAGCACACCCATGAAGAAGATTCGGACATCCAGGGACGAGACACCCCCTGTGCTGGATGCTCCCGGGATGGAAACCCAAACATTTGTTAAATGGTGTTAATTATTGGCTTAAATGTCCCCCCAGCTACTCGTGTTCAACCTAGTCTGAACTGAACCGTCTTCCTCTCTCAGAGCTTGTTTTGACGCCCACATATCCTGTCTTAATCTTCTGTTCCTCCTCCCAGACACAGAAGCAGGGATTTCTACATCAAATTTACTTTTTTCTTGCTTTTATTCACTCATAAGTAATTCATTAATTCTACAAATGTTGCTGCTAAGAGCTAAAATAAATGCAGCCTCTGCCTCTAATGATAACTAATTATATCTTGGGCTGCGGGAGGCAAGCAGCTGGAGCCTTGCAGGGGCATCCTGGCGGAATACGGAAGGATGCTGGGACAGCCTGGGCGAGGCAGGACATCCTCTCTGTGGGGATGGGGAACAACAAATTGGAAAGCAGAGGCTCACTGGAACTGACCCACAAAGGCTGAGTGGTTTGGCAGGAGCATGCCCCGCAGGGTGCAAACAGCTTACAGTCCCAAGAGTGTAATGGAGGCATTAGGAAAGGTGAACCCCAGGGGGTAGGTCTTCCTCATAGAGCACCCTGGGGGTCTGGGGGGAGGAGACAGGCAAGGGGCTCCAGTGGCTCAGAAGAGGCTGAGTGTGTGTACGTGTGTGTGTGTGTGTGTGTGTGTGTGTGTGCAGGTAAGCTTTCATCCTGACAGCCCTAGAGAGTCGCTGGCTTAAAATATGTCAGGGGTTCAGGTCCTAAGACTTCAAATTCTAGTTTTAGAAAGCAAGGTAAACATGGAAGGTGGGATCTGGGGGTGAGGGGAATTGGGGAGAAGGACTGGAAGGAGAAATCACTGTCAGGATGTAATATATGAGAGAAACAAGAAAAGAAAAAGAAAAACGTAGATTTTTGACGGTATGCCAAGCAAAAAGAATGAACCAGTTCTAAAGGTATTAGATAAGTTGGTTGTAATCACAGGTTCTAATATTATTTTCAAAACAGATAGCATTTCACATCTAATCTATAAATCAGAAAATCATCTACCGAGAAAAGCTCAATACATAGGTTTATAGTCTGTCTGATATTTGGTGTGCTTGATACCTGTAACACCCAGGAATACCACAGGAAGAGACTCAGATCCTCAGTGGTTCTGTCGTCAGCATTTTTTATACAACTCTAAGTATAGTAACAGAAAATACATAGTCTAGAAAATGCAAGGTTCAGATTAAATAACTACAGAAAATAAAAATTTTAAATGGCATCTAAATGTATGATCAATAAAATGAGTACTGTTATCTAAAGATGTTCACTGCCACCGGTCTCTGATAAATAAAAACTTTATGGAGAGTAAAAATATTGATAAAATCTAGGTGTTTCCTGTGATTCAGGATTTCTGAAATCTTTCAAGTAATAATGTGTTTTTTCTACAAGGCTGAGTAGCCCTAACTTGGCATGTCCCCGTGTGTATCTGTAATATAATAAATCAAATCAAATAAACTGAATTATTCCCCCACAATGCTTCTTTTATGAGATGAGTTTAGAAGTATTGAGGTAAAAGTCCAATTTATGAAAAATTCAAATTCAGTTTTAGGCTTAAACATATTATAAAAGCTACATCATAATTTTCATATATTTAGGGACTCACCAGAGATTGGAAACATCTGAAGGCTGTCATAGAAAATTTGGACATTTGATTAAGTTGGGACATTGGGTTCCTGAGAAGTAGCACTCCATTTGTTTAATCTAAATGAGAATAAAACATTTAAAGCAAAGTCTACCACTCCATCACTGACTGAGTGACATCTCAGGGCCATGAAGGCTGAGACCACCACCCACATCCCACAACAAAAAGAGCAAGACAAACATAAATCCATCACTTTCTCTGAGCATACCAGAAAACTGAGGCCACGGGCATTTTACCGGGGTGAAATTTTAAACACAAAATCTAAAGGAGAGACAGGATCTAGGGCCTTGGCAGAGGACAGGGGACAGACAACACTACATGGGTTATCTTCTGTGAGGAATTTAAACTAGACACTTTTGATACACTGAGAAGTGATGAGTGTGGGCAGACATTGGTGTGAACCCTGTTGTGAATCTCTGTGAGCCACCGTCACAGAGATGCTGAGCCTAAACATCTCCCCTCCCAGACTCATTTGTTCTCTTCAGTTTACCGGAGACTGACAAGACAACCTAAGGATGTGGGCTGAAAGGAGAGTCCAGTGAAAAGTACTCCCCAATCAAGGACGTGGGCTGGAAGGAGAGTCCAGTGAAGAATACTCCCCAATTAAGGACGTGGGCTGGAAGGAGAGTCCAGTGAAGAATACTCCCCAATCAAGGACGTGGGCTGGAAGGAGAGTCCAGTGAAGAATACTCCCCAATCAAGGATGTAAGGCACATTCAGAAGGCCTCCTGCCAAACATGGACTGAGTCTGCAATCTCCCCAGCATGCTGTAATAACCTCTGTAGCCCCATAACCATGCTCACAAGGCCGCAGTACAAAACAAGGTAATTGCAGAGCAACCCAAGTGCCTGGTGCCCACAAGCAGGAACCCAAGGCTGGTAACTAGAGCGGCGGTGCACTGGGATCCAAATCAAGTGCTGGCAAAATCAGAACAAACCCCACAGTGAACGCACAGCGGAAGCCATGGAAGAAACCAGTTTCTGTTGGCGTACATAGCATGACACCATGAGGGATGCCCACAGGCAGGAAGGTAGCCCAACGGCAACAGCCAAGAACAGCTTGATGCAGGTGTCATTCTGAAAAGGAAGAGAAACGCTTAAATAAAAACACTAAGATTAAAATGATATTGTAGGCCCCCCCACCAGGTCTTTCTATCCCCCTTTCTTTCATAAGATTCCCTGCACTCTGCCCAAAATTTGGCTGTGAGTCTCAGCATCTGCTTTAATCCCCTGCTGGGTAGAGTTTTTCAGAGGCCCTCTGTGGTAGGCTTCTGTCCTGTTCCCTGTTTTCTCCCTCTTCCAATGTCCATCTCATTTGCCTTTCTGAATGAAGATTGAGCATCTTATCCAGGGTCCTCCTTCTTGATTAGCTTCCTTAGGTTTTAGTATGATTATCCTATATTATAGGTCTAATATCTACTTGTAAGTGAGTATATACCATGTGTGTTTTTCTGCTTCTGGGATAACTCACTCAGGATGATCTTTTCCAGTTTCCACCATTTGCCTGCAAATTTCATGATTTCCTTGTTTTTAATAGCTGAGTAGTATTCCATTGTGTAAATGTACCACAATTTCTATATCTATTCCTCAGCTGACATCTGGGTTGTTTCCAGATTCTGGCTATTACAAATAAAGCTGCTACAAACATGACTGAGCAAATGTCCTTGTTGTATACTTGAGCATCATTTGGAAATATACCAACAGAACCAAAAAATCTGGGCAGTCTTTTACAAGACTGATACTCCAAACAAAGACCATGCATACAGATAACCTATAACCCTTGCACAGATGTAGCCCATTGCAGCAGGTGTCCAAGAGGGACCACCTCCAACATGAACTCATGGGCTGGCTCTTTAATCACCTCCCCCTGGAAGCGGCCTTACCAGGCCACAGAGGAAGACGATGAAGACAGTCCTAATGAAACCTGATAGACTAGGGTCAGATGGAAGGGGAAGAGGATCTCCCCTATCGTTGGACTGGGGGAGGTACATAGGAGAAGAGAGAGGCAGGGTGGGGTTGGGATGGATGGGATGGGGGCTACAGCTGGGATACAAAGTGAAAAAAACTGTAGTTTATAAAAATAAAATAAAAGTTTTAAAAATTAAAAAAAAATGGTAGCATATCAAAAGTGGCACTTCCCATCAATGAGATGGCCCTTGATAAAAAGAGGATGTGACATAACATATTCCCTGTAAGAAATAAACTCTAATGGTTCATTTTCAAGGGGCTTCACAACGGCTTAGGCCCAGACAGATAAACAGAAAGTGTCAGACCTCTGCTAGAGTTGCCCAGTCTAGCATTCCCCCCCAAGATTCACCCAAACTAAAAGCTAAGAGTAGAAAACTGCTCCCACCCAAGCTTGCCTGCACAGCTCTGGGTATGATAAGCTTTGAATAAACAGGATGTGAACTGTCAGGATGAACCCACAAGCAGTGTTTGCTGATAAAAGAAGAAAGGTAAACAGAGGAGGGGAAGATAAGAACCCACTGTCTCATGAGGCTTTTACCCTGCAGCTGAGGAAAGGCAGCTAAGGAGGTCTTGCTGGGTCTGGCTCAGAGACCAGCTCCCTGCATCCCATTAGCACACTTGCCATTCTTGGCTGAGGCCCAGTTTTTTTGTTTTATTTCAAAGCTGTGAAAATGACTGCCTTGCTTTGCTTTTACTTCTCTGAGTATCCAGGGTTCTGTTTTGTATATGTCCCTATCCCCAAGACCTTCCCCTCCCAAGACTCCAGCCATGTCCAGCAGACAAGGGAAGCAGGCTGAGAAATGTGTTTGACAGCTAAAGGAACAGTGCCCCCCAATACACACACCATTGTGCCTGGAAAAGGGCCTGCTGGCTTGTGTTATGCCTATGAAAGCCACCCGAGTATCAAAACTGGTACAGTTGATAGGAAGGCAGGCATGGGGATGAGCTGCCCTGGTGCATGCCATCTGCTGTGAGGCAGCGTGGGAAGACGGAACTCATTCTTCTGCTTCTTGAGCTCCAGGGGCATTGTTCTGACATCAGAGCAAAATATGCATTTCTCTGTGTGGCTGCAACTGCATTCAGTTATTCTCCAAAAGAAGCCATTGCTTTGAGGGCCCCAGGCCTGTACACGGGCTGCCTCAGCTTTGTCTGGTATGGCTGTGTTGTTGCACCACCCTTACCTCATTTCATTGCACACTGTAAGCACTCTATACTGTCCTCACCTGTGGGTATGGCTTTATGGACCAGAACAGCTTTATTGGTGAGCTGGATCATTACATGACAAAGCCAACAACACAGAATCATTTTCTGCAGACTCCAACCTTTCCTCCGGACTAACGCTGCCCGGAGGTAATGGGGTTCTCTAACATGCCTCCCTACCAGGGTTGGCAGATCACTCTCAAGAGGGCCTATCTGGGAGCACTGACAACCAGCTGCAGCTCCTTTCTGTGGAGGCTGTGACTCTGCTAGGAGGGACCCAGCACAGAGGTATGATGAGGGTCCAAACAGGTCTCAGAGGTGTGATGAGGGTCTCTTGGAAAGTCCCCAGAGCTGTGTCTTTGCCAGAGCATTGTAGTGCTCTGATTGGCCTCTCACAACGTCACTGAAGCCTCCCTTTGTTCCCTGGCTGCTTCTGGCCCTGTTTGATAGTTCTCCTTCAGACTTCTGCTCTCTTTGCACATCACATATCACAGTGGTATCTGCTCCACAGAGAGCTCAAAGTGACACATTATCCTAAGGTAAGCACTTAATATTTATTAAAGCTAATTTTCACAAGTATCACTTTCTACATTCTACAATGATTAAAATGTACTCAGGTTTTAAGTAAAGAACCTCAATGTTGTCCCTGGAGAGGTAGCTCAATGATTAGGAGCACGATGTAATGTCTCCTAAAACCAGATTTAGAAATCCAGCACCCATGTGAGGCAACTCACAACCCTGTGCAAATCCAGCTTCAGGGGATGAGCACCTTCTTCTGTCCTCTGTGAGCACCTGCATGAGTGCGCACACACACATGCACACACATTCTTTAAAAAGAATCTGAACCTGGACTTGGTTCTGCTTGTTTCCAAATTCCATACTCTTTCAAAAATTGCTTCTGCAGATAAATTATCAGATTAATCAAATGATTCATGAGGACATAAAAAAGTTAATTCATTTGTACTATACTTCTATATCCCAAATGATAGCCCACATCAAACCTCCTCTGATCAGTTGTGTCTGTGTTACCCATTTCAGCACCTGCTTAACCTTATTGGACAAATATAGATTAAAATTCCACAAGTGAAAACTCTTGCCATGTAGTCCTTAAAAATAACATTAAATTCCTTGTTATCAGGACTTAGAAATTCGCAATTCTCTATAATAGGTCCCATATTGACTTTTAATAACAGCCCATAGGTTTCAGCAGCGCGCTTTGTGATGACAATGTACGGGGTTCCACCACCCGGAAGCAAAGAAACTGTGAAAACCTAAGTTGTTACTCAGAGGTGGCACTTCTGTGCCCAGATTCACTGTATCAGAGCAGAGAAAAACTTCCATGCTCTATAATCTGTCAAACTTTCTGGAAAAGCGGCATCGCAGCTTCGCCCTGCAGTGACGGCAGGGAAGCCAGCATTCCAGCAAGGCTTTCCCCTGAAGGATGGGAGTCCCAAGCTTCCCCAAGCATCAGGGCTCTGTCACGTGTTTCATGAGTTCTCTTATGAACGAGATGCTGTTTTCTATTTGACACGGTTTTAATATGTGCCGTGTATGATGCTAACAAAAATGGAAAACCCTGATCAACTACGTTACGCATCCATGTATCAACTACGTTACGCATCCATGTATGGGATTTTGAAGAACAAGTGAAGAGCCACCTGTGTCACTGGCCTGCAGTGTCCCCTCAGTACCAGCTGAGTGAAGGCTGGCGAGAAAGAGACAGGGCGACACAAAGAAGGGCACCAAGTCTAGGTTCTGATCAGGGTGTCATTTACTGAAAGTCAAGTTAACACTTAAATAGCAGAGAAGTGCAAGCAGTTTCTCACGGAGGCAACTTTACTTGGCCAAAACATACGAGGGCTCATTCAAGGTTACACAGAACCTACTGTCTGGTTACCAGGGTTGCACGGAATTTATTGTCTAGTTCTCAGGGTCAGAGCCCTCTGCTGTAGAACTGCCAGGGTCAGTCTCTGAGACACTGAGCTTTAGATTAGAGCCAGGGCCAAGAGGCCAAATCCCACTGCTCAGAAACAGCAAATACGTGCTCCAAATAGACTGCCACACACATGTGTCTGTGCAGAAGGTTATCTTGAAAGTTAAGGAGATTACTGATTTTTCTGAACTTGCAGTATGTAATTAGGCATTAACAATATTCAGTTTGGTAACAGGGAGTGAACAGAGGCGATGAAAAGCCTGAGTTAAAATCCTTGTTCTCTTACTAAGGAAAAATGTGCATGTTCCTTAATCTATAAGCCTTGGGTTCCTTTAAGTGCAGTGGGTACATAAATGTAATCTCTTAGAGATATTTAGAAAACAGAATTTTATGAGCCATTTAAAAAATTATAATCTCAGCAGTGAAAAAATGCTGGCCCTGGTAAAGGTAAATAGATCTCTAAGAGTCTTCATGATTGTTTTAGCAGTTTCTGATTGAGGTTGAGACGCACAGGAAGAAATGCTTACGGGTATTGCAGACCCAGGGAGGAAGCTATGACTGGGGTGTCTCCAGCCCTAGGGCAGGACCCACACCAACCTAACAAGTAAGAATCTTATCAAAAGCTGAGAATAAATAGCATATCTGTGTCACTCTCTCTAAATGCAGGGAACATCTCGGAAAAGAGTAAAGAAAGACAGAGCTAGAAGGTGAGAAAAAAGTGCCATGAAATCCTGTTCTCTAAACATGACAGGGGTAATTTAATTATGAAGCCATAGCAGCTGTTCCTACATACACACACACACACACACACACACACACATACACACACACAGACTTGAAAGGAGATGGACCAGCTGGAAAGATGATGAAGATCTGTAGAAGGTAGAGGGAATAAGAAAGGGCAAAAGGGTGAGTATGTTTACAACACATTGAACACTTACGGGACTGTCAAACTGTCCAAAAATTCTCCGGTAAGTGATGGATGACCAGCTTAAAGTTCTACTTGCAGCACTTTCCAAGCCACGGGTCACTTTTACCCTTGCTATCAACGGTGCACAGTGCATTTGGTGCGCCATGTGCATCTGCAAAGCACTAGCAAGCACAGTGGCTGCCACATCTGGCCCTCCACCTACTGTTAATTAGTTAGTTTCTCAATGTTCAGCATCTCATCAGGAAACTTAACACTTCTCCTGTAAGGTTTAGTGGTAAGAAGTGAGACAGAGCTGGTGGAGGCAGCATGTCCAGACAGAAAGATTTGATAAAAGTGGCTCATGCAGAGAATGAGGGTAAAGCAGAATTCCTCGTCGAACTATAACAGACTAGTCAGAGGAGAGGAAGGGCACAAGGCTCAGGAGTCAATGGGAAAGGTACGTGGCCACCACGATGATTAAGGCTGCTGACTTCCTGTGCTAGGGTTCCTTTCACGTGACACAAATCTAACACCAACTGACTTACACAGTGACACAGACTTACCAGCATACGGCTGAGCATCCTGGGGCTCTGCCATACCCACAGTTAAGACAGTCCCTTCCTGGCAGGCTGCCTTCATAGGGTATCAATGGTGAAGAGCCTGGCCGGGCCCTGATGGTGCTTTAGCAGAGTGTTTGGTACATGTATTGAAAAAGCACAAATAAATACAAATTGTAAAGCAAGGGCCTTTTCTTTTTCCCCAAATTAGCAGTACAGTTTTAAGCCCAGGAATTTGTATATGATAGTGATTCCAAGAAGAATTCAATGTTTAGTTATTAAACTAATTGAGAACTCCAGACACTTGAAGCCTCATTAATATAGAGCAGCAACCAAGCACAGAACAAGATACATGATGCTTTCAAGAGACAACTGTGCTCAAGCTGAGTGCATCCAGTTGTCTGTTCGACTTATAGACAGCCACAGCCCTGAGAGGGCACTGCAGGCTACAGTTGCTGAAGACCTGGCACAGAGGTGGGCCTGCTGACTGTATTTCAGCTCTTTGTCACTGGAATTTTGCAAGTGGCTCAGTCAGCATAAAGACAGAAGCCTTTTCTGAATCTCAGCAGCTCCCTCACAAGAGAGCTGTTGAGAGCCCAGCACTGTGCTTTCTGCCCTGAACTGCAGATGAGGAAAAACACGAGTGTTTCCTACACCAGTGACATTCTGAAGGCTCCATGCTCTAGCAATGGCTTCAAATCTCAAATCTGGAAATAGCCAGTGCTGAGTCAACTGAAGCAGCAGCTTCCAGAGCCACATGACTTCCTGTGACGGCTTCATGTTGACTCCCCCTTCTGAGAACTGCCAGAGGGAAGCTGTCACTCACATGTCCTGACATCCCTGAGAGGAGGAGGAGGTCTCAAGCAAGACAGTGTCTGGCTCTGGCTTCTTTCAAAACCCCTTTCTATGTCTTTTCTCCCTCGATGTTCTCTGCAGGAAATGGGATACGAGCACTGCACTGAAAGTCAGAAGGGAAACAGGAGCTTACACCTTGGAATATGATTGACAGGTGTCAGATCTGCGCCAGGCAAACCCAGCAGTGCCTGACAGATGTTATTGTCACAGAAGACAAGACATCACAGTCCTGGTCATCCCAAAGTTCTGACTCCTGGAGATGAAGGAACAGTGAAGGGTCAACAGGCAGCAAGAGCTGGGTGTAGGAGGTTGTGAAGTACAGTTTCCTGTGCCAAAGGGAAGGGCCTCGTTAAGAAGGAAATAAAGTGTGTGTGACAGCTGAAAGTGCACTCTCCCTCCAGCAACACTTCAGTGTGTTTGTCTTACTCTGAAAGCACAGCGGTTCTGTAACGTGGCCATGGCTGATGCCTTTGAGAACCGCAGAGCATACACGGCACTCTCTGGAACCTCAGAACTCGGCGTTCTTGTAAAGGACTCGACAGACATACTTGGAGGGACGTTCTAGCCATGGCCTCAGCCTGGTGTGTGTGTGTGTTGCGTGGGGGGGGGGGGTTGTTAGAGACAGAAAATGAGAGACACTAAAAGAAGACTCTACAAATTAAGGCACACCCAGAGCCACCAGGAGGGACAAAGGACTCTGCTCTGGAGCTGTCAGGAGGAGGGAAGTATCCCTGGAACAGGCAGAGAGAGTAGGAAAGGAGAAGTTCCTGCTGCCTAAGGAAGTTCATCAGAGCAGGCCTGGAAAGGGATGATGCAGCCTTAGGTAGAAGGTGTGTCCTCAGAGGGAGAGCCTCTTGAAACTGACTCCACCTCCTGCCAAGGGCAGATGCCTGCAGAAAGATTCACTAAGGTTAACCTGACACAGAAAGGTAAAGCATAAAAATGGACAGAAAGCACAAGTATGTGAAAACGGATCATGTTCATCACTCACGTGGTCACCATGATTTCACCCACTAATGTGGTCACTGTGATCTCCAGTTTATGATAAAGTAAGCAGTGTAGCCTAAAATTACTGGATAAATTTAGCCAAGGGCTGGAAATAGAATTATAGAATGTGTTATATTCTATTTATATAATGCTTACTGATATTAATTTTAAATTAACTATGCACGTTAAAATACCCATTATATGCATCCAAAATATAACAGGGAAAATATAACTTCCCTGAAAAAAAATTCAATGTAGGAAAAAAAGCAAGCAATAAGACTTCAGAAAAATTTAAAAATTGAAATGAAGTAAAAGAAAAAAAGTGTAAGGTTTGAAATGAAGCCACACAGATGAAGTTTCCACACAGAGAAAGCTCTTAGAGTTGATAAAGAACACAGCAAGTTCATCCTCACACAGGGATCAAAGGCAACTTTAGAGATGATGACCACAGAGAGTGGAAATTGCCCTCAGAAAGCGAGTCTGCTCCAGTCTGTTGGCCCTGTAGATGAAGACCTTTGTCCCGAGCCTGCGATGCTAGTCTAGACACCTAGACCACACGCTAGGGCTTCAGCAATTTTCTGAGGCTTTGTGCATGCCGCTTTCCTGATTCCCTGCAAGACGTTGCTTTTCTTCTACACACTCTGCTTTGTCATCCTTCCTGGCACGCCTGTCTGTGGCAGGTGCACTGGTCTAGATTTCAGACCTGAGAGACTCGTGGACCATGGGCATATCCTAGCTCTTCATGTCTAGAGCAAAAGTGTGAAAGTGTCGTCTGTACGCGAGAGATACCCTCAGGTGTGAACGGGGAGAACTGGGGGACAGAGGGAGCCTAGCTCACTGCTGCCATGGCCTCCTGTGAGGAGAGAAGCCGTGGAAGGCCTGAGTCCTGTTTTGGCAGGTTCCTCCTGTGGATGGGTGATAGGGCGGGGCTGTTTCCGTTAGGGCACTTCACAGTGAATCAAAGAGTAGAGACCTCATTATTTGAGAGCTCACCTAAGAAAAAGAAATCCTGATGTAGAAAAAGATGAAATGCTTTTTCAGTTCTGATTCTGCTCTTTGTTTGTACAGAAAAATGAAAAGCTTTGCATGAAAGGACCCCCACGGGTCTCCTGGTCAGATGCCAAAGGAAGAGAAATATCGCTTTAAAATCACCAGATATGCCTGTCTCCGTAAACACAATAGGACATCAAAGCTGTGGAGTCTGAAACGGCAGTTCTCTGAGCAGTCCTGAAGCCAGGAGGACACTCAGAGGCCAGAGAGGGCCAGATGCCGCCTGCCCCCACCACGCGGACACCTCTCTAGTGTAGAGCCCCATTTTTGGTTACCACGCCCCAAGCAGACCCAGATACTAATTACAGTGTGAATGCTTATGAGTAGTATTCTTCTGATGAACGTAAGAATCACCTAAGCTATTTAAAAGGCGTGTTTCCAAGGAATGCAATCAAGCTTAAGTTTTTGTGTGCATTAAAACAAAGCAGCAAAGCTCTTCTTACTTTCTTTCTCAGACTCTTGTTTACTGTAAAACATGAGTTTTCTGTGTCACTCACTTTTCTCGAATAAAAAGGACTGGGTATGTAAACGCATAGAGAACACTGACACTCAGAGAATACACTCAGATTTCCCCTTCCAAAGACTGGAGATGGTTACACTATGGATCCACTTGCAAATTTTCTCCAGTTATTTTTCAGATTTCTCCGTGGACTCTCTGCTCTTCCTATGAGTCCACAGGGACAGAGACCCGCCAATAACCTTAGGGAGGGGCAGTGCAGGGCATGCAGAAAAGGAGCCCATGTCCCTCGGCCCACACTACTCCTGCACAATCAAGCGTTATCCTCTCAACTGCAGTAACATGAGAGGTGAACATGGGATGCAGGGGAGAATGGACCTTAAATTAAAATGTCACCTGGAGAGATGCAACTAACTTTTACATAGTTTACAATAAATGAATCAAGGATTCTGATGGCATATGACTCTGAGGGAGAGGAAGGATATAGAAAGGGAGAGGCAAAGGAGAGGGAGAGAGAACAAACAGGGAAGGAGAGATAGATGATAGATACATAGATAGATAG
This sequence comes from Pachyuromys duprasi, assembly GCA_028658305.1. NCBI lineage: Eukaryota > Metazoa > Chordata > Mammalia > Rodentia > Muridae > Pachyuromys > Pachyuromys duprasi. Next base: position 114,948,324 of record CM053764.1, on the reverse strand, counting down.
ATAGATAGATAGATAGATAGATAGATAGATAGATAGAGCATAATCTGTTTCCAAGTACATTTGGAATGACAATAATTACCTCGTGGCCTTCTTTCTACTACTGAGTGCCAATAATGTGCATCCTTAGAGGGCAGGTTACCTTAAAGGGGAACTTAGCTTACAGTGTTAGAGCTCTATACACATCAGGCACTAGCTCTCATAAGCCCAAGTTACCTTAACACAAACACCACTGGGGTGAGGTTTGTTCTGGCATAATTCCAGGGCCAAGAGAGGCTGAAGTCTTCTGTGAAGTTTTCTTGGCGAGATAAAGTGAGGCAGAGAGAAGGTGATTTAAATGTCTTCCCCTCAGCAGTGAGTCATGCAGCACCTCACAAAGACTCTTCCTTGAATGCTGAATTCTAAGACCTGAAGTAAGCATGGAAGACGCACAAGAGGGGGCAGGACAGCTGCACAGCCGTCTACAAATCCGGCTGGGGTACCACATTACAAAGTATAAGTTACTCACGACCCATTTTCACATTTGATACAGTCACCTTACAGAGTAGTTAACAAAGCATGCAACTGGCAATTCGCTAGCCCTGGGCATTTGCATTTTATATAATAATACTAAAAAGTATGCATAGGCTCGCAAGAAATCCCAGTCCATAAAGTGTGTGCTTTGCAAGCTCAAGGGTCTATGTCCAGATCCAGCACCTGGTCAGGAAAACCCACGCACAGTGCCACGGGCTTACATATCAGCACTGGGGAGATGAGGATAGGTGGGTCCCTGCACGGCTCAGGACAGGAGCCAAGCTGCTTGGGAAAATTCCAGGTGGTGGAGAGAGCCTGTCACAAAGAAAAGGCAGGTGATGCCTGAGGAAGAATACCGAAAGTGACTGCTGACTTCCATGTGCACTCACACCAACACACACATGTACACTTGCACCCATGTAAACACTTACACACTCACAAAGCAGAAGACACAGACCCACTGTAACAGCACAATTAAGATTCTGACAGTTTTTTTAAATGCTGAAATTAGCTAAGTGTAGCCACCCGAGACTACCAATAATAACCACCTGAACAAGGGGCTGGGAATTAAAAGAGACAGAGAACACGAAGAAGAGACACCAAGACAGTACTCTGATCAAGGCGCCATTTTTATTACAGAGTAAGCCACTTATATAGGTTTCCAAGTAAACATATCCAAGCAAAACAGGAAAATTAACCTAGCAAAACAGGAGGTTTAACTGAGCAAAACAGGAGTGTCTGCTGAAAACAACAAGAATAGTGAGCCAGCATGACTTGCACCCAGGTGACCATCTCAGGTCCAATGGAATGGCTACCTCAGCTAAGTCAATAAAAAGAAACAAAAATAGGGGTCAGAGTCAAGAGGAAAGAATTGAAAATATGCTTCCTGACAGGGAGGGTTGGGGGCAAGGAATTTTTTTATATCTTAGACTGTGTAATTAGTTGGAGAAGATTACATCTATGTGCCATTTGATTTTTTATTTCGTTCATATCTAATGTAAATAAAACCCACTCAGTGGGTTTTAAGCCTTGACTGACCCTAGTCACAGGGACCTCGCAAACAGCGATAAGCTGTTCTCTTAACAAAACCTAAAATACTTTCACAGACGTTAGATTTTTTTTTTTGCTTATTTTTGAGATTGTGCTTGAAAAACAAAATTCCTCCCTTCCCTTTTCTCCCTCCAAACCCTCCCATGTACCCCTCCCTGTTCTCCAGTTTTGTGGCCTCAAAACTGTTATTTTTATTGCAGGCATATATGTAATTGTATATATATTTTTCTGAAATATAACATGTTGAATTGTATGTACTTTTCAGGGCTGACATAAATGTCCCCTCCCTGGGGACTAGCTTTTACGGTACCAGAAGCTACCGCACAAGCTTCCAAAGGATCAAATAACAGACAGTCCTACCCACCTGTGATACCCATAACCACAGCAACCACCTGCATGGCACGACAACCCAGTAAGTGTCAGAGTGACACACATGCCCTGTGGTAACCAACAGCACTCTGAGTGAACTTAAGACCCACTCAACAACAGGAAGACCATGCCTGGTACTGGAAACCTAACTGCTCAGAGCTAGTGAGTCCGTGGTTACTGGTGGAGGATCTACAGCCACTTTATTAAGCCAGCGCACTCCCTAACAACAAGCTGAAAACATTTGTCCCCATACCCATAGATAAGTACAGTCTCCATCCCTCATCAAGGAAACTTCTCTTTTTGGCAGAGACTACAGAAAACAAGTAATCAATACTCAGGGTTGGAGCCCAGTCCCAAAGGACAGAGCTACAAAGCATTTGCACACCTAAAAGGTCAGGGAACATTGCAGAAGAGGGGGTGGAAAGACTGTAAGAGCCAGTGCCTCAATGAGTCTGTGAGATCGTGTCCCCTGGTAACGTCAGAAGCCACACTTACAAAGTCTTGCCAACATGACCTCCTAAGCATGAGCTAAACTAGCAGGACACTGGTGAACATGACAAACTACACAGGGAAAAGTCCACGAGGCATCAATTCTGCACGAAGAACAGCAGGCAAGAGAGTAGATCTGGGAGCAGGAGAGGTGGCCCTCCCCAGGGAAGGGCTTAATTATAACAGACTTTCAGCAACTGTGACTTGTTACCCGCACAGTTTAACATCTGTGATAACTGGATGAGTTCCACCATAGGCATACTCCAGGTTAGTTGTTAGTGCATCTTTACGCTGGAGGCTAAAACAGCACAGGATAAACTTCAAGTAAAGTCATCTTAGTGTCCATGAAAGGGAGGTTGCCAGCTTCCTTGGCTTCAGTCACTTCACATAGTTTATAAAGAAATAATAAAAACATAAGTAAGCGAGTACTCAGATTTCATTTCTTCTATTTAGGGCTATAAATATGGAATATCAGTACAAGAAACTGAATATGTAATTGAGGCTCTAAAGTCTGTCCAATAAATATGTTTTGATTTTCTAAGGAAAATAAAGCTTTCAGTGAGGAAGTCTGACACAGATGCAGGTGAAGAACAGGACAAGTCACAGAAACGCCACCTTCCCAGACTCTTGCTTCAATGGCTCATTTGTCCACTCTTGGGCTGGAGGCTGGCAGCAGAAAATGACCTCGACCCACTGCCTGTGCAGTGCCCATGCTAACGAGCACCACCAGTTCAAAGAGAAAGGAGGACAGAGGTACAAACAGGCAGGCAGAAAGTGAACCACCTGGGTTTCCCGCCTCCTGGCAGAGCAATGCAGCTGTGTGTCTGAAATAACAGGACAGAATCTATTAACCGTCGTCCATTTGTGCTAGTTCCCAAAAGATCAATGTCTGTCAGCATGATGCTTGTGCCCTGTGGGAAGAAAATGGATGTGAGAGCATCCTTTCAATTAAAGCAGGTAAAAATGCTAATGGTCTGTGCCAGGGCTGCACTGGTTGGCCAGGCCCAGAACAGCATCCTGTGTTCCCCTCTGGTCACAGAATATCCCTTTTGGACCCTAGGAGACTTTTTAAATGGCACACAAAGCTTGGGCACCAGTCACTGTAGCATGTCGGGAGGGAAAAAGAGTTGATCTTTTAAGAATACTGTGTTACCTGAGTTAAATGTGGGGTTAGCAATGGCTTACAAAGGCATGAGCCTGCGGTCAAATCACTGCTTGCTGAGTTGTGAAGGAAACTTACTCACGCGCTAATCCTCTCTACCCATCTCAAAACTGACCCTGACTGTGAGAATACAGCTTAGTTCCTAAGGGTGGGGATTTCTTAATTGATACAACCCAGCCTAGGTGTGAGGTCTGTGCTTGGTGTAGTATGGGATGAAGGTACTGTTTAGTGTGCTTCTGTGTAAAGGATGGATAAAGTGTCTATCAAAGGGTATGCTGCTGTGACTTCTATCATTTTCTCAAGGTTATGATGTGAGACAGTTCCACAAATTCCTTGGAAAACATCCTATGGGTACAGTCATCTGCACTGCGCAGCTGGCAGTCATGTTCAGCACCTTGAAGCACTGTTTATATAGGGTGAAGAGATTCCACTTCAGCGGACACTAGGCTAGAACCAGTACGGGACACCGCTGAAAGCGTTCTGCTACTCTATACCAACAACAGCAACAAATAACATGAAATGATTCTATAAACCAAGAAAACAGGTATTGCTGAGGGCCAGGTTGGGAGAGGTGAATCATTGATAAGAAATACACCCAACTTCATTCAAACCTGGGCAAAGCTTATGGCAAATATCAGCCTCTAAATTCTTGCAAGACATCCAAACAGAGGAAATTACTTAAAACCTTCATTTTAAAGATGCAAAAGACTCTGTGTGCTAGTTGCCTTATTTTTGTGTTAAAATACCCTGACAAAAGCGAGTTAAGCAGAAGAGGTTTTATCACGTTCAACGGAACCGTGCATTATGACAGAGAATTCATGGCAGCAAGAACTCAGGGCAGATGGTCACACTGTATTTTTACTCAGGAAATAGAGTTCTGAATGTAGATGCGCAGCTCTCTTTCTCTCTTTCAGTCCAGGATGCCAGCCCAGGGAATGGTGCTGCCAGCAGCTAGAGTGGGTCTTTACATCTCAGTCAACCTATATATAGCCCTTCATAGGTCGCCAGTGTGTCAGAGGACTGGTGGCCTAGGTGGTTCTGGATCCTGCCAAGCTGACAGCTATCATGCATCACACTCATAGGAAAGACGGTATTTCCCATCTTTCCGCCCTGTACTAGATTCGTTTACAGATACATTACTCTTTGACTTTATAACTTCAGTCATTGAATCTGTTTTCACATTCCACAACTCAGTAAGATCTAGAGAATGTGTGTTTGTGTACCAAAAGTAGCAGGAGAGAAAGGGGAGAGATGAAAAGGTCAGCCTGTGGGAAGTCTTGCACCCTCAGTAACCAGTTCTGCTCTTGGGGTAGTGACCTCTGGAGAGATGAGCTCACCTCCCACAGCCAGACTTGGGGGTAATTCAGGGCTCTCCCACACACCAGACTGACTCAAAGCTGTCAACATTTTACATGGCTCTTAAAATTCTGTCAACAACTTCTCATGACTCTAGGCACAGATGTCAAGAGATGCAGTTAAACTGTGTCTGTGTGTTTATTTGTGCCATCCATTCTTTCTTTAATAAAATATTGAATGACTCCTGGTTTCTTGGCCATGAGGAAGGTCTTTGTGATAAATAGAGTGAAGAAGAGAGAGCTTGCGTTCAAATTCTACAGAGCTGCCATTACATAGTAAATACAAGACAGATAAAAATACTCCAAGGTTGTCTAGAGGGGACTTCTGAGGCAAATAAATAGATAGATGGATAGATAGATAGATCGATAGGCAGATAGATAGATAGATAGATAGATAGATAGATAGATAGATAGATAGATAAATGGTCCACCTTATTTTTTTTTCTTCCATGGTCTCACAATAGATTCTAAGTGAAGTTCTAGTTGCTAGTAAGTCTTCTAGTTGCTAGTAAGTTAATCTTTGGAATATAGTGACTACCCTGCAAAAACAGATGGTCATACACTGATTTCTAGCTTATCCGTATGTTACTCAGTAACCATACCACACGAGCAAATTTAGGCTTTTCATTAAAAATCCTTTCAATCGCCCAGGCTTGGTGGAGACTGCATTTGAACCCAGCACTGGGGAAGCAGAGGCAGGGAGATCTCTATGTGTCTGCATCTAGCCTGGTCTACACAGCAAGTTACACACCTAGGGCTGTCCTATAACTGTCTCAGTAAAACAAAAATAAATAAATGAAGGAAATGAAATGAAAAATCTTTTTAATCTGTCCATTCTATGAAAATGAAATATTTAAACCTTTCCCAACATTTCAGATTAATTTTTTTAATATGATACTTGGTTTCTCCTTTTTATCTTATTTGGATTCTGTTCCCAGCTGATGAGTGGGCTGGAAGGAAACAGGTAATCTCCAAGCTGTTATTCTGTCTCTCATACCCCACCATTCAGCCATGACTCTTCCTGCCCTAAACACACATGTACTCTCCATGGCAGCGCCTTTGCATGTGCTGCTGTCTAAACATCACACAAATGTTCCATCTTTTCCATGATGGAACATTTCACATTCATACTCACTGTTTAAAACCTTACGTATTATTCTGTTCTTTCCCTTAAGTAGCTGCAAAGTCTTTCCATTGTCTGTCTAACCCAACTGGGCCAGGAGACTTCAAAGCCAAGGTGAATTCTTCCTTTTGTATTCATAGTGATTTAGGTTGAGTCAAGTGGATAGAAAATGTCAAGGATTCTCTGAATTTAAGAGAACCATTGTAGGTATCTCCCAGCAGGAGACATTAAAAGGGAAATTGACTCAAAAGCCATCAGAAGTTTTTGTAATAAAATTATACAGATAGTCTAACATGACCTTGGGGAAATGCCTAGTGGAAAATGCCTGCATAATTGTGTAAGCAGATCCCTAATGATTTTGGATGACAGTGAGTATGCATGGAAGATAGAAGACTAACCCAAAACAGAGACAGGGTGGGACTCCACAGTCCCATAAGGTGTTGATTCATGCCAGGGCATCAAACTATCCATTTCTCCATGAGGAAGCAAGACCAGAAGGCAGGGCATCTGGCAGTATCCCAGGAGAAGCACTGAACTGAGACTCACCATCCACATAACAGGACCTTTCCATGGCTGTTGGTGGTAGGAAAGTCAGTTGGGTTTTCAGCACAGGTTAAACTCCAGCTGACACAGAGAAAGATGTCAGCAAAGGGCAGTCATGCTATTGAGAGTAGAGTGAGTGGTTAGGTTTAAAGTCAATCTGCCACCATCTGTTATCACCAGGAAAGGGAACCTGAAGGTGCTAGCTCCAGTCACATTAGCCGTGGGTGTGCTGTTGCAAATGTTATTAATATTTACTACTGATATATCTTCTGGTAATGCTGCTGTTAATCCTAAACCAGCTGTATACCAAAATCACCACACAGAGACTGAGTTTATTTAGTTAACCTAGAACACAATGCTGGGCAATAGTTACTCCCTCCTAAACCTCCAAGCCCTCATAGTTTCCTAACATTTAGATTTTACCCATTATACTTGCTTTTTGTGAAATCTTAGGTCTGGTTCATTCCCTCCATGCTGTTCCATGATCTCTCCTCCAGCTCTGCCTTCTCCTAGCTCTCCCCCAAGTTCTCTCTCCCCCTTTCTCCTCCCACTCATTTCCTGCCCTCTGGCTCCTCCCAACTCAACATTGTGTCTAGTTGCTTTATTTTGTTTACACAGAGTTGAGACAGGATGTTTAGAATAAGTATCACAATACAATATCCGGATTGAACCAGAGCGTGGGGGTTAGAAACCAGCACTTGAATGAACAAGGGTAAGGTGTATACATTTCAAAGGAACATTATACCAACAGTGTGCCTAGGAGGGATTGTCTCACTTACCCTAATTGGTGGGAAGAGCCGACCCTGAATATGCCTGGCACCATTCCATAGGCTGGGCCCTGAACTTCCTGAGTGGAGAGTGGCAAGCCAGCAAGGACCATCTATTCTCTCCTTGTTCTGACTGCAGATGTGATGTGAACAGATGTTCAGGAATTGGGTCCCAATAAACCCTTTTCTTCCGAGTTGTTTCGGGTGGCATGTTTGATCACAGTGTCAGTGAAGGCAGCATAGAGAGCCCCAGCAAAATGCATGGGTGGGAAGCTGACTCCAGCCTTGCATAAGGGTGCAGGCAGAGTCCTAGGTCTCAGTTATTAAGCCTGGAACCTGCTGAGTGAGATAGTGAGGATGAGGAGTTATGAACTCGTCCCAGATTATGGAAGACATGGAAGACAGAGAAATATCGGTATTGGAACTAAGAGGCAACTAATTCAAGCAGGGTTGACTCTGCCACTGAGGGAACTGGATATTGTATCTAAGGTCTGTAATTGGAGAAGTTATTAGATAAAATAAGATTAGAACATCATTAATTCAGTATGGCTAAGATGTTCTCTCCAACCCCAACCCTCATCAATAAAGAGAAACAGGAATCAGTGTGTTGTCTGAAATAAAATATGTTCAGTAGTCTCCACTTTTAAAAGTCTCTGCGCACTTAGCTGGTTCCTCTGTATTGTCAGCATGAAAGCTCAACATGGGAAAAGATACCTGAGCCTTTTGAGATCAACAGGAGAATTCAAAATCACAGGGTTATTTTTATCCGGAAAAAAGGGGGGGAGGGAAATGAGTTATGGTGCCATGATTTAAATGTAGGAAAGGGTTAAACCAGTGTTACTGTGAAGGAACAGCTAGTACCCCCAACTGCAGCAAACCTTACAGCTGGAGTAAAACAGCATTCCCTGCACATTTGCAGAAAAAGCTTTATTGTGTCGATACTCACCAAACACCTTTTCCTGGTCCAGGACTCTTTCCCTTTCAATTGTCTGATAGTTCTTAAGACCAAAATATATTTTTATTTTTAATTGACAAATACAAGCAGAATTTTTTTCTGCCTCATCTATGTTTTCCTTCTTTCTCATATCTGTTCTCACAAATTCTCCATAAAGACACTGTCCTGTCATATTTACTGGCTTAAGCCCATTGCAGTTCCTTTTTCATACATGGTTCAAGATAAAGAATCAAGTTAGTTTACGACTGTATGCAGAACAATCAGTTCTGAGTTGTGAAATAATTTTGCCTGACCTGGAGAGGGTAGCTCTTTTATAGGTGAGTGTTTTCAAATGCTTTAGTCTTGGTTTGTGCTGTTTGACTTGCACGTTCATCTGTCTAACCTATAGCTTGATCAGTCTGTGATCACCATCCATATAAAATAAGTCTTCGGAGGTTATCAGAATGGCTAAGTAGGTAAAGATGCTTGCAATAAAAGCCTGATGACCTAAGTTCAATATTAGAACCATGGTTGAAGAGCATGCTGTGTGTATGTGTTCTGCAATCTGTACAGGTTGAATACATACACCAATAAAAAAAAAGTCTCAGAGTCTTCAGGCATAGCATACTGATTCTTTCAGCCATTCCCTCCCTACCATTGTCTGAGTACTCACCGCCTTTCCAAGTCCATATACTACTGGAAGCTCATTCTTTCATGTTCCAGCTTGCTCAGGTTAGCCTCATAATCGAAGGTATTAATATTCACGTCTTTCATACTAATCCTCCTAACCTAGAGTATCACATCTCTTGGGTTTATTTACACCATCTTTCTCTTGGAATTGTTTTTCATAGTTTGCCTTGGAGCTTAAAGTTTTTAACAACTATTTCCTAAGTATACTAGACCATAGAATTCCTTCCTATTTTTCTAGATATGCTATTTTCTAGATATACTAAATCATAGAATTCTATCCTAATTTTCTGTTAGCTGCTGTAAATATCACTTCTTTCAAAATTTTGTATCTAAAATGCTTATGACTTAGGTAACCGGTACATGAATCACCAACACTGATAACTACCTCATAGACTTAAGCAGCCATGTTTTCTCGGCATGCACAGTAATGGAACTTCAGTTCTACCCTCAGAGCATGCACTCCCAGCCTGCTGTCCATGTGTTGAAAGTGGACTGTCAAGAGCATATTCAGGAGGGTGTGACTCTCTGATGCTGTCACTGCTCACACCTGCTCTTGCTCTATTTTGTGTTGTCTTGTTTTAGTTTCTCTGTCAGTATAGTTGTTCAAATTCAGCCACATCAGCTTTGACCCTCCCCCATGACCAGAACCACACCTGCCTTATTGCCCCCATATATAATTGTATATATTATATAATTGTTATATATTATAACACAGGAAGACTTAGAAGGAAGAAAGAGTAGAAATGATGAAAATACAGAACTCGTATGAAATTCTCAAAAAAAAAGCTTTTAAATAAAATAACAAAATTTTTAAATGTTTAAACCATTTAGTCTGTGCAGTTATGGGGGAATCTCAACCTGCTTAATATTATTAATTCTTTAATTATCTGTAGTTCAGTGTTGCTTAATTTGCATTGACTTCTGCTTCATGAAGCCAAATTAATCAGAGCATTTAGGAGGTAGCTACAGTCGAGAAGCTGCTTCACCCTGCTGAGGGACTTCTGCGTCTTTCTCCCAGCCTCTTTCACTTCCCTTTCATGCCCTCTTATCCTGCATCCCACAGCCCATAGTGACATCATTTCCTCTCTTTCCCTAATGAGGTCAAGGGCTGCTAGAGTTTTCTGTTCCATCTACCTGCTATTAACAAGCTGTGGCAGGCACAGCTATGACTAAGGGCCAATGACAATTGGGCTAAAAATTGTTCTCTTCCACAGAAACATCTCTTTAACATACAGTTCCACTAGAATCTAGTTGACCTCTGCCCCACTCTCACAGTGCTCACAGATATTCTTACTGTGTTTCTATGTGTCATCCTTCTCTCTCTCTCCAGGGGAGCCTGCCAAATAACTTACCTAGATCGCATTGGCTTTTCTGTGGAATTCACGGAAAACATTTATGAATATTGATTCATCTAAATGGGATCAATTGTGTCTATCAAATTATTCCATTTTCAGACTACAGGAACATTTTAGTTTAAACCTGTATAGTGTCTGGAGTATTTTAGGTCAGTCCCACACAAAAAAACCCAAAACAAAACAAAACACACACACACACACACACAAAACACCAGAAAAACAAACATTTAAATCCTAACATCTAAAACCTCAGATCACCTTATTTGTAGATGGCAATAAAGCAAATCAAGGTGAGTCAAAACTGTTAATGCCTTTGCTAAAAGGAAGAATTTTGGACAATGATGTGAGAAGCTTCTCAGTGCTGCATACAAGGCCAGGAGAGACGCCTGGGTCATGTCCTCCATCACAGTCCACAGTGGGACAACCAACCCGTCATTGCACTGTGAGCCTCAGCAAGCTCCACATTCTCCTGTCATAGTATCTTTTCATTCTCTTTTTGGAAATGAGCACCCTGGGAACTGCTCACCGTCCAGAGCATCAAGGGACAAGCAGACTTACATGTGGGGTTAGTGTCTCAGGACCTGCACCAAGAAGCACGTGGCTTCAATCAGAGCATCGGAGATGAAGTAGAACGACTCAGATTCCATTTCTAGCCCTGTGATGGTTCACCAGGCGTATAGCACATGCTCCGTACACACTGCTCACAGGCTTTGATAACATGAGCCACTGTTAAATTTGTCATAGTGGACTGTGGCTACTCTTGGTTACTTCTCATCCTAAGTTTCTGTGTAAGTTACTTCTTGCATCACTGTGGACGGGTGCCTTTCAGAAAACAAAACAAAACAAAAACAAACAAACAGAAAACTTAAGTGGAGGATTTATTTCTCTGACAGTTCAGGCTGAACAGTCTGTCAGGGTAGGGAAAGCATGGTGACAGGGCTTGTGTGGTCTGCTGCAGCAGGAACACAAGGAAGCCACCTGTTACATGGCAAAGAGCTTGAGGAAACGTGTGAGTCCAGGCTAACCCACTTCCTCCACCCAGGCCCCAGCAACTAAAGGTTTCAGGACTTCCTAAAATGGCACCACCATCTGGGAACCAAGTGTTTAAACATATGAGCCTATGGGAGACAGTTCATATTCAGATCAAAACAATTACTGAATATGAAAACAAAACACTAGATAGCATGGTATAAACAGAAGAAAAATCTGTCCCAGTCCCAATTAGGGTTGCAACAAACGCGGTGACTTTTTACTAATGTCGTGTTCATAGAATGACAATCATCTCCAGCTCTAGCCATTGATAAGGAGCATGTGAGAGAGACTGGACCATGAAATGTGAATGGAAATCACATGTGCCACAAACACACAGAGAGAAAAATGTCACTGTCTGGTTCTTTAGTTTTAGCTTGCAAACAGATGGTATAGGACTGAAATGGTCTAAGCCCAAGACCAAAGCATCTTAGGATGTGGTTTCACTTTATGTTGGTAATGAAGGTGGATTAGAGAAATATGAGTAGGCAGAGGAAGCTAAGGCAGGCTCCTCTAGTTGGTAGCTTCTTGCTACCAGAAGACTCCAAGGATGAAAAACGGGCAGACACAAGGTAGACACCTACACAGGGCCAATAGGGAAAGGCGGGGGGGGGGGGGGGATGCAAGGATCCTATAAAATACCCAAGCTAGCATCCATTGAAAGGACTTCCATTCTTAGACTTCTCACTTCCTGGGGTATGAAGCTGTTACCTTCTCTTTCTCTGTAGCTTGGTCTTCTGTCTTTCCAGGAGTTCAGTTCTTTGTTCATGCTAGGGAACAAACTCAGGACTCCTCTGGACAGCCACAGCGTCTACACCACAGACTAGATTTGTCTAGCCACCCACCAGACTCTTCCTGACTAAGCATCAATGCCAAATGGCAGATACAATTAACATCCCATAAAAACTGATAGTTAGGAACCAACTCATGCTGAGCTCAAGTCATCAGGGCTGAGCTGTACCACAGCCTTGCCCAGGTCATCTCGTCAACAGACTAATTCCGTGAAAACCCTGACCCCCTTCAGCTTCCAGCCTTAGCTAGTTCATCCTCCTTCTATATGAAAAATTAAGACTCCTCATCTGTGCACCTGCTATAGCCTCGGTGTATTCATAACTCCTGCTCCCAGGAAGCCTCCCAAGCACTCATTGCTTATACACAGTCTTCTAACGTGCAACTGTAGCTTCTTGCGGACAGCCATGGGTTCCTGAGCCTAGAACAGGCTGGTTCTGTTCATCTGCTCTTCCAAATCAGCCAAGCAGGGCACTGACAGAGAGAAAAAGAAATATTGCGGCAACAGTCTGTTAGTTGATCTGCTACTTCTGTCACTTATAAGATTTCTTCATTTTCTTCTATTTCTAATCTGTGTCTATAATAATATTTCAAGGATAATTTTATGTTATTAGAAATGAGAATGTGTTAAAATTGGGTGGGCTGTTCATTTTGTCCTTCGATTTTAATTTTGTGTCCCCATAGCATCTTGCCTAGTTCCAGTGGACACTTCATATATTAACACATCCGACATGAATAATGAGCTGTGTTATAATAGGGTGGAATGATATGAATAATTAAAGTTTCCGTCAAAGTCTGTAATCGAGAACAAGGCCTTACTTCAACTTAGAAATGGCACAGAGTCTTTGCTAATGGCGAGACTGGAGGCTTGTTAATACTCTAGAAAGTGTGTGCCGTTATCACTTATCTGCTCTGTCTCCCATGAAAGGACATGTCCTCTGAGCCTTACCATGTTGGCTCAGGAAATTCAGTTATTTTCTTGGTGTTTACTTATCAAATGTTCATTAGTGCTGATAGCTACAAATTCATAACTTGGGTCTACACAATAGAGAGAGGAGGAGTTCCTTCTCTAAAACTGTAGAATCTTAGAGAGAAAGAATGAGAGTGAGTAATTGTGTATGTATAAAACAAACAAAAGGTGTCCTTACAGAAAGGATAAGGGCAGGAACTGAAGAGCAATAATCTAATGGTCGGAGGAGAATGTCTCCTAAAAATAAATGTCTAAAATAATGATTATTATGGGTGAAGTTCTAAGATCATAAACTGTAACAAATGTCGAAAATAGGCTTGAGCAAAGTCACTGAAGCAGAGGACATGTACATCAACACATTGCCCTTGTGCTATCTGGAATTTGACATAACGGGATAACCTCTGCTCTTATGAGTGATTATATTTTATAGAAAATATAATTTATGGACCTCAAAATCCATTTGCAGAAAATCTATAAGAATAAAATTTCACCCACATTACAGTAATAGGCTATCATTAACAAGCCACGGGAACATTTCCCACACTGACCTCACTCCACAATTTCATGCACCATTTTCTTCCAGGGCAAGCGTCCCTTGAAGACGAATGAGAGGTGGAAGCCCCACACTCAAGCCCACACCTTCAGTGAGAATTCACTACATATGATTCATGTCAGGAAAACCAGGGTCTTAAGAATTTAATCTTAAACTCCAGTCTCTTTGATTTCCTATTTTCAAAGGCAGTTTTTCCATCCCAGGACAAAACTAAATAATGTTTTCGATAAAGGGTCCTATATGTCCTGTCCTCAGATACCATTTTACCAGAACTCTATGCTTTTAGGGGAATCTTCCTGGGGAAATAGCCTTGTAGAAATTTGTGACACAATTTGTGCTTAATATCTACTTGAAGGGGCAGATATTCTCAGGTGTCTGGAGTTTGTGGTCACTTGCTTATGACAGTATATTACTTTGAAGTATTATTGTAATCCATCATGATTTTCTCTCAGACTTGTCTATGTGTGGTCTTGAGCTGGGTCCTTGTTATCTGGGTCCTTTATCTGACTTCTGTAAATGCCCCAAAATTAGGACTCCATTTGGTTAAAAAGAATTAGTACACAAGAATCTAAATTTATCTAGTTGAAATAGAACTCATAGACACAGACCAAACATAAACATAAATAAACTGAATAAAGGCATCAGAACTTAAATTGACAGTTTGTATAATACTCAGTAATAAATAATAGAATTAAAATGTTTCTAAGGAATCAACAATTTGGAGGTAACAGAAAAGACCCACATTTTGGGAATAGCATTCTTCTTTTACTTTCGCTCAAGCATTTAAAAATGCAAACACCTTAAAAAGACATCCCCAGTGGAATGCTGATGGCAATCCCACACAACAGAACTTCATTCTCTCCTTAGATGGCCTGTGAGTGAATCATTCTGATCCAAATGGAACTTCCCTCAATGTGCTTATCATTTGTGAAGGTTTAACTTTCAAATAGAGAGGTTAGATTAGGGGGAGCAAAGAGGAGAATTCTGTGCAATCAATATACCCAGGTGGGTGTACATCCCATGTGCTGTGTAGTCCAGGTGTGTGTGTGTGTGTGTGTGTGTGTGTGTAAGCGCGCGTGCATGTTTACTGCTATGAGAATGGGTGTTTTGACCACATACATGTTGTGCACCTGTGTGAGCCCGATGCTCATGGAGGCTTGAAGAGGGTGTGGGATTCTTCGGAACTGGAGTTGCAGATGGCCATGAGCTGCCATGTGGATGCTAGGAATTGATCCCAGCTCACCTGCCATAGCAGCATGTGTCCCTAAATGCTGAGCAATTTCTCCAGCCCCGGGACGGCATAAACTGTAAGGAGAAAATTCCTAGAAGAAAAACAAGTAACATGTAAGACACGTAAGAACACATTGTTAAAACAAATAGACATAAGCTTAACGAGGTAGGATGGTGTCTCCTCTCCACATGGCAAGCCCTTGGCTTGAGTGCCAGGGAGACAGAACATGGGAGTGAGGGTCCTCTTATTGCAAGAGTGAAGCTGTGCACTCTTTTCCGGAGTGTGAGGAGGGCACCAGGACCTGCTCCCTCTCCTCCCCCCCCCCCACCTGAGGGACTCCATCCTGCACCCTTTCTCCCGAGTGGTTTTTAAATGTTACAAGTGTCAAGACCACTAGAACATACACATATGTGTTAAATGCCCACTGAGAGAGCAGTTATTCTGGGGCACATCTGTAGAAGTGGTGTACTCTTCAGCTAATTAGGAGGGATGGACATTTTAGTTGCTAATATGGATATCTGCAGACATTCCTAACTGTTGGCATATCTAATGTAACAGTTACTAACAATGTACAGGTGAGCTCTTCCTTGCATGCTTCGCCTGGACACTCAGATGGACGAACACTAGTCAGTCCTGTCCCTTACCTGTCTTCCTCCTAACCTGTTAGCGTAGGTATGTCTACACAGAAATACCACAAATTACTTTATCTGGGAAAAGTGATATGTTTCAGATACAGAAAGAGTTCTTACCACATATAAACTTGATTTTAAACTCACCATGTAAATATCATGATTTTTTATTAAGAAAAGCAAGTTGATTTATTTATTTGTTAATAGTTTAAAAAAATTTAAAGCTGTGACAGGAAAATAATGGACAAGTGAATAAAACCAAACAATTCCCATATGCAAATATGTTAGAAGGGATTTAACACAACTGTTGGTATAACGTTCTTATGGAATGTATACAATTTACCCTTGTTCATTCAAATGCTGATTTCTCTACCCCACTATCTGGTTTCAATTTGGACATTGCCTTGTGATGCTTAGAATAAGCATCACCTTCTCAAGTTTATGTAAACATGACACCATTTGTTCTCTGCATTGTCAATAAAACAATCAGCCAATGCTGAACAATGGGGAGAACAGGGTGGGACATCCTGGTCTAGAGGGGAGAAGGAAGTGAGTGGGAGGAGAGATATGAGAGGAGAGGACCTGGAAACACCAGGAGAGATGAACTGGATCTAAGATATGACTAAAAGCAAGTATAATGTGGGAAACCTGAATGGTAGGAAGCTATGTGGACTTGGAGGCTTAGGATGGAGTAACTATTGCCCAGCATTGTACTCTAGGTTAACTAAGTAAATCCTAGTTTCTGTGTGGTGATTTGGATGTACAGCTGGTTTAGGAATAACCGCTGTTTAACTATAAGATAAATCAATATTAAATATTAATAATCATCAATGCACAACATAAAGGAAAGATTTCTAATGAAGGGTAATATGAATTTTGAACAAGACATATAAAGCAGAGCACACTCTGGATTCTCAGTCTCCAGTTTACCAAAATAGAGTCTAGGGCCAGTGAGATGCTCAGCAGGCTGAGAGATGCTCAAGACAACGACCTGAGCTCAGTCCCAGCACACATACAGTGAAAAGAATGGAACATTTTCACCTTCTAAATGTGTACATGCATAAGTACACACACACACATAGGCACATTTACATACTATATAAACAGAAAGAAAATAGATTCCAGTTCAATTCCAGCTGTAACTAAACAAGTGTTAAACAAACTAATGCATTTTCCAGCAATGCAAGGTGAAATGGCAGGGAAAAAGTGCTCTGTGGCGATGATACTGGTTGAGTACATGTTTGAGGTTTTTAGAGAAGCCGCCTCAGTAATGGTGAGGAAATTCACAGTGCGATTTTCAGAGAATGTTCACGGTTAGTTTCCTATGTAGGTGCCCAACTCTGAGGAAACCACTCTTTAACACAGTTGAGCTAAAGATGGCCAAGCAGCCCTGAGGTGGGAA
>CM053764.1:114819536-114931274 GCA_028658305.1 Pachyuromys duprasi | reverse complement strand
GGGAAAGAGAGGATACTGAGGCAGGCGTCTCTGCTATGAAGATATGGGGGGGGGGGAGGCAGGGGGTGAAGCATAGGAATACAAGGAAACTGTACAGCTACAGGAGGAGGGGCTGGAAGAGTGGAGAGAAGTCATAGGGACAGCGAAATGAGCATGGGGTATGGGGAGGCGATGGGAATGAAGCAGGCCCTGGAAGCAATAGTCAGGACCTAAAACTCCTCACCACCAAATTTCTACCGATAAAACCCAGTATATAGCCTTGAACTGAATCTTCTTTAACTTAAAATACAAAATATTCTAAGGAATGCACATGAAAGCACATATTTTCTCAAATAACTTTTTTAAAACAATATTTTTAAGACTGCTTTGGAGTCATCCACAGGCAGCTCAAAGTTATGGAAATCCATACTTATAAAACAGGAAGCAACTCGTCTGCTAATAAATAATTCCTGATGGGACTCCACTATATTGTAATTTCTCCTGGTATACCTTAAGTAGGAACTGAGTGAGGGACGATTTACAGTCTCCTAACGTAAAAGTAACAGCCTTTGACTCTGAGGATCCCACAGTGAGTAAAGCTGCTTTCCGTGGATTGTCTCCCTCCAATGAGGAAACCAAAAGCAGCTTGCATTGGCCCGGCTCCCAGGAGGATGCTTTTAGAAGGAGCTGACGTCCATCCTCAGCCAGATGACACTGACGCTGGCTGGCTTTGCTGTCCTCCACAGTCTTGCCTGTGGCGAGCATCCAGGGTGCGGGCGCCTCCCACTCGCTTGCCACCCGAGCTCCTACACTGCAAACCCCACACACTCTGTCTGGCGGCCACAGGTTCTGCAGCCTCACTGCCAAGTGAGTCTTGGACTTCTCAGGAGACAGATTGAGCTTAAAAATGTCCACATTTACTGAAGCTACAACATTTGGGAGGGAATTTAAACACGCGGAGTCTTTGGTTTAACATGAGAAAGTGGGAATAATAAACACCCACACCACACATTTCTAAGTGGCGAACAAGAAAATTCTCTCTATTCTTTTGAGTTTTCTCTTGACTTATGTGAGCCTCTCCAATCTTTCTCCTCTAAAGAAGGTGCCCTATTCTTCTAGTTTCTCAGCGTGTTTACATGAACTACTTCCTCTGTCCCCTCTGATTGATATAACTCTTCTCAAAGACCCCAACTAGGTTTTTACATCCCGGACTGTCATTCTCAAGAAACATGGGATCCCAAGAGGTCCCATTTATTAATTGTTGATCTTATAGCCTGTGAATTGGTGTTCTGTTCAGGAAGTTGTCTCCTGTGTCTCCTGTGAGATGAAAGCTCTTCCCCATTTTCTCCTCTAGATAATTTAGTGTGTCTGGTTTTATATTGACAACTTTGGTCCACTTGGACTTGAGTTTTGTGCAGGGAGACAAATATGGATCTATTTGCATTGTTCTACATGCAGACACCCAGTTAGACCAGCACCATTTGTTGAAGATGCTGCCTTACCAGACCACAGGGGAAGACGACAAACACAGTCCTCATGTGAATAGATGAGCTGGGATCGGTGAGCAAGGGGAGAGAGGGTGGGGCTGGGAGAAAAGGAGGGAGGAGCTGAGATGTAAATTAAATAAATAAATAAATAAATAAATACATCAAAAATAAAATATGTGTGGAGTCATTCCTTGAAATCTAAGCAGCCCTACACCAAGTGACCTGTCTTTGACACTTCCATATATGTTTACTACAAATGCCCTGAGTATATTTCAGAAGCAAGATACAGAATTTAGCATAATACTTGCAGAATTTTGAAGAAGGACAAAGATGGAAGATGAAGAATTCCTGAGTATTGGGTACTTTATTAGTTATTTCTGTGTCACTGTGATCAAAACACCAAAGAGAGACACTTTATAAAGAAGTGATTTCAACTGCACTTCACAAAATACAGCCACACAGCTGGGACCCACACTGGAGCAGAACATGATGGTGGCAGGTGTGCAGAGAAAAACGTCCTACACTTCATGAAGAACGAGACAGAAAGAGGAGAGTTATGCGCCATGTATGAGTTATAAACTCATTTCTTCCACTCATCTACTTCCTCCAGCTAGGGGCTCATATTAGCAAAGGTTCTCCAGAGAAACAGAATTTATAGAACAAATAGATAGGTAGGTAGATAGATAATAGACAGACAGATAGATGATAGAGAGAGAGAGCTGATACATACATAGATAAAAATAAAGATAGAGATACAGATAGATAATCAAGATCAGATGGAGATAAATAGTATGGAGGTTTATTAGAATGGCTCACAGGCTGTGGTCCAGCCAATCCAACAATGGCTTCTACCAATGAATCAAGAAGCCAATAGTCATTCAGTCAACGAAACTGGTTTTCAGTATATACCAGAATCCCAAAGAAATAGGCTTTAATGCTAATGAAGGGATGGACTTGCCAGCCAGAGTGAGGGCAAATATACAAAGCAAGCTTCCTTCTTCCGTGTCCTTTAAATAGGCTTCCAGTGGAAGGTGTGGCATAGATTAAAGGTGCATCTTCTCACCTCAAAGTTCCAGATTAGAAGTGGGTCTTCCCATTTCAAATGACTTCATTTAGAAAAAATCTCTCACAGGTGTACCCAGCCATTTCAGTTTTAGTTAATTCCAGATGCAGTCAAATTGACAAACAAAAATAGCCATCACAAGGCCCATCTCCCAAAATAGCACCAACAGCAAAAGTACGGCTGCTCCATACATGAGCCAGCATAAGAATCGCAGCCAAACCAGAACCAAAGGTCTGTGGGCATGTCACCATGGAAGATGTACTTCCTTCATAGGTCTTGATTCTGAGTGGAATCCTCCAGGACTCTGACAGTAAGTTACCCAGATGCCCCCACGGATCACTGTTTGTTAGCAAGTGTTGCGTTAACAAGGGAACTGCCCATCTGAGTGTGTCTTTAGGAGAAACAAAGACATGCAGCTGGAGCTTTATGTTTTGTTTTTTTTTTTACAATGTAAATGGATCCAGAAATGTTTAACAAGAATATACTTAATTTCAATTTCATTTTTTTGGAAAGATAGGCAGCAGCTTAGATAGTTTGCAAATGAGTTCTATTCAACTTCAGAGACATTGGATAATTATTAAATATGACTTTAGAAGGCAAAGCAGTCACATTTATTTTGGAATGAGAGTAGTCAAGAAGTCAAAATGCAGGACCTTTAGAATGAGGGTAGAGCGGACTAGGGGATGGGATGGGTGAGGAAGACAGGGAACGTGGGACCAGGAGGAGATGAGGGATATAAAATGCTGTTTTGTCATTTATATTAGCGAGAAAGTTACTTTACAAGGAGCTCAGGGAATGTTTTAAATGCTGTGTTCTCCGTTTAGGACGAGAGACGTCTGATCTGCTAGAATCCCATCCATCACAGCTAAAATCAGAAATCCCAATAAGGCAGCCTTGAGCTTCCCCTGATCATCATATCAATCTGGCTTCAAGTGCTTCACTCTGTGTTTTCATCCTCAGCATGATTCTGTTCGTACAAACAACAACTGCTTCTTAAGAGTCCACCCTAGTCTTCCCAACTTTCTGTATTTAGTCCTTCAAGAGGGTCTTTGGCTAGATTTGGATGCAGGTGAGCTTCAAGAGTGGCTTGATGTTTCTTTTAATCTGTTACAATCCTCCCATTTTTTAATAATAGAAATAAAAATGGTTCATTTTCCACACAACAACCTTCTTGCTACAAGTATTCACAAACAGAGGCTTGAATACTTTGGTGGTAGCCAACAATTCTCAAATTGGACTTAAGACATAATTAGCAAGAGAAAATTATACCTTGTGCTGAAAAGCCTACCACCTAGTTTTCCTGGAGAAGTCATGGTTATTGAAGGAGAACCTACAACCACCCCTTACTAAACCTCAACTACATTCTAAATACTTGTTCTTGTATCCACTAATACAGTCCTCAATGCTCAGCAAAGAAACTTCTCTTTGCAACAAATGGATATTCTTACAGAAAACCATAACCAATCAAAACACAGAATTGTGGAGCCCAGTTCCAATGAATACATCTACAAAACAACTCCTTCACCCCAAGGCTCAGGAAACATGGTGGAGAAGGAGGAAGAAGGACTGTAAGGGCCAGAGGATCAGGGAGTTTGCTGTGAGATTGTGTCTCATAGAAATATCGGAAGTCACACTCATAATGTCTCAGCAACATGACTGCCCAAATGTGAGCTGAACAAGGACAACCATGCACATGCCAGAGTGAACCATAGAAAGAACTATAGGCAGCTGAAGAATTTCAAAGTGGAAGACATAGTCTGTACTCAGAAGAGCACACCTGGTTATTCAACACCAAATGGTCAGCCCTGAAAACATACATACAGATAATTACATGGCTAACAGGTTATATTTAGGAGAGTGTGTGTGTGTGTACATTAAATGACAGTGGTAACAGAGCATGAATTTGAAGGAGTAAGGAAGAGCATATGGGAAGGCTGGGAGAGGGAAAAGGGAAGGGGAAATGATGTTTCCCAGGCACTTCCAGGCTGACACAAACAGCACCTCCCCCATACACACCATCTTGCCAGTGTACTTTTCATCCATTCAAATATAGATGTGGTATGGGGTGGCTTGGTGGTTAAGAATGCCTGTTGTATAAGCATGGCCACCTGAGTTCAGATCACCAAGACTCACAGCAAAGCCTGGCATGGAAGCCTGTGGCTTAGGCCCAGCACTGAGTGATGGGGAAGTGGGTAGACAGGAGATGGGACAATTGTGGGAGCAAGTTCTCCACCCTAGCGAAAAGGCAGCCTTGCTAGGAAATGTGCTAAGTGATGGAGCAGGACAACCAATGGCCTTGTCTGGCCACAATAATACTCAGGGTAGTGTGCACCTGCACACACGTGCATACAACACAAAGAGACACATACCCAACATACAGAGGCACACATGCATATACAAACAAATACAGTTTGTATATGCAAACAGAAACAGAGCTGAGGCTAAAGTATTTGCTTAGCATGTGCCTGAACAGGGTTTTGTTCTAACACAAAGTGATTAAAAATGATAAGAGAGAAAGATGGCTGAGGGGCGCCGTAAAGGAGGCACACAGTTTGTCTTTTCTTAGCATCCAAAATGGAAACGCACGAACACTTACTACTTGTACTAAGCACTGATTCCCTAGGGGCGAGGACGGAAGCCTTAGCTCCCTGCTGTCTGCTCCTTGTCTTTCCCTGAAGCTTGGTAAGCATGAGTGCTAGCCTCTCTCCATAGTCATGTTTTGTAGCTATTTGCCCCCCCCCGCCCACCCTCTGAAATGAGAAAGAAGGAATGCTGTTTGACTTCAGCCCATTCCACCTCCCCATCAGCCATGGCTGCAGAACAGTGGGCTGGGCAGTGCTTGGGCTCAGCAGAAGAAACCGGGGTCCACAGGGGCTCACTTTGCTCTTTCTGGATGTGTGGAGCTGGGCAAGAAGGGCTGCAGCATTACATCATACGCAGTCACTCTGGAAAGGGAATGAGCGAAGTCACATCGAACCCTGCAGCCAAGGAGGAGGATTGAGGAACACACAGAGCCACCACGAGGGAGAAGGCGCTACGTCTGTTGGTTTTCCACCAACAGACTGCTGTTTGTTTCCACCTCTCACATTCTTCTGCTGTGCAGGCTGCCTTTCCTTTGGCCAATATTGACATTAGTGCAATAACCATTACTGAAAGAGCCAGGGAGAGAGCGGCTGTCTCCAGGTTCAGATAAAAGATACACAGAAGGGCAGGGCTACCCTCAGGGGACAGTGGGAACACTGGGGGAAAAGAAGGTTTCAGAGAGTGAAGACAGCGGAATAAGTATCCATAATGATAACATTAAAAAAACAAATGTTATTCAAGGCTGGCAGAGCAGGATGTAGAGAAAGGGAAGTTGATTGGTGGAACTGAGGCACAGTTAGGGAGAAGCAAATGGTTTGGGGGGCTGAGCAAAGTGTGGCAACCACAGAAGATGAAAGAAAGCTGGAAGAAGTGTCTGCCATGTTCTCACCGCACACGAAAGATGAACATTGAACACTGAGAAGTAGGAGACTCAGCTTGATCTTAACATTACTCAAAGAAGTAGATGATGTTATATAAAAATGATAGGTTTTATGTCTTACTGGAGCCATTAAAATGTTCCTGTAGATACATTTTGAAGACAATAGAAGTGAAAGGTCATTTCTAAGTTTGCTTCCCCTTCCTAATACTCACAGTAAGAGAAAGGGGTATGGGTACAGACACTTCCTCAGGCCTACCACACCCTAGTCGCGACAGATTCTCCCAACAGTCCCCTGGTCCCATGCCTTCCCCACCTTCAGGCAGCTCCACAGAGAGGCCAGATGCTCTACCCCCCTCCGGTTTCTGCTGCTCCCCGCCAGGCCCTGCCATGTGTCAGGCTTGCGGAGTTCATACTGTTCAATCCCCAGCCTCCTACCTTCTCTCACCGATTTACAGCGGGATTCCTCTGTAACCACTACTTTCACTGGCACTTTTGCAGTTATCTCTGTTACTCAGCAGTATCTTCTGAAAACCCAACGGCGGCTTTTCTACCACTTTGAATTTCACTCGTTCTTAAGTTTTCAACAATGAAGCAATGGTTCAGAGGCTGCCTTCTTTAGAACATTCACTTCACCACTGAGCAACAACGGGGCCAGGCCTATGGCTCAGGGTCCTTATCTATGAAACAGAGCAACAAAGAGGCTGCTGTGCCCACCAGAAGATACACAGTAGCATGAGGGTGGGAAGCATAGGCCAGCCCCCCATCCCTCAGCCCTCGGCATTAACCTCTGTATGATGTGAGTCCCCAGCAGAAAGCTGTTTCTCCCCTTGAATACACATGCCTGCTGTCACCACTCTAAAGATGGAGGGCAGCTTAGCCACCTCAGAGAACAGCCAAGCAGTCTGTTGGTGCAGTTTTTCTGAAATTCTTGCCTTTGTGGGGTTGCATGCTGCCACCTGGCGGAGAGACCAAGAATTGTTCCAGTTGCCTGAAGCGACTGGCGCTGCCATGTTTGACATGTCACCTCCTCACAAAATAAAGTGAGCCGAATGAATCAGTCAGAGCACTGGGCTCATAGAACTGGCATCACTGAGTGGCTTTCTTAATAACTACGTAGAGAGTCATATCTCTAGCTGCTGCTGCAATATAGTAGAAAAGCCCCACAGTGTATACAACAATGGCTGTGACCCCAACCTCCCAGTCTGTTATTCCCTCAGTTCCAGCAACCAGCAGCAAGCCACAGTCTAGGAATTTATTAAGTGAAAATTTCCAGAAATACAGAATTCACAACCTTGGCAAAGTCTGAACGCTGTTGGGCTTCTTCCACTCAGACACACGGGGAACCACACTTGTGTGCACTGTATGCAGGCTGTATGTGCTACCTTCCTGTCACTCACTCAGAAGACATTTTGAGATTCAGAACAACTGACGTCACTGTTTGTGGTCCAATAGTCCTTATTCTGCTGGTCTCAAAGTCCATGGCAGGGATGTTTGTAGCTTCCCAGGAAATCATTATAACCCCCATTGTTATTGCTATTTTCTGTGTGCTTTACTGTTCTTGACACAGGACTATGCTTTCCCACAATATATGCATAAAAAAAGAACACACAAGATCAAAATACTACCCAATTTCTCACCCGTACACTGTGCCTGCCACCAGAAAGTAGAGAGGAATAAATGCTGATGTTTATTATAGTTATAATTCACGACACACATTTTAAAGAGTGGTAGAATAAAACATATGATAAAAGTGTACGTGGTATTTCAAAACAGAGTTTTTCTTTAAATTAGGAAAAATAAATTGTTGATATCACGAAATACTTTAGAACTTTAAACTGATGAAATAGCAAAACAAAGATGTAAAATCCACTAATCTCCTCCCAGAACATGAAGGGAAAATACTGAATATATTTTTAGATTTTTTTCACTGGTCCCCCTAGTTATCAGCTTTTTTGTCAGAATGTTGAGTTCTATAATGAGAACCATATTTTTGATATATTCTATTTCTGAGCTTAGCTCCCAAGCCAAAGACAAATTTATATGAAATCCCAAAATATGATATGGCATAATTTCATAAATAACACTTAGGAAAAAAATAACACTTTCTGGTTCCAAACTACTCACCCCCAAACAGAATCTGAATGCACATGGGATCCGGAGAGTGAGGAGAACTGGGGACAAGAGGTGGCCGTCTTCAAAGGTGATTGAGCCCAACAGTGAGCTGGGACTCGTTTCTGAGAATTGTGCACACATCCCATAATAGCCCCTGCCTCCACGACTACCCTGTCTAGAAGGAGCATAGATGAGGGCCCGGTGCCCAGAGGAAGGGCTTCTCTTCCTAGCTGACTGTGGAAGACACACTTCAGCATCCCTCAGGACTCTACTCTGTGACCTTCCTACCAAATGCTGTTCATGCAGTGGGTGTTAAGGAACAAACTGATAATGAAAAGCTGTAAGTCTCCTAGACCCAAAATTCCAGTACACACACACACACACACACACACACACACACACACACACATACACCAAGCCCCTCTGAATCCCTTTCTTGGGTCTCTAAGGATAAATTATCCATCCTCTAATCATAACCAAGGAACTCTCCAACGCTAATCTCTTGGCTGTAAATATACTCTTAGGTAAAAGTATCATTGGAAAAACTTGAGTCTGTTCAGAGAGACCCATGCCACCACCGGTCCCCGCTGCCTTGTGTACTCAGAAGTCTCGAGTTGCAAATCAGGCTTAAGCCACAAAGTCTGTTTAGGGGATCTGAGGACGCCATCTTCAAGAATGAGTTCAAGACTTAAGCTTTATACACCGACAAACATTCTAACCTGCCCTGTTCTGCTCAGGAGTGGCCTCATGCGTGAGTTTCTTTGTATCACGTAATCATTGCAGAATACTGCTTTAAAGACTTCTGGTTTGTAAACTAAGCTGTCATATCTATATACACAATGTCACATTTGTTTCTGGATATGAGCAAATATTTAGCCAGTCAAATTTAACCTGATTATCTATCAAATCTTAAATCCAAACAGAAATGTTTCAGCTTTGACTTAGAATGTGAGGCAGGTGGATACATTGCTACCCTGGTTCGTGAGTAAAGGGGAGAGATAGTAAATTTTGCTGGCAGTGTCTTGCAGAATTGATAAGGGCCAATGAAGTCTAGTTGTGAGTCTGTGGCATGCCAGTGTGCTGGCAGAGGGAGCAATAGGGCCTGTCCCTATGTAACAGCAGAGGACAAGGAACATAAGGGGAGCCCCCAACCCCTGACTCTAAGTGGTTTCCTGTGCTTCTCCCAGCATGGGATGAGGGGCGCACTGCAGCACCTTGTGGATGACGCCATGGTGGCAGGATCAAGTTTCTTCTTTGTCAGTGCTTGGAAAATAGCCAGTTGGGAAACTTGGAGCGTGTATGTAACGTGAGGTTGTATCATTAAGCTGGCAGGGTCTAGAATCACCCGGAGACAAGCCCCGTCATGCTTGTGAAGGATGAGTGTCTACAGGAGGTTGGCTGACATACAAAGTGATCTGAGCACTGGCATTCACCCCTCTGTAACACCAGACGGCAGGCGCAATGTGTCCTCCTGTCATGCCATGAGAGACGGTAGCTCAATTATGAGCCAAAGTAAACTTTCCTTGTTTACATTGTTCTTACCAGCACCGCTGTCATGACAATGAGAAAAGCAACGAATATACAATGTGTGCGTGAAATAATAGTGATCTGGGTGTGGCTCCCTTTAGGAAGTCACTGCCCTCCGTCCATGTTCCTGCGGCACCAGTCACAACAGCCACGGTATAGAACCAGCCAACATGCGCCACCATACGTGGCTGGAAAAGGAAGCTGTGGTACACAGGCGCCCTACAATTTTATTCAACATAAATAATCATGAAATTAAGCCATGTGCAAGAAAATGGATGGAAAGGAGATCATTACATTCTGCAAAATATGCTAGGCTCAGAAGGACAAATATTTCATGTTTTCTCTTATAAGTGGAACCTCAATTTGAATATATTTCTATATTCATATGAATAAATATGTAGGACATGAAACTAGAAAGGGGACTATGAGATGGAGGGGGAGGTTTGGAGGGAAATATGGAACAAGGGAAGGAATAGAATGTGTACACATATATATACACATATGCATATATAATTTGTATATCATATATATCATAAAATCAGAAACAAGGTTGTGAGAGGGGAAGATGGTAGCTATCAGGTAGTGGGGAGGGGAAAGCACTGTGAACAAAATATAAAAATGAAAAGTCTAGTGACATAGGTAAGAAAATTCTACACAACAAAATCCAGCTCTTTTTATGCTTCGAAGAACGTTGGGGACACCATCCTGCTCGCTAGTATCCCTTCATCTTGCTCTCTCAGATGTACAACACTGCTATTCTTGTAGCTTGAGTGTCTGTAGATCCCTCTTACCCTCTCTGTTAGCTCTTCAAACTGCAGGTCAATACAATGAAAGCAGACCTTGGCCACTCAGCACCCTACATTCCTACCAAGGAGTATGGCTGTTGAGTAAGATTCAAGGCTTCAATGTTAAGGTGGCTTGAGCTTCTCACCTAGATCCTGTTAACCTCAGTCTCCTCAGCCATGGCCGTTGCAAGGAGAAGGTGTGTAAACATGATAAATCCAGACGTGTAGCTTTAGCTGAATCCACATCCAGACATTCAGGTTTCCTGATTCCTGAGGTCACTTCCTGAAAGAAAAGGAAGCAGAGGTGAAACACCAGGGGTACAGTCATTAAGTTTCAGAGCTCATGGGGATGAAGATATTGGGCAATGCCAAAAGAGACAGCCAGTACTGAATTGAAATGAAGGGGCTGTATTGAAGAAGCTAAGGACCCCATCCATAGCTATCCCTTGAGTCTTTTGATACCCAGGACTTGCAGAGGACACAATGAGGGAGGCCTTGAGCAAGAAGAGATGATTAAGAACAAGTGACCCACAATACATTTGGTTACAGGTCCATTCAGCTTCAGTAAACTGAAATGCTAACAGTAGCAGAAACTTAAATATTTTACTACACATGTTTTTTTCCAATTAGAAAAGGGACAAGACCTGACAGCCTGTTCTTCTTTTAGAATGGAAGAGAAAGGCTCCAGTTGTCTGGAGTTAAAATGGAAGAGATACAAATAAGCAGTAATACACTTCATTGTGTGACTTGTGTTTAAAAGATCTAAACAAATACTGACCCCAGAAAACTCATTAAAACATTCCAAGGAAAGAAACAATCTTGTCCAAGCTGAGCTTGGTCATCCAATGAGCATCTTGGAGTTACTTACAGGATCATGAGTGACCCATGTCCACAAAGCCCACCCCTGCCTAGGGGACAACTCAGAATCTGCAGTTTCTTGCCCAACATACGGACAGCTCTCCCAATCTCCTCTCCCTCAGAAAAGGGGACCTTTCATGAGTCTTGCAATCTTCATGAGTTTTGTGAATTCACCCTCTTTCCCTCTCTGGGGGAATGCTTCATTCTGGAGAAAATGGCTACACAGCACCCACAGAGAGTGGTTTATAACCACTGGTAGTCACAGAAAGGTCTTTTCTTATGCCCCACGAAGCCCCGGAACTCCGTCTAGAAGTCCTATGTAGATGGTGGCACAGGTTTGCCAAAATTATATCTCCTAGCCCTTGTGTTTGATTTCACCTAAGTGAAACAATCAGAGTGGCAGCATCAATTCCCCTTAACTTCCTCTCGGTCATCTGCTGTGTACACACAAAGCTCCTGACAATTTACCATCCCCTACTAGTTTAGTTCAGACCTATAGAAGCAATGGCCTAGGTCACAGCACTAGTATAAAAGCCTGCTTGATGTACTTGGGCCCCGTCCAAGGCCAGCATCATATTGTGCTCAGATACTATCTGCCACTTATTGTAAAGGTAGGACTGAGGGGCAGAGAGTAGCAGGTAGAGCATGAAGCTCTTAGCAGAGGCTGCCATAGCTGTCAGAGGCATAGAGAAGCAAAGAAGGGCTAAATTTAATGGTTTTTTTCCCACAATTAATTCACCTTCAGCACATCAGATACATAAGATATATATGTACAAGGATGTACATACATAAAACCCTAAGATCTGACAGGGACCCTCCAAGGGAGGTTCTGTAAGTGAGCAGAGGGAAGCTTAGCGCTGAGTATCAGATCACTGGCTGACAGACCAGGTGACTTATTGTGTGTGCACAGACAGGACCCCAACATTTGGCAGCCATTACAGCTGAGACACTGAAGGCAGGTTTAAGCTCCTAGCCTCACGAAATCGTGTTTGATGCCACTGAAGGACAGAACCTAACGGCACAAGCCAGATGATTGCGTTCATCAGGCAGAAGACGCATAAATACCAAACACAAGGAGTTCTTACAATAAACTTGATTTGTTTTTGTCAGACACTGTGTCCTTGTACTTCCTCTCTATTTTTACAACATATTTTGGGAAAACATCTAAGAAAATGCCAAATGTCTCTTCATTGCAGCGTGTTAATAGTTGTAATCAATGCTCTCAGAAGTGCAGTATGGTCGGCGTCCAAGTGAAATCTGCTGAGTCACAATCTTGCGGTGCATCTTGATAGTGCCTGCTCTTCTTCCTTTGTGACCTTCCTCTCAGTTCCCTCAGAGGGTCACAGCAGCCAGGCTTCTGTCTTGCTGCACCACAGGGAGGGGTCCAAACAAAATGGAAGTTTGTGCATCTGCCTTCCCTGCCTCAGAGATAAAAGGAGGGTCAATTCCTGCAAGGAGAACCGTTCTAAAATTCAAAACAAGGAAGCACATGCTCGCACACGTGGCACAGAGCTCTCATGAGACCTCACTGCCTTTACTGTCTGGTTTTCTGATATGATGGTTTTGTTAACTCAATGTTGTTTTGACGCCTTATAACACATTAACGACATCACTATTCCAGGACAAAAGGAGCAGAATGCCCAACTGTGTGCTGGGTGACCCTAATGTGGGGAAGGGGTTCTGCTGACATGGTCTCTCAGGGGCCAATGAGCTTGTGACCTTGTTTGCTGACATCTCTTCTCACAAAGTCCTTGGCAACTGTAGTGAAACAATATCTTATTTTCTAAATGATGAGGAACCCAGCCTTTTATAAGCAAAGAATTCAGACAAGAAATGCTTTTCTGCATGAATCATGTTTGTGTGTCCATGAAAAAGTAGAGGGTAATTCTGGTAAATAACAATATAGAAATAGTTCAACATGCACAATGCATTCCAGTGTAATAATGCAGTTTAAGAGCACCACATTGTCCTGGTGACTTCCATAGGAAAATTAGAGACACGACCAAAGAAAATTGGGATTCCTTGTCGTCAAGTTCTAGCCATGATCTGTGACATAGCTGGAAAATATCACTGAATTTCAGGGGTTCAATTTTTTATATAAAAACATTGATTTTGTTTCTATACTTCTAAAATGTCAGAATGTTTGGTTTCTTTTTTTGTACTTCTCTCCTTTCTTACCCCTAAAATGTCAGTTTGTGCCTCAGACTCTCTCTCTCTCTCTGCTACCCAAAGCTATCATTGCAGACACAGCCTCACGTCCTGCTGATGCCACAGTTTTTTCTTATATCTGCCTTGCCTTTACACAAGCTCACATCATCTTCACATGGGGCACCTCTCTTTGGGGTCCAGCTAAGCATCTTCACCCTAATGTAAGCCAGGGTAATGTCATCTTCCATGAGTTAGTGAAGCAGCTCTTTCACATGTGAGAATTGCACACCTGGTAATGCTAGGAAACTATATCCATTTCTTAGTGAAGACAGCAGTGTTTGGGTCATTTCAAAAAGGATTCTGTATAATAGAAAATAATACAAATATGGGCTATGAAATGTGGGATTGCACAGCGAGGCTGGTAGTGCTCTTGTGGTGCTGGACTGGACGGGAAGATCAGGATCAGAAAGGAGGGAAACTGTAAATAGGACGGAGACCTCAGTGAGCAGATGTCTCTGACCACTGGCTAACGGCTGTGGTGCTCTCACATGTCTCCTGTCTAAGTCTCCTTTAAAGAAACGTCATAAAGGCTTCCACGCCCCACCTAAAGACAGGCCATGCCCCGCTGCTGCCCATCTCAGAATGCCCTGTGCCTCCAACATCTCCCTCATCTGCAGTCATTCTGGCTGGAGAGACCTGTTCATGTCTATGAGAGCCAGGGCTGAGGCGCTGGGCCTTGGGAAGATGCCAATCATGGGATTAGGAAAGTGACCCAGCAATTCTGACAGGATCTCGGAAGCTAATCGGTATTTGCCTTTTGTTTTTCATCTTGCTCTGTATTTGAGGTAAAAATTTGGACGTAGTTTTTATTAGAACAGGAAACTGATCATATTTATATTTTACCAAAAAAAAAAATCAAACCTGTCTGTGAGCAATAGGTATGAAAGAGTCCCTCCATAGCTCGGTGTCTGTGCTAGTGCAAAGCGCCTGGGCCGTCAGTTATGTGGACCCTGTGTGCTTCCTGCACGTAGATGACATAAGCTCAGCGTACACCCTGCACGTAGATGACATAAGCTCAGCGTACACAGTGGGCGGGTTTATTGGTATCAATGAAATGGTAGATAAACAAACAGAAGATGATGTGGGTATACTAAGGAATCTGATTAGCCCATTCTCCTTAAGATGTCAAAATGGTGACAGTCCTCTGAAATGCAGTGACTTGGCACATAGCCCTGTTTCCGAGCCTCAGGGATTCCGTCCATCTCGGGAAGAGCACCACCTTGTGGCGGAGAACTTGATGTTAACGCCAATAGTGATCTCCCCTGCAGTGATCTGAGAAGTACACTGTCCTGTGACTATGACTGAATAGCCTGGTGGGGGACACGACAAAAATGTTACCTTTTAAAAAATACCTAGGCTGCGGGAGGTACTGTCTCGTCTGCCATCAACCTGCCCTGGGAGCTCCGCTTTCCCTGTGCCCATTCATATACTCATTTGTGTGCAGCAGAGCTGAAGAGCAGGGCTGGCAGAGTGCTCAGGAGGACATGGGACATCCCGCGCCCCTGTGGTCTGAGGCACTCTATACAGGTCATCACTGTTAGCTTCGCCTGGACTCCTGGTCTGATTGTGACCCCAGGTGATGTCAGGCATCCCCTGGCCTCACGTTTCCTCTCTAAAACAGTCATGACACTTGTCTCAAAGCACTGTTGATACCATCACAGGAGAGCATGGGATTCCACATTGGTGCACAGCACATGCTCAATGTGGATGTTTCTACTGAAGGCCAGAGAAGAGCTGCATCCAGCATTCATGGATGTGCAAAGGCCAGCAAAGCCCAGTGATGTAAGGGAACATGATGCCTGAGGGAGAGAGGCACTGTGAAAAGGCAGCTTAGGTGCCCACCCTTCGCTCACTTGAGGCATCAAGATAGAAATCCACACAGTGAATCATGGGAAGACAGCAAGCCCGTGTGTGGGAGCCAGAGAGAGCAGGGAGAGTGCTGTTCTCATCAGACAGTGGGGAAGGGGAAGCTTGTCCCGCACAGTAGCTCACATCTGTCACGGGGACTCCTGAGATGACCTGCACTATTCTTCTCCATGCATCCTCTCCTCACAGACGCTTTTGAGTGGCTTGATGTTTGGGTTGCTCCTCATACTTCCACCAGGGGTCTGCCTTTCCACAGCTAACTGCCCTCCCAGAAACTGTGCTCCAGACTTGCCTCTGCTTCATTTCCAGATCTGTCAAAAGAATTGACAAAGCGTATGTATATTATCTACTATATTGTGTTAATTATATTATATAATCATGTAATTTTATATACATGAACATTAGATCAGCACAGCCACAAGGAAAA
The DNA here is from genome assembly GCA_028658305.1 of Pachyuromys duprasi. Taxonomy (NCBI): domain Eukaryota; kingdom Metazoa; phylum Chordata; class Mammalia; order Rodentia; family Muridae; genus Pachyuromys; species Pachyuromys duprasi. Next base: position 114,915,499 of record CM053764.1, on the reverse strand, counting down.
AGTTAACCCTTCACCACAAGGGGGAAGCAGCGGGACTCTGCCACAGGAGTGCAGGGTGAAGAGGGCTGTGCCAGGCTGGGTCCTCCGGGATGCCTTTACTGGTTGGCTGGAATCCCCTCTTTGGCACTAATGAATTCCATGACACTTGTCTCCATGTCATTATTCAGCACCAAAATAAAACTGTCTTGATTATTCCATAAGCAAAATTCACACTGGGTCTGTTTTGCATTCACCCCAATTATCAAGGATGTTTCCAAAGAACCAGAAAACAGACTTCTACATATCACTTGTCTAATTAACGTGTGATTTCAGCACATGCATGACACATATCCAAGCTTGAAAGCACACTTTCCTCCTGTGGCTCATTTGTGCTTCCAAATAGTTTGTCTGCAGCAACAACTAAAGTCAGTCCAGTGACGTTTACTAGCCCTGAGGAAGAGGGCTCTGCACACGCAGCCACAGGCCAGAGGGTGCAAGAGAAAGGCTATAGTGAGATGAAGCCTGCCCCTCCCGCTTACCAGCGTGAAGCCCACTCTGGCCGTGGTGTCCACGCCCCTCCTGTTCTGTGGACCCCCAGGACCTGGCTACACTCAGCAGCTGCATGTGTCCTCCTTTTTACCCAGCTCCTAGGATGCTGACACTGGGCCACAGACCAGGATTATGGTGACGAAGACAGGGATGCTTACGCCACACCTTAAGGACAAGAGTGAACTGTGCCTTCAAGTTACTAGGGTCTAGTGGCCACTGGTTAAATCTTAAGGGCACAAGGAATTCTTAGTTAGATGTTGATTTCATAAAAATAGCTGAGTTACTATGTTGGATGTTATTTGTAAAAACCCTCATTTTCAAAAACCTGTGACACATCTCTCTAATTGAGCTAAAGTACAGTTTTTAATTATCTCTTATTGCCTAATAAATGGCCCCAAACTCAGCGGCTTTAATTAATAACACTTTAATTCTATTTCATAATTTCATGGGCCAGAAAGGTGCTGATTGAGGCCAGCCAGTGATTGCCCTCTGGTTACTAGTCTATCTGGTGTCCCAGTGGCTGGAATCCCCTCAGATCAGGAGCAGCAGCCACCTCTGCTTCTCCTCTATTGCACAAGGTCGGGACCACCCCAGACACTGGGCTGCAGCAGGCCAGTAGAAATGTAATGGTTTAGAGCCCAAGTCCCAACCGAAAGCTGCTGGTCCTCTTACAAGGTGCATATTTAACTGCCTAGTGTCACTCCCACATATTCTAAGAGTAAAGGCACCACAGTTGGCTGAGGATCAAAAGAGAGGCCCTGGGAGGGAATACACAGCCATTTGTGTATCTCCCATGGTTAGCCAGAGTCAGAGAGCAGCAGCTACGCCATGGTACAGTGTGTGTCTGCAGTCACAGAAAGGTGGGAAGGATGTATGTGTACAGCCACTTGCTTCCTGGATTTGACTGAGAGTGGGACTGGAGGGATTGCTCAGTGGTTAGGAGAGCTTGCTACACAGCCCTGAAGACCTGAGTTCCGGTCCCAGCACTCATGGGGCAAGCATGGTGCGGCTTCCCCTGCCTGTAACCCCAGCACTATTGAGAGAGAGTAATAAAGGAAGATTGCTGACAAAGTAAGCTCTGGGCTCAGGGAGAGATTCTGCCTCAAAGGAAGAGGGCTGGCAGGGATAAAAGGGACGCCAATTCTCTCCTCTGGCCTCCATTCATAGGCACACACACACACCTGCAAATACACCACACACTAAGTTAATCACTCAATAAGTAAATATTGGTCATATTTCACATTGTATTAATCTAAACATCTCATATCCATTTGGCTATCCTACTCATATGGGACAAATTTAGCTTTTCCAATATATTTTCATCCTTACAATTACAAAGTGTATCCAGCGTCAGTAACTGCCAACTTTGTTACTGAATTAGGAAAAAGAATTTGTGTGCTAGTCTCTCCAGTATATGAGCTGGGGGTTAGCTCAGTGACGGAGCAACTTCTTAGCCAACAGGAGACTCTGGCCCAAAATAAGAAATAATCAGAAGTTTAGAATACCCTCTGGTTCAAAATCACTTAACCTACTCTGTTGTCCTGTGCAAAATTTAACCTTTTTTTTTCAGTCTTTAGTATATTTAATATTTCAAAAGCAAACCCCATTACACAAAAGTACATACATGTGTATCTGTACATGTTCACACAAATATGGCATTTTCATGTGCACCTGTGCATGTGTAGACACACAGAGCTTTCACTATTTACATATTTGCACTCTGCCTTGTATCTTACCAGCAACATTTTCAAAAGAGGTTCTTCATAATTTACCTACCATTTATTTAATGATTAAGCACTTTAATTATAAATGTCCTCCCTCTGAAAATCTTTCAGATGTTTAGAGAAATGTTATAGCCTACTTTAGATTATGCAATTAACCAGACAACATATTTTATAGACTCCCAGCTTAAACATTTCCAGGTTCAAAGTGCTACTGCCTGTTTAAGTTCTGACCTTTCGTGTTCAAAAGGGGTTTTGAAAGGGAGGATGAGGTCATTAGGCAAACGTAACAAGTGTTACAAGGAGAAGCCGAGACAGGTGAAGCTGTGCCTCTGAGGTTTACACAGAGCCAAGACAGCCTGATCACTGAGACCAGTCAGCTGAGGAGCCTTCCGAGGAAACCAGCCTGATAATGCCCGGATCGTGGACCTGTGCCCTCCTGACCTGAGAGGAAATAAGCTCTGCTCATCTATGGTGTGCTGGCACAGTTCTGGGACCCCTGTGTGCTTAAGTCTCTGTGTGTCAGGGCAGCCTTTGGAGAAGTAAATCTTTAACCCTTTTATAACAGTTTTACATTTACAGAAAGCAGACAGTTTTTACAGGATTTGTTTGGATTTCTTTTTTCTTACAGTTTCTGCCAGTGACACCTACTACGCCATAGCACTTGTATCTTGTAGTCACATGACGATTGTATTAGGTACTTCACTATTGCTCTGACAAAACACCATGACCAAGGCCACTCCTAAAAGGAGGCGGTTCATCAGGCTCACTCTTCCAGAAGGTTAGAATCGGTGATGGTGGAATGAAGGCAGAGTAAAGAACGGCAGCAAGGACGGCCGAGAGTGCTCAAATTTTGAACCACGAGCATGAGGCAGAATGCACCCTGGGAAATAGCGCCAGACTTTTCAAACCTCAGAGCCAGCACCCAGAGACACAGGCAATCTTTCTGGAGCCGGCCCACAACCTGGGGGCCAGGGTTCACATGTGAGCCTATGGGGGCCATTCTCATTCAAACTGCCAGAGTGACACTAACAAGGCTACTCACTACCACATTTAACGAACCAGGATTAGTCACATTTTGGACCTCATCCAGAATGTATCTCCTTTGGGACTTGTGTTTCTCTTGGACCCCTCAGACCTGGGCTTTACATTGAGGAAGAAGACAGGGGCGTGGTGGCGCTCCCACCCCGCCCCATCACAGCGAGGCTCCGCCCTGTCAGCTCAGCCGTCCCTCGCTCATCTGTATCTGTCCATCACGTTTCTCCACTGGAACATGCCTTTCCCCCCCATTTCCATACAGCAACGTTCACCTCTCCAACCCCCAAATCTCAGTTTCTTTTAGTAAAGTATATGAGCTGGGGGTCAGCTCAGTGACGGAGCAACTACTTAGCCAACAGGAGACTCTGGCCCAAAACAGGAAATAATGAGAAGTTTAGAATGCAGCTCCTTTATTCCCTTGTGGGGGGTGATGGTCGTCAGGGTGGTACCATGAAAGAAAACTCTTGTCCCTGAGGCCAAAGGGTTATTAAATCCTTGTCAGGCCCTAACTCATGTAACCCTCACCGCAGTCCCAGGGAGGCAGTCTACAGTGTGACAATGTGGTCTAGAACTGGACACCGGCTCAGAGCTACTAATGGCCCAAGGTCCTTCTGTGCTGGCTCCAGAGTCCCACGCCTGGGTGCTATGCTTCCTGCTGCTGACTGGCCCAGGCCCACGCCCAGCCAGGGGTGAGCCAGCCACTCTCTGCATCAGTCTATCAGGGGAGACCTTCCAGAGGATACCTACTCTGCCTTAATCCAGGCTTCTGGGTTAGAATTATACATCACTGAAGTTAGATCAGACACCACTGCCCCGTCACAAACTATCTTTTCCTTTAAACACACATTTATAATGACAGGTTCCAGAGCCTGGTCCTCTCCAGTCCCAGGAAATATGTACTCACTAGCTCTCCATCACTGTTTCTTTCTTCCTGAAGTACTAAGATGGAAGCACAAATGCCACAAAAGGCTGCAGCAGCCTTATCAGTTCAATAGGAATTGACATAATGTTGGCCTAAACCATAATTGAGGATGGGGACCATCAACATGAAGCCAGGAGACTAAAATTCCCTGAACGAACCATTCAGGTTGCTTACTTAAAACAGGACAACACTGAGATTCAAAACGTATGACTCAGGCCCAAAACACAGGAAGAGCTCAGGCAGGGAAGGCAACGGTTAGAGTGTGGACTGTGCAGCACAGGCACCAGGAATGGACACTCCCTGCTGAAAGCTCTCCTGACCCACTCTCCGTCAGCACAGGCAGAGGCACAGACAGTAAAGCATGAATGTCTGCTCCTTTCTTGTAAATGAGAGTAACAGGCAGGTGGGAAGCCTTGTGAATGGAGAAAGGACCCCACATGGAGAGACAGGTGCACACCCTGATCTTTGGAGAAGAGATGTGATCGAGAGGGAATACGGCCGCTATGTGAGAGCATCCTGCATTTCTGCTCCTCGTGGATCTCAGGGCTGGGTATCCCGCGTCACGGACGCGCTCTGTTTTATGACCTCAGGAAGCTTCCTGGTTCTTCACTATCACAGAGACTACTGTGGTAAACACCACAACATGTACTTCTTTCCGTTTATAGAGAATTTCATTTGGAAGAGTGGTGCTAACTAGAGAGACCATGAACACTGGAACTTCCCATCCTCATTCATGGAGGAGAACTTGATTAAATCTACATGTCATCTCCACCTCTCCCATCAGGCATTTGGTGGTAACTCATTTCAGCAACTGGCCCTGCTGTGATCTCATTTACACTAATTTGAAAAGCCAGGTAAATCTGAAACACATTGTCCTGTTCGGTGAATCTCCAGTCTGGCAGCTGTCAGGACCAAGGAAGGCATTTGTGCTGGGAACACATAGTCTGGAAAGGTGTTTTGCTGATTCCTTCTGATGAACAATACAATAAAGACAGGTCACTGAATTTCTCTGCTGAAAAGGACCCAAACGAACCTAACACTGGAGCTTCCCACACTGAGGAGACACCTTTAATTCATAAATTCACATAACGGGAGATGAGGACACCTTGGGTACCATTTGTCTTAAGGTGTCCTGTAGAGTGAAGTTATTCTATGTACCCATGTGTCCTTCTGGTGATACTAGTCAAAGAAAGGGAACACTGAGAACAGAACAGTGCTCTCTATCAGCCCATCTCACCGTCTATGCCGACCAGCACCAAATTATACACAGCAGGGCTTACTTCTTTATTTATGTTGACAACTGGAGGTTGATGATGAAATAGCCAGTTGTGTTCAACGTCCCTACAACAATACAAGGGGAGAAAACAGTGGCTCTGGTGTTATATACTGCTGATGAAATCAATTATGACATGTTCTTGAAAACAACAACATGCCAAACACAAATGCCAGGCCACGTGAGTCACTAAAAATATGAAAGTTAGGCCACGTGAGTCACTGGAATTACAAATGCCAGTCCATGTGAGTCACGGAAAATAAAAATACCAGGCCACATAAGTCACTGGAAATACAAATGCCAGTCCATGTGAGTCACGGAAAATACAAATGCCAGGCCACATAAGTCACTGGAAATACAAATGCCAGTCCATGTGAGTCACGGAAAATACAAATGCCAGGCCACATAAGTCACTGGAAATACAAATGCCAGTCCATGTGAGTCATGGAAAATACAAATGCCAGGCCACATAAGTCACTGGAAACAAATACCAGGCCACGTGAGTCACTGGAAACACAATGCCAGGTCACATGAGTCACTGGAAACATGTATGCCAGGCCATATGAGTCTTTTATAAACATGTGCCTAAAAATAGCTGGGGCTTTCCAATCTAGGCTGTTTCATTTTGATGACATCCTTTGGTCCCAACAGAGTTTCACTGTGAACAAATTAGTTTTTTGTGTAATTTTCATTTAGTTAGTCTTACAGGTCTTACAATACAGAATAACCAAATTTGATGCAGTTTCTCAATAATAAAATCAATGTCAATGTAATTTTTTTATTCTAGGCAGATAGCCATAATAGTCATCTAGACAGAAGTTATAACATTTTCTATGCGACATCAGGCCACATGGTGTGTGTTGGAAAACTCCAAGGACTTTACAGAAATGTACTGAATGAGGTTTCCAGGTCCAGAAAACACATGTTTTGTGTTCTCCCTTGTTTGTGGGCCCCAGCTCCAAAGCTTCTGGTATAAATATATATATGAATGTTACCACAGTAGCAATGAAAATAGAAAGATTATGAGAGAAGAGGAGGGCCTCCAAAGGCAGGAACAGAAGCGTGTTGCTTTAATGAAAGGGAAATAGGGAAATGAAGAGAGGGGACTTTAATTCTAGAATTCCACCTCATGGGTGACAATGCCTCCCTCACCAGCCATAGACTGTCTAAGGAAAAGCCCAGTGCCAGACATAGGAAATGTTGTCTGGGGTTACCGAAGAGTTTCCCAAAACAATACTGGCTGTTGTTAGCGGCCTCCTAGAACCTGAAGGTAAGACTCTATGATGACTACAACAGGACCTGGAGAAATGGAACTATAACTCTTCTGGAAGACACCTCCTTAACGACCAACTTTCATAGTATCACAAGATGCTAAATAAATTTCCAAGAGAGGGAACCCACTAATGGCCTTATCCTGATGTGTCAGCTATGAACTACTGTGACAGCCTGGCAAAATATCCCAAATGGTACAATAGTGGCATTTATATCTTAGGGACAACCAACAGCCATATGATTAGATTTACAGTCAGTTCAATAGGAGGTAATTTATGGTTGGTCCCGTAAACCTGGTCAACTACCAGCTGCTAGAGCGCCCACTGGCCTTAAAGGAGAACCTAGGATATCCATTTTCACACATTTTTATAATTTGTAACTACACCCTAAAAACTTATCCTTGCACCCATAGTGTGTATACTTTTCTTCCTGTAACACTTGGGACTAATACAAGCACTCATAAATGGTCAAAATGCATATAGAGATAGTAGGACAACCAGCTTTGGTTGATGATATATCTACGAACACGACTCCTGCACCCAAAGCTCTTGGAAAATCATGAAGGATGAGGCTGATAAATTGTGAGAGCCAGAGGACCAAGTGTTGCCATCAGACAGGGTCTTGTAATCCTGAACTCTCAACAATGGGGTTGTCTCCAACAGATGCACAATGACACTAGCTGATGAGAACGGGGAAACTGCATGTGCTGTCACACACAGGTGAAGAGCTGCAGTAACTGCTGGGTACCAGGAAAAGGAGACAGTGCTCTACAGCATGAGCATCCTCGTCGGTTATGCAGTCCCAAGTGGTTAGCCTTAAACATACATACACCTGAGCAACACCATGTACACTCATCCAGTTGTGTGTGTGCAGGGAGTGTACACATGTATAACAGTCATAAGTAAAGAAGAGGTCATGAATCTGAGAGGGAATCGGGGGGGAGCATGAGAAGAGTTGGAGGGGAAGAGGAAAGGGTGAAAATGATATAGATACAGTAGTTGTGTGTGAAAAATAAAATGATTACATTTATATTCAATTAATAATTTTAAATTTTAATAAAATTAAATAACTTAATAAATGTATATTAAACTTAAATAGTTACAATATGATTATAATTAAAACATGGCATGCATCCATCTGTAATCCCAGCATTTCTAGGGTACTATGGGAGGCAAACACAGGAGAATCACCCTGATACCCACAGGCCAGCTCATCTGGAGTCTGCAGAGCAGCAGAAACAAGAGCCTGTCTCAGCAATGTAGGAGAAAACCAACACCAAAAATGCTATTCTCTGACTTCCATAAGTACACTGTGATATGAGTGCCTGTTCTCAGACTCTCTTTCACTCACTCACTCACACACACACACGCACGCCCACGAAAGAAAGGTAAGGAGGAAGGAAGGGAAGGAAGAAGAGGAGGGGGGAGCAAACTGTGATGGTTTGAATCAGAATGTTCCCCTTAGGCTGTTAGATTTGAAGGCTTGGCCACCAGGGAGAGCCACTCTTTGAAAGGATGAGGCGGTATAGACTTGTTGGAGGAAATATGTCACTGGGGGTGGGGTCTGGAATTTCAAAAGGTCAAACCAGGCCCAGTCTCTCCCTTCTGGCTGCCTGCAGATCAGGATGTAGAACTCTCAGCTCCTTCTCCAGCACCATGTCTGCCTGAGTACCGCCATGTTTCCACCATGATGATAATGGACTAAACCATGCCAGCCCCAATGAAATGTTTTCCTTTGTAAGAGTACCTTGGCCACAGTGTCTCTTCACAGCAATGGAACACTGACTAAGATACACGCAATGTTTAAGTTTGTTTTGTTTTGTTCAGGACAAACAGGGTTGCTGGTGCAGCACTTCCTGTGCATACACATGAGGCTCTGGACTCAGTCCCCAAGACCACTCTAAAACAATAGACAGGCTCTATCTAATGTCTTCTTTGTTTCTACTTAGCATATGTTTAAGATCTTTCCTTATCAGCACACATCTAATGATTCAATTGTTTTATCAGTGACATATTATCATGGCTGTTAGATCACCACCTATTTTAACAGTGACATAGCTTCCAGCTAGTAGACCACCACTTAAGTTAACACACTTCTGGCTGACAGTTATTGCTTCTTCACTAACTGTCCTTACAAGTTTGTTCTGTTGTTTTTTTTTTCTATTTCCTGTATTTTACAGAAGATGATGATGTTTGGGGGCTTCCTAGTCTTCTCTGGCACTTGCTGCTGGTTGTGGTTGGAGAGATAAAAAGATCTGATCTCACCCATCCGGTAACTCAGTCTAGTGTAATAAACTCAGACTCTGTGGGCCATGTTCTTGTGGTGTCCCTGACCCCTCTGGTTCCTTCAATCCTTCCTCCTCCACAGGACTTCCTGAGCTCTGCTAATATTTGGCTGTGGGACTCTGTATCTGCTCCCATCAGTTGCTGCATTGATTCTCTCTGATGGTGATTATGTTAGGCTCCAGTCCCAGAATGCTCTGCAGACCAGAACAACCGTAGGTTGAAGGATTTGTGGCTGGGCAGGTGGCCCAGTCCCTCTACTTGAGGCCTTGGACTGATGGGGTGGGCTTGTAGAGATCAGGGAGCCTGTAGGGGACTCACCTAGGTCCTCTGAATATACGTTATGGCTGAGTAGCCTGGTGTTCTTGTGGGAATATTAACAGAGGGATTGGGGTCTGCCTCTGACTCTTTTGCTGCTTTTAGGACCCCGTTCCTCTACTAAGTTGCTTCATTCAGCCTTGATATGATGGTAATGGGTCTGGTCTTGTAGCTTGTTATGCTGTGTTTGGTTGATGTCCCTGGGAGGTCTGCTCTTTTCTGAGGGGAAGCAGAGGGGACAGGCAGATATGGGGGAGAGGAATGGTAGCAGAAGAACCTGAGGAAGAGGAGGGAGGAAAGGGAGGGGCAACTGTAGTTGGGATGTAATATATGAGAAGAATAAAAAATAAAAAAACATAGATCAACATAAATATATTCAGGAGACACAATAATGTATATGTGTATATACATATACATGCATATATACATATATACATAGGCACACACACAATATATGTTTTCCAGACAGAGTTTCTTTGTATAGTCCTGGCTATCCTGGACTGGCTTTGTAGACCTGGCCTGGTACTCACAGCAATCTACCTGCTTCTGAATCTCTGAGTGATGGGATTAAAGGCATGCGCCACCATGCCAGGCTCAATAATATTTTATAATCAACACATTGTATATACTAAACATATATCAACTTCAGTGTACTCAGGAAACTCAGCAAAATTTTATAATCAGTGTTGCATCTTTAGCAAGCCTTTCACCAAACCGTCCATATCTCTCTATTAAAAAATGAGAATGCTTCATCTCCCATGAATTTCTCAGAATTTGAAAGCTTTCCTGGCCAGACCCTGGCTTCCATGGTGTCTCTCCCATAACTATTCTGTTTCTGGATTTCACACCCAATATAAATAAACATCGCACTTAGAAATAAGCATCATTGGTATGGGTGTTGGGTTGATTCATCTCACAGTATGGTACATCGCAGTTGGAAAAAGCCAAACCACAGACTTGAGTCTCAACAGGGATCCCCAATGCACATTTACCCCAGGGGCTATCAACAAACCCTGCATCCAGACCAAAGCCGAGTTGGGGCTTGAGAGATGGCTGTGAGCATTTCGGGAGAACACCACAAAATGTACAAGTGAGCCTAGAGGGTAGGGCTAGTAGGATCAAGGCAAATGCTCTTCTGAATCTAAAACTTAGTCTTGTACAAATACAACTCTTCCTCACAGAACATGAGTTTATTACAGAGTCAATTATGAGTGACCATGGGTTACTGCAATTTGGGTTACCCCAAATGTTACGTTCCACTGTGGAAAAAGTCTCATGAAGTTTTTCTAGTAATAGAACAGAGTTATGCATCAAGATATGTTTTAACTCTACTGGTGGAAACATAAGAACAAAGATTGCAGCGAAATGGGGACATGTATGTCACAGGACTCAGATGTCACCTGTTTTCTTTCTTCATGTTTGGGTTGGTGGCAGCTACAGGTCTCTACATTTCAAAAGGATTTACCCAGTAGGCTAAGGATTGGCGTTAGGTCTTTCTCAGAAGTTGGCAACAGGTGGACATTCAGGGCTAAACATATCCCAAGATAATTTGGATCTGAATTTGCAACATTCCAACCTCCACTTAATCATGTAGTTCTAAGCCTCCAATCAAACTTGTATCATCTTTGAAATAGGTGTTGCTTGCTTCATTCAGTTTCTTTTTCTGGGAACTTCAGCTCATAGTGTCAACGTAGGAAATTAAATATAGAATAGATGATCTGCAACAGTAACAAAGAAGAAAGCACTACATTACGACCCAGTATCTTGGAGTTTGCTTTTGGTCTTTTACAAATCACTTTGCTGTGTTATCAAAACAGTCCAAAACTAACCTTGACCTGTGAGCCAGAGAAAGGCAGCTTATGCGAGGACAACTGCATTTCCATGTGCTTCTCATTTTAGTCCTGAGCAACTGCATTTGCATCAGATTCCTGCAGCTGCTTCCCATACAGCCAGCACTGCACCATTGCCTCACTGGAAGAAGTCCGTTCTCATAAACGGAGAAGCAAGCATATGGTTTTCCTGACCTCAGTGAGCCAGTCCATACACATTCATGCCCTAGAGTCTGCCTCCCTCGATGTAAGTGCCCCAGCTAACCAGAAATGACTCACCATGGCCTGGGTCTCTAAGGCTACACTGGGAAGAGACCACTTCAAGCTGTGCACTGGGACACAGCTAAATTTTTCAAAATGCTGATAATAGTAAGTGGCATTTGGATAGGACTTTAGAACTTCAAAGAACGCTGCACGCAGTAATTAGTACATACGCTAAGCCTTCTAGATGGAGTAAGCTAGAATTAGCATTTATTTTATGAATGGTGGTTGGGCTCAAAATAGTACCGGGACTGTGTGTGAGCAAGGGTTAGACACAGTAATGAAAGGTCTTTTCTCATGATACTACAGAAGCCTCTGGAATATGTTTTCTTGACCCACAGACCACTAGCATCTGAGTTTGAACCATTACTCTTTGTGCTTGGCTACTCTATTACTCATGAGATACTGAGCAGAACTCTTGGCTCTGCTCAGCAGATGCCATCAGCACTAACTCAGTATGGGGGGAGGACAGGCTCTGTGGCACTGTGTCTCTGTCTCTGCTCACCCTTTCCAGCTCTCACAGTAGCTCTGGACACATCATGAGTGAAGCTTACTGGTACAGTGCACTGTCTAAGCATCAATTACATGTGTGCATTCCTATCTTAAAACACCGCAACAAAATGAACACTATAATTGCATTATTCTGTGGAAATCTGAGAGGTGGAAGAATGTAATTGGCTTGATGGAGACATCAGATTTCAAAGCTAGGCTTGTCCCCTCTAGGGTCCATGCTCTTAAGACACTGGGCAGCAATGTACTCTTCTATACAAAAAGAAAGCTGCTTTTTTTTTTTTGACAAAAAAAATTCATCAGTGGACAATGATTATTTTACAGGTGCTATTAATATACTTTAAAGGACAACAGTGCAATTGAAATCCAACGTTGAATAAACACAGATACAATGAGCCATAACAGACTCATATGGACTAGCTATGTTCTCAGCCAAGCTAAAAGGTAATGTCAGACAGATTATGAAGGAGAAAATCAGAAGAAACACAAGCATTCTAAGTCCTGGGTCACAGAGAGAAGTGGTAGGGTCACACACACACACACACCCAGGCATATAATGACTGTTTCAGAGATGAGGTTAGGAAACTTGGGGGATACAAGTACTGAGAGAGTGAATGTTTCAGGAAAATGGAATAGAGAAGGAGCTAGAATGGGTGAGATGTGGTCCGTAAATTAAGCTGGAGTTGGTAAATCAGAGAGACTAGAAGGAAGTGTCATCATAACAGCGCTGGGTTTGTTGCAGTGGAACTCAGAGGGCAACTGTGCAGATGAAGGCCAAGAAACTGCTAGCATTTGATATCACTGCTGTGTCCTCATCAGGAACTGAGTTATGTCAGAATCTGCTTCCCTGCCATCTCAGTTGCTGATGATTTTCTGTTCCCTGCAGCTACAGGTCCATGATGTCAGTGTGCTTGTCAGCTTTGCGCTTCTTCGTCAAATACCCAACGTGATTAACTCAGACTGGAAAGCCTTATCTGGCTTATGACTGGGAGATGGTAGTCCATGACTACCGTAGCTTTGGATGTCCAGAATGGCAGCAAATCATGGCAGGCATGCATAATGAAGCAAACCCACTCATACCATGATCCAAGGAGCAAACAAAAGCAGGGAGCCTTGGGCATCATAGTTCCCTTCAATAGTATGCACCAATGACAAAAAAACAACTACTAGGCCCTGTTTCTTGAAGGTTCCACCATCCACCATAGAGCCACTCTAAAGATAAGGCCTGTACATGTGTACATGTGCCTTTGAAAGATGATCAATATCCAAACTGTAGCAGCTATCAAGGTGAGAGAAATAAAGAGAGACTTGGATTAACCTGCTAGTAAGAAGACATATAAAGACACATAAAAGTAGGAGTGACCATGAATAAGACCATCATATTCTACTAATTAGAAGAAAATACACCTCTGTCCACAACCAAATGGAGTAAGCACCACAAAACTGAGCACAATAAGACTGAAGGCAGAAGAATCATGAGTTCAAGACCAGTCTATGCGTACACAATAAGACCTTACCAGCCTATGCTTACACTTCTGCAAAGTGCGTATGTGGGGGCGAGGGGTATGGCCATCACATTCTGTCCTGAAATGTGTTATGTACATACTCTTCAGTAATTCATTATGGATAAAGCGGTAAAGTAGTTGCTCCTCTCCATGGTTACCAAGCCTCGCCTTATTATTGTGCCTACAAAGGCATGCTCAACCGCAGATGAGATTCTGACATAATATGCTAAGCAGAGCTCTCTAGCGTGGGTCTGTGGGTCTGAGGAGACTCTGTCTTGCTCTTGGAACAGTTGATGTAAAGTGGCGCAAACCAGACTTTCCCCTTCAAAGAGGTAAGGATCAGGAGGCGAACTGAGCCTTTTGCCTAAGCAAGCCTCTGTCCAATCCAACAAGAGGTCAGAACTCCTCCCCCATACTCCTATAGCATCGAGAAAAACCCACTGACTCACCAAGTTGGACTTGGTGGCATCCTTATTTCGGCATGTAGATGGCTGTTCATACCTCCCCGGAACAGTGTCACATGGCATGTAATCAGTGTGCTTTTGCTTCTGGGAAGTGTTGTTCTTGGGAGGGCAGAGGCAGTTCCATTTGCTCCTGGGAAGCTGATGGGCACACCTGTGAGTCTGAAACCACGCCCTGACGTAATGAGTGATGTGTGTGTGCATGCTTTACACTTCGGAGAAGGCAGCTTGTTTTCCTTCTTTCATTTAAACATATTGAAAGAAATTAATTTATAGAGGCTAAACACCAGCTTCACTGTTGAGTAAAGCGTCTAAGCCTTACGTCAGCAAAGGCTGCTCAGCTGAGCAGTCCTGTGATTCAGTAGCTGAGTAATGAGGCCACTTGTCAGACCTTTGCAAGTCAACCCAGAGGCTTCCGCGCTGCTCCATCTTGAGAGCATTAATTATCTGATTTATGATTGATACAAAAAGCCAAAGACTTTAAACAATTACTAACTTCAGATGGAAACATCTTTGTAAACCTTGAGGTCCCCAAACTATCAGCTGGAAGGACAATGATGCTCTTCCATAAGAATCACTCAATTGTCTTTGTCACGTAAAACTCAATTCTGTGACTCACTGTAGCCACCACAGTTCTGAGCAACAGCAGCTTTCCAGTAGAAAGGACATGAGGGGCTGAAGCAAACACAGCCAGAATTAGCAAAACGATCCTGCTTTCTTCTGAGACTTTAATGTCAGAATCACTAAGTACTGAACAAATGATTACAAGAGAACATAGAGTCAAAGCAGGGGAAAATGTACTTCTTCGATTATACCAACTCTAGATTTACACACTGAATGATACCATCTATTTTAAACCTTGAATACTATGATAAAGTTTGTAAAATTTTGAAGAACTGAATTATTCTCTCAATTCAGCTTTCATGGAAGGCACACCCTAAATTCAAGGTGGCTGTGTGGTATCTAGTCCTTTATCAGCAAAGAAACAAGGCCACCTATTAAGACTGTCAAGATCTGTGGTAGTTCATCTTGGCTGTCAACTGACAGGATGTGGAAACATCTGGGCTACATCTGGGCTACCTCTGGGCGTGTTTGTGAGGGGTTAGTGTCTAGACGGAGAAGCTCTTCTTTCCCTTCACCTTTGTACATTCACTTCTTGCCAACAGACAGCGTGTGTTTCCTGAAGCTTCTGCTAACATCAGACTTCAGCTTCCCAATATGGGCGGAAGGCCAGCAGCTCTAAAGAAGTCGTGTCTTCAGCATCAGATGGGGTCTGCTGAGGTGTCAGCTTTGTGGCTCAAGCTACTGGCTCTCAGCTTATCCAGTGTGCAAATGGACATGTGGGACCTCTGAGCCCCTATAGAGTAAGCAAACCTAATCCATCCCCTTTTATAATATAGATTCATCCTACAGATTTTGTTCCTCTAGATAACAGTGTCTTACGTAGCAGTTTTGTGTAGCAGAAGTTTTGGTTTCTTTAAAAACTCAGTTATGTGAACATGTGCCGTGTGGTTCAGTGTGTGGGGCAGTTAAGCACACTGAACCCTCCGGGCTCCCGTGTGAAATGCTTTGTCTTTAGGTCAGCAGTGCTGGGGAGGGCGGGGCCTTTCCAGGCTGTCTTACCAGAGTGTTTAGGTGCTTGAGATTGTGCACTCATTTCTTTCTTAATCCTAATTCCTGAATTCTGTTACATTGGATTTTTTTTAAATTTTGAAATGTTATTCTTTTACTTGTTTATCTTCTAAAGAATCTTTAAGCTTGTTTTGAAACTGCTAGGTTTGTATTTGAGTAGTGTACAGCTTGGGTGTGTGAGTGCTGCTGTGCCCGTGTGCCCAGGTAGCCGTGTGGGGAGGCCAAAGGACACCAGCTGTCCTGCTCTATCATTCTTGACCTCTTTTAACTGCATCATAAAGGTAAGTGTGTTAGTAATGGTTCCCTAGAATAACAGAGTGATAGAATCAATCTCTATACTTACAGAAAGGAGGGTTATTTAAATGACTTACAGGCTGTGGTCCAGCTAATAAAAATTGTCTGCCTATGAATGGAAGGTCCAAGAATCCAGTAGTTGTTCAGTCAACAGGGCTAGATGTCTCAGTTGGTCTTCAGTATTTGCTGGAACCCTGAAGAAGTAGGCATTAATGCCAGTGAAAGAATGGACTTGCCAGCCAAAATGAGGACAAGCAGCAAAGAGAGAGCAAGTGCCAGCGCAGTGGCTCGTACCAATAATCCCTGCACTCAGGGAGGTAGAGGCAGACAGATCTCTGTGTGTTCGAGGCCAGCCTAGTCTACAAAGAGTCCAGGACAACCAAGGCTACACAGAGAAACCCTGTTTCAGAGAGAGACAGAGACAGAAAGAGACAGAGTGTTTCCTTCTTCCATGCTTTTTATACAGGCTTCCAGCAGAAGGCATGATCCAGACTAAGGATGGCTCTTCCCACCTCAAAATATCGCAATTAAAAATGTCTTCAAACTCCAAAGATTCAGACGTAGATCTTCCCACTTCAAGTGATTTAATTAAAGCAAAAACAAAACAAAACAACAACAAAAACCCCTCACAGGTATGGCCAGCCATGTGCGGACTCTGGTTAACTCCAGATGTGGTGGAATTACTACATTTTCTCTTGAGACAGGGTCTGTTCCTGGAGCTGGGTTGCTGGCCAGGAAGCTGTAGTGACCTTCCTGTTTCTGTCCCTCAGAGACTTGAGTTATAGGTATGAACAACCATTTCCACATTTGGTGGATGCCAGGATTAAAAACCTACGTATTCATGCTTGGATACCCACTGAGCCATCTCCCAGCCTCATGGTTACAACTGTGGCCCACAGAATGCTGTTCTGCCACTAATTCTGCTGGATCTACCTGTGTTCTGAGCCACAGTTACTTGTGGTTTTTCGTCTGCAGGCAAGCTGCTCTCTTCTGAGCATCCAGAAATGAAGTGTTAGAGTCTAAGTTTTTAATCTCACACAACTCCTACATGATTGCTTAAAAACACACATACACCTTTTCTTTCTACTTTTGCTTCCTTTTCTGTGTTCCTGACTCCCCATTTCCTCTTGTCTATGTTCCCTCTTTGGATCACTCCTCTCCAGCCTTTGCTGTAGTATGGGCCCTGTCCTGGAAAGCAGCAGTGGTCTCCTTCCCCTTGGCCAATAGCATGAGCTTCAACCAAGGCAGAGGTTCCCCCAGCTGCCTTTTTCCCTAGCAAGGAGAACAGTTCCTGGAACTCAGGAAGATCTCCTGGCTTTGAACAATTAAATGAAAGGCATAGAGGAATATCAATCAATCAGTAATGTGCAGAAGGTGACCTCTCAAGGTAAGGAAGCTCTGGGTCCCAGATGTAAGGGTCCATAGGCGTAAAAACCTCATCCAGTCTCATGCATCAGACATGAGCAGCCTTTCGCATGTTAGTCTCCAATAGTTTAAAACATGAGTAAAACTCATATAGTTTAAAACTCCAATAGTTTAAAACATGAGTAAAACATACTACCAATACAATCCACATTTAGTGGAACTAAAGTCCTTCTAAAATTTATCACAAGCTGCACCTTCACACACAAATGTGTTTAATATTTCATGTAGATTTGTATCCCTCCTGGTTGTATGCATTCTCTTCCTCTTGCTATGAAAGTCTTTCTACAACACCACACTGTTGAAACTCTTCCCAAATATACTCTATTGGGTTTAACCAACTCCCCAAGGAAGGCCTGAGTAGAAGCAGCAGATTAGAGCTGAAGAGACTATATGGTATGTTGAGTGCTAGAATTCTGCCAATTCTGGTGAAATAGTGTATGTTAATTCGAAGTGCTAGAATTGTTATCAGACCTGAGACTGAACCCAGGACTGCCAGACCGCAGCTCCACATTCTTTCCCTAAAACTACAACAGCTTTTCAAGGCAATATCTAGAATTTACCACTCAGCAAAGTGTTCATGGGTCCATAGCTCTGTTCTCAGATCCCAAAGAACAAGTGTGATGAAGGCCCTGACATAAGAACTCTTCGTCAGCAGTTAGTCATGGGGACACAGCAAAAGGTGGGGCTCCTAGTGAAGGTGGCCTGAGAGGATGAGATCGAAATCAAATACTCAGTGTTTCAGCATGTCTACTCCAGAAAGAGCTATGGCTGATTGTAACTAAAGCAAAGAAACCAGCAGCATCCATCTTGGGGACTCTGGTCAAAGAAAATAAGCCATTGAGGTGGACAGTGCGTGGAAAAATAAGGCAAAGGGATCCTTATGCTTAAGCGTGAGGAGAGAAAACAGAGTCCTGAATGTGCAGCAAAATGAAAGCCAACCTGCTGGCATGGTAAGCAAGGGGCAAGATGTCAGAGTGCCGGCCAGAGCCCAGCATGCAGACCTTTGCCCAGCTGGCCACGCTGAAGCCTGGATGTTGCAGGTAACGGCCATTCCACGGTTTTCTTAGTAACCGGGAGTAACAAAAGTCTCACCTGCATCTGTAAGATAAAACCTGTGCTCTGGAGAAGGCAGCACAGCCGAGTTAAAGGGTACAAAATGGACGCGACCACCTTAAGGGTGACATGGGCCTCTGACACTGGCGTGAGTAGTCACAGTCACTTTCTTCACTTCCTGGCCATTCATCAAGACTAGCTGTGCACTGCAGCTGAGCAGGGGACTGCCAAATTCTGCTACTGATTGAGCTTGAGCCCTTGGGCAAACAGACACACTACTCAATGAGGACGGGGAAGCCTGGAATGGTTTCCAGGAGGAAACACATGCAGGTAGGGTCTCAGCATGTAGGACTGCTTCTTCTACATCATCTAGAGCTGTGTCAAAGCAAGGCCACCTTTGGCAGGGCACAGGGCAGTGAAACATGCAGATTCGCTACAGATTTTAGGTGTTTTTTTTTTTTTTTTCCACGAAAAGGAAGAGCTACAGATGTTAAGTTTGAGGGGTCTAACAGCCAAGATCCTCTAGAGCAGCAGGACTGACAGAATGAATACATTACAGGGGATTTATTACAGTGACTTACCTGAATGGTCTGTAGAGTCCAACAATGGTTCCTTATAGTTCAGAAGCTAAAGACCACGTAGCTGCTGTCATGAGACTTGGGGCCTCCGTACTGCACAAGCCAGGAGGGCTATGGAGAACTACTGGTCTTCATACCACACTGGAAGGCTGAGGAAGGCTGAAGAAGCGAAGGAAAGCAAGCAAGAAGTAAGCGCTTTTCCCTTGGACCCTTTATCCAGGATGCCATGTTTTCGGAGGATCTTCTGTCTTACAATGAACTAATCAAGAAAATTCCTCACAGGCATGCCCAGAGGCTAGCCTAATCTACGAGATCCCTCACAGGGTTTCCTAGAAATGTGCCTCATGGATGATTCTAATGTTGACATTAACTATCCCAAGAGGCCAATCAGATCTCACACTGAGGTGTTGTATAACAAACCAGAGTTGCTGTGAAATTTAAAGCCAAGGACAGAACATGCTTAGTCAATAAAAACTAAGCCGGGCAGGAGCAATCAAACCAAAGAAATATCAAAAGGAACCAACAAAAGTATCTTAACGCTCAGCAAGTGACTGAGAAAAACCGTAATTCTGAGTGAGCATTCCCAGACTCAGTGTACTGGTCAGGGTTCTCCAAAGGAACAAAGTAGACAAGAGAAATCCATGTACTGAGAAGGGATTTATTAGACAGAAGTACCAGAAGTGTTTCAACAACGGTCACCTCATACTGGAGGCTGTGAAGCTAGTAGTCATTTTGCCTATGAGGTGAATGTCTTGGCAGTTCCAATCTGACACTGGAGGTCCTGAGGATTCCTGGATGGCTGGTCTTCAACCTACCTGAAGCAGTGGGTTCTAAAACAGGTAAAGGATAGATGAACTGGCCATTAAGAGTGGGGGAAAGCAGTTTCTGTCTTCCATGTCCTTTGATCTGGACTGCCAGCAGAGGATGGCACCCACATTGAGGGGTGAGTCTTCCCTGTATAAAACCTCACAAGAGTGCCCATCAGCTTGTTTTAGTTGACTAAAGATGCAGTCTACATGACAACCAACATTAGCCATCACGCATGCACACAGAACAGGTAAGACTTACCATACTAGTTGACAGGGAAAGAAAAATGTGAGCAGACAGAAGGTGCTAACTTCAATGTTGACGCAGTTTAATGAGGTCCATTAAGTGGAGTGCTGTGCAGCAATGAAAATGAGGTACGCTTTTGTGGCCTACAAATGTTCTCACAAGTTACCGAGAAAATAAATAAAATGTATGTTGGAGTTGGCCTGATACTTGTATTTTGATGCTAATTACTGGCCCTCAAGAACTGGTTACTGCCCTATCTTTGTTGTATAAACAGCCTAAGACACTTCCTGACTGGTTGATTAAAAGGCCTTACCTGAGCAGGGTAGGAGGAGGTAGGCGTGACTAAGGTTCCCGGGCTTTGAGGACAGGAGAATCACAGAAAGGAGACAGAGAGACCAGATGGGAAGAGAGAAAGGAGGAGGACACCACGATGGGTTAGTAGAGAAGAAACCACGTGGGCCTGGAAAAAGGATTCCAAGAATGGCCTGGGAAGGCCCAGATGAAAAGTAAAAGCAAGTATCTTGGGATTATGGATGAAAGGTAGCCCAAATAGGAATGCATAAGGCTGATGGATGACACGGGACGAGGCTAGACGAAATGAGACAGCACAGGTGGAAATCTGCCCAGCACAAGGTAAATAAGGCCATTATAAATCTCACAAGTGTCTGTGTCTTATTGATTGCGATGGTGGGTTGAATAACACTACCCAATCGTTATAGGGCTAGTAATAAACACTATTTAGCTCAACGCCATTTATTTCCAACAACAAACAGAATAAGCTTTAGTACTGTTACCCCAAATAATGGCTTTCTGACTCCCCTACCATGGACACCCTCAACAAGTATCACCTTTACTAGGAAAATTATAAAACTTCAACTATACTTGCACCTTGGGATATGTTTCTATAAACAGAAAGAAATCATGAAAGTTCACTTGGTACAGTGAAACCTGAAGGATCTAAAAAGAAACCTGACTACAGTTAGTCTGAAGGTGTGCTGAGACAACAGCATCGGCTTACTTCCACAGTCTCAGTGCGTGGGGGGTCAGAGCAGCAACACTGTAAATTCAAGGCCTGGACCCTACCTCACACAAAGACACAAAGCACAACGCCACCACCAAGCCTGGCCACAGAAACTATGATCAAAAAAATACATTATTTTGGTATTACAATAAATACTTAATAACTTTATTTAAATTATAATAATCAGAAACATTTCTTTAATGGCTTAAAAAAGACTAATTACTTCAAATCATTTATACCCATTTCTCAAGTCCCACATTCCTTCACTTCCGTGCTGCTATGGAAGCATATTTCTGAGCAAAGATTTAATACACACCTGGCTGTGACTTCACCATAATCACAAAAGCCATCTCTGAAAGTCAAAGCACCTGGACTCTCTCTAATAAAAGCCACAACCTGCTCACTGTGTGGACAGCTAATGGATTGTCAAAAGAAGACAAGTTCTGTGAACACTGTAAACGCTGGAGTGCAAATTCACGCAAAACGCTCCTCTATGAAACATCTTCAGAAAAATTAAATCAAAGCTAACTTAAAACTGCAAGGGCTCTTTTTAAATAAAATTAATTAATATCTCAAGTATTAAGTATTTAGATGAATCTCTTTCAACTTCTCCCACATTTGCAAAAATCGTACCTATTAATTTACTTGACTGTAACCTTAAAAGACATGTTTATTAAAATATTTCATGCTTACAGGAGGCATTTGAACCCTCAATAAAAAGACTTATTTTTATAAGTCTAACTGTAACAATTCTGTTTTTGCATAATCCTTTTATTAGCTAAAAACAATTCTAATTTTTAACTCTGAAAGATTCTATTTAGAAAGTCAATAGTTGTAATGATTACAAAAGCTTCCAAATATACTTTGTTACTATCCGAGTCAAAATTCTATCTTCTCTATAGATACTACACAAGCACCTCTTGGAACTGTCATTGTATTCATGGTTATAACTTACTTTAGGAAAAGGTGCATTTTTTTTTTTTTTACTTTGGCCCATTTAGTTTCTTTTCTACCTGAAAATTATTGCCTTCTGATGATTAATACTTGTGAAGTATTTGGGAGGTAAAATGGCTGTCACCGGCCTCTCATCACTACCGCCTGCTCCCATCTGGCACAGCTAATGCTTTCCCGGGCTCACTGGCTCTAAAGCAAATACTGGTTTTCCTCCTGCAATTCACCCTTGTCTACTGAATCTGTCACCCAGCGTTCTTGCAGGATTTTAAACTTTTTCTTGAGAGTTCTTCTGAAAACTTTAAAGTCCGTAACTCGTCTCTGATCTTCCCCAATGATTACATGAGAGACCCCCTCAGACAGGCAGGGAACTACCTTTGCTCCATGAAACCGCAGCTCAAGTGCTGTAACGCCTAATCTCGTTGCTTCAATTTTGGAACTCAAGTCATTAATAACAGCATACAGGTCCAAATAAATGGTGTAGGGGCGAAACATGCTCAGAGGAGAGTCATCCCAGGAATAACGGTCTTCTAAGTCAGCAATCACAGAGGTCAGTTCTTTAGGAGTCTGCTGCTCACTGGGTTTCTTCATTCTCAAAAACACTTCTTTCAGCTGATCGAAATCTGTGTCAACAAAATAGCTATCACCATAGCAATCATATTCAGAGGCAAAATGCTGCTTTGTTGCTGGGCACATGTGGACCATAAAGCGAGGGTGCCAGGGCACACACGATTTTGTTTTAAAACACTCTAAAAGCCACTCAGGCCTGACGACATCATGACTGTCTGAAGAGATGATGTTTCTCACTCTGATGTTCTCAGAGCCTGCAATCACACAGTATGTATCTGGGCCTGGGTTCTGCACTATGTAACCACCTAATTCTGCAATTCTGCTCTCTAGGTCAGACTTGGAATGAGCATCTAATCCAGTCATAACACAAAACTCAACATCCTCGAACACATTTGAAACTTTGCTTATGTTAGAAAGGTTAGGCGCTTTGAAGTGTTCAACAATTCCAATGATCTTCTTTGTTTTGGGGACAGGTCTCCGCCGTTTTTCTCTAGGCTCATCGTCGTCACCTGCATGAAGGTGTTTTGTGGCAAGCTTCCCGGATGCCTTTCCCCTCAGCTCTTCCAAGTCAGCCAGCGTCATGCACTCATGCCAGTCTTTGTCCTCCCTGATCTTCTGGATACGTGGGAAGCGTAGTGTGGAGCCAGTCCTGTACATGTCGCTGGGGACTATCTCCGCGGCCTTGACCTGAACAATGACAGAATTACGAGGCTCGATGTACACTTCTGGCTTCTCTGTTCCACACAAAATGCTACTTGGCGGAGATTTCTTCTGGAAAGGCTTCCAGTGTTTGGCCAGCTTCAAGCCCAGATCATAGAGTTCTTCCATGGTGTAGCCTGACCCAACACGACACAGAGTGTGGAATACAGATGGCTTAACACCAGGAGGCGGCGTCTCTGCGACCGCACACAGGAAGTGAGACATCATGCCTCCTCGGGAACCTTTACCCCAGTAGCCCCCCACAATTAAGAGGTCCAGTTGGTCCATTAATCCGCTCATATACTCTGGCTTAATTTTCAGCCAGCCTTCACCTCTTTTGTCCGGCTTGTAAATGGACAGAGGGTGTTTAATCATGATCCCTTCTTCTCTCTTGTCTATCGCTTCATTTAATGCATCCACTACCTCCTTCTTTGTATGAGCTTGCGTTTTCTGCACTATCTCTATCCGACCTTGGATGGGTGTGAAAGTACTGCTAAGGATGTCGTACCTCTTCCTCAGGGTCTCACGGCCCAGCTTCTTATTGTTAACCATCAGCACATCAAAAACACAGTAGCACGTCTGGAGGTCGGAATCCTCAACCATCCTCTTGATATCAAACTTGACCCCCTTTTGCATGAACGTCTGTGTGGCTGGGTTGTAGGCCATCATCTCACCATCGAGGATGCACGCTTGCACATCTGGCCTGAATGCATCATGGATAAACCGGGTGAGAGAGCCTTCCTGAGGGGACGCCCCAAACTGATCGGTGTAGTTATAGCCATTTCTGGAGAAGTACTTGTACTGGGTCCCGTCTCTGTGCAGCTGCATGCGCTCACCATCGAGCTTGGTCTCGATGTAGAAACTCTGCTGCTTCATGTCCTTCTCCACGCGCTCCACATCTGCCATGGCAGCTAGCATTGGCTTAAAGGCTGAGAACAAAGTGATAGAGATGTCACTGAGCCCCACAGAGGGGTCGTGGAGTTGCCTGCAGACCTTCTCCAGATCTGTGGTGACGTTGTGCAACTCAACTGCATCGCTGTGAAAAACAGAAAGTATAGTTTGCTGGCTGATGCCCAGCTTTAAGTCCTTAATGATCATGCGAATCAGCCACTTTTGTTCGAGGGCTGAACTCTGAGTGATCAGCTGAAGAAGGCTCCTTTTCACCAGGTCTTTTCTCTTGCCGGAATTACTGCTGGCAACTAAGTCTAAGAGTTCATTCACCTGCTGTATGCTTAAGCTTCCTTTCTGTAAGCACCGCGGCTTCAGCACGAAGTACGCAATCATTGCAAAGTCCCCAGCATCCGTTCGAGCTCCGCTGGGTGTTCGGTAGTTGAGGAGCTTCAGGGCATCCTTGCCTCCTCTTGGTAAATTCAGCAGTTCAATGTAAAGCTTAGCAAGCATGGTTTCTTTGATTCCATAAGCCATCCGCTCTCTTTCTAACTGAGGAAGAATAAGTCTCATTGCTGGGTAAAACGAGTCCATAACATCCTTCTTGCTCCTATGAAGGGCATTGTGGAATTTTCTCCAAGAGTCTAAAAATTCCTTGAAGTACTTGATCTTCTCTGCTCGGTCTTTACTCTTCTGTATTCGTTCTAATGTAGAACATAAATCTGCAAATGGGACATGAGCTGCAACAGTTTGTGAAGTCTGTGAGGTCGCCATAGAGTCGGCAGCAAATCCTCCGGTTTTAACTGATGAAGCAAAAAGAGAGGAACTTTAAGTAGCAGTTGCAATCTATAAATACATAAGACAACAGGCTTACAGAGGTCACTTAGATCACTCTTTATGATGTTCACTCAAGGGAAACAGGTCACTGCAACAAATGATGGACACTCATAGCTTCTTCCTTCTATCCTGCCCAGCATTTCCTACCAAGTGTCAACAGCTTCATCCCTATGACTGAGTATCAGCTCATCTTAGACACTAACACTCGCTATTCTATCTAGTAATTGCTTAGCACTGAATAAAAATAATGTGACTTCTAATAATGAAAATCAAATCTGGCAGATTTTACTTCTAGGTTTCCGAGAAAAGTCTATTTATGCTTCTTTGCTCTTGAGTAATTATACAGTGCCTAAAACAAACCACATGCCATCACTGTTTTTAACAAATCACTTGCTCACTGGAGCGAAACCTGATTTCTTAGGCATTCTGAAATCCAAATCACAGCTGACAAACACAAACAGCTGAGCTCTCCTCCTCTTCCTTCCCTCACAGACAGTGATGACAAATCTCCCTGCCATTCAAAACTCAACTAGAAAACTTCTCCTCCTAACAGCCTCATTTTTACCTATTTTATCAGTTACATAAATATCAATTTATTATTATTTTTTGTCCATATTTTTCTGCTTGCTATCTCCCAAGTGTTCAGTGTCTTCATATGAGCCAGGCCATGAGCTTTGGTCAATACAATTTGCTTCTGCTTTAAGACAGTTTTACTGTAAAGAACAAAGGACATAAAGAGAGAAAATTATAAAAACACATTAAGTGCTTTACCAAAATTAAAATCAAAATCCTAACCCTTACCACTGCCTTTTCACCAGAGACTTCTAAAATCACAGATACCAAATAGGGTTTAGAAAGTTTCCTAACATGGATTCCACAGTGTGAAATCTGTTTGAAGTTTTAAATATCCCTGTAAGTTCTATAGGAGTCTATCAGTTACTTTAATGTGGTTTAAATTACAAAGCAGCCAGGCAGGCTTTCTAATAATGATTTCAAGTAAAACGTATGTTCCAGGAGCAACAATCGTGCTTTATTACGTGATTCCAGACATCTGGCCAGGTCGTGGGGATTATGAAATTCCCCTCATTCTCCTTCCACACTCCACTAAGAAAAGTCTCACATCAAGGGTCATTTGTGCAATCAGCAGTGAATATGGTGCAAATTTGTTTGTGGAACTAATTATGGAATGCTTACAGGCGATTTGTGGAAAAGCACATGTTGGTTCAACACACACCAGCAAAGCTGGCTCACAGTTTGCCTGCACTGGCGATGATTTACACCAAGCATTAGTAGCTTGAGGAGGAAAAACCAAACCACTTCTCAGTATTATTGCTGACAGGAAACCCAACTAACACAGAGGGTGGGATCAAAACAGGGCCACCAGGGGCTGTGTCTTCTGACATTTCTAACTGCTTTCCTTGTTGATGTTGGTTTGCATAACTCACTGTGCCACCTGGTTCTTTCAAGTGGGTATGCGGTGGCACATAATGCTAAAATGAAGTGTATTATTAAATACTTTCTGAATGTTCAAATACAGGTTCAGATAGGTCTATCTGTAGAACACAGACAGTCTCAAACTTTTCACAACAAACTGGAGCAAACGATTCAAGTTGAGTTTATGATAATGGCGCTTTTTAGGCAACGGTGTGAATACACATGCATCTTAAAATAACTATAGACGCAGAAAACAAAGATTTCAAATTGCTACAAAACACACAAACTGTGTAAGTTAGGCATTTTAATTTCTGCTGTTTTACCTGCTCTCCAATTTTACCTTATTTTACTGTTTTTTGCATTCTGAGGCGTGATACTATTATGCTTTCCTTTTGCAATAAAACAAATTATGTTCGTTGGTAGGCTTCGGGTGATGAAGTTCACACGCACTCTTAAAACAGGCTGACATGTGATAAGGTCGATTACCACGGGCTATCGAAGGTGCTCAACCTTGATCGCATTAATGCTTCCTTACCTATGCAACCTGTAAAACCCAATACTGACCAACATATGAGGTCGCTGGGGGACCGCATATGTTGGTCAGTAGGAGATAGCTAGACAGCAGGAGATAGCTAGGCAGCGGGGGACGGGGGGCGGAGGCTCCCCTCTCAGAAAGCATGCAAGCAATTAGAAAACGATTTCCTTACTCGGTGCCTGCCAAGACCCATCTAAAACGGCCCCGTTGCTCGGCGGATGGCATCTCCCCACGAGAAGCCCCCGGGTGACAGCGCTAGGACCTGCGGCGCGGGTCCTAGGACCTAGGACGCCTCCTCTCTCGGACCACGAGCCCGCGTCCCTCCTCCAACCCACCGTACCGTCAGCCTTGCAGCATCCTGCTCAGACCGCCCAGCCTGGCTCCGACCGGAAGCCAACGGGAGCCGGCTCCGGGGGTCCGCCAGCCGCTGGCCGCGCAGGCGCAGAGGGGACAGGCGAGCCTGGCGCCGGTTAAAGGGACGGGCCTGGCGGGCGGCACCTGAACTGGGCCGCGCAGGCGGGCCGCGCGGTGGCTCAGAGCGCATGCGTAGTGGGCCTCCGGCCGGGAGGCGCTAAAGACGTTCCTCTCCGCGCCGCTGGGTGTCGCCGTTGAGCCGAGCTTGCAGCATGGGGTTGCTGCCCGGACGTGCGTGGTTTAGAAGGAGCGGCCTCCCTCCCAAAAGGTGGAAGGCTGCAGAAACAGACTTTGGCAAAATTATTTCAGGTTCTGTGTTCTTCGTAGCGTCTTCACGGTTGCACTGTTTAACGCACAATTCATAGTAATACATAATTCATGGCACTGAAACATACTTGCATGGAATACAGGCTCCTCAAATGTGTTCAGTAATTTGCAATAAAGTTAGCCGATAGTTTTGTTGAACACCTTACTGACTATGACTATACTAGATATTCAAGATAGATGGAAATAAAAACTCATGTTCTACAGTCCAAGAACTCTTGTCTTCTACCGGAAATGGTGGCTATGACCTGCCGTAGTCCACCAATAAGAATTCAACAATTATGGGCAAAAGGCAAGAACAACACCTGGAATTATTTCCTTTGAAAGTGAATCTTTGCTGCCCTGGTGAAACGCTGGAGTGTCGGGTGCTTTTAGGGTTTGTCAAATGTACAGAAACTGTATTTCACAACACTGACAGTTCGGGGCTAGTTTAAAGTTTAGCCTAAAGGGTCTGTGGCGAGCTTGAACGCGGGAGTACTGCTCTGGCAGGCGTCGCCCTTCTCCCCCATTCCCCCTGCCTTCTTAAAACTGTTAGATTACATTCCTAAAGCTAGTGTCATCAAGGTCTGTTTCCTTATCTGGCCATTTTGTCCTCCTGAGGCTGACTACAGTATTAAAGTCCAGCAATCAGAAGCCCCCTTTGCTTCATCTAAGTAAAATTCCCAATCAAAATATGCCACACCCTAGCCCATTCTAACACAGACATACTTTTTCTCTTCTTAAAAGTTACACGCACAAGGTCATTTGCGGCTGGTTATCTTCTCTAGTCAGAAAGTAGCCACTTCAACTTGTCTTCCCTGCTTAATAAAGGATCTCTGGGTGAAAACGAGCGCTTGGGTGTGGGTTGTGCCTAACCAGGATGGAAAGGGAATCCCTGTTAGCCCGGGGTGTTCTAACAGAGCCAGCTCATTGGGCTCGTTGTGACCAAATATCTTCTGTTTAGTTCGCCTAAATCTCCCGGATGTTAGCTGTGATGTGGCCAAGCCGCACATCACTGTTCAGGAGCACCTGCCGTGTTGGTAGGGGACACCCCCGTTGCTGGTCGAGGCGATAGCTCTCCTCCCTCATCTGTGCCTTATTCAACACCTCCTGTGCGCCTACGTCAGTACCGTGGAACTTGCGTTACTGATGTGAGAGGCACGAATTATGAAACAAGAGAGCTAGCAACTGATTCAAAGCCTGGACTCTAATGTAGTTTGTTTTGTTTTTATCTGCATGGTTCGTGGAGAACCAAGTTTGCTTTCTTCTCACTGAATGAAAAAGAAAGAAAGAAAGAAAAAAGAAGGACATGACTCCTCCTAGGTATGGCGGAGGAGAAAGTTTACTGCAGATTAAAGGGAGAACATAGCCAAAAGCAGAGACATCTGGGCGCGTCCAGAATGAATACTACTCTGAGCTGGGCCTCGGGACTCTAAGAATCAGGTGCGTACCTATGTGCCTTGGCAGGTCCACTTCGGTGAAGATAAACAAACAAAACACAACAAAACCAAACAAAAAGCAGGACAGCGCTTTGCCTCGCGAATTCAATTCCTCCTTGCTCCGGGGAGTTCCAGAATGTTAGCAGACAGCAGCTGACTGAAATTCTTGCGCCTTCGGGCCACCGTAGCGCAGGGGCGGGGCCTACTGTTCTGCGCATGCCCAGGGGCGGGCTTGCTGGCTTCTCACTCCGGGGAGGAAGCCGGAGAACAGGTTATGTGGGGGCCGGCGGGGGCATTTGCCAGCGACACCGCGCGCGGGCCGGAAGTGCAGGCTGCGCCAGCCTCGCCGCAGGAGCTCCGGGCTCGACGGTGGCGACGGCGGCCCCTCGGCGGGAGGAGGACGATGAGGAGCGGCGGGGGCGGCGCGGGGCCTCGCTGCTGCGCGGAGCCGGGTTCCGAGCCCGCGGCCGACTGCGCAGCCCGCCCGCGAGCCTGAGTGAGTGCGGCGGGGACGCGGGCGGCCTCCCCGACCTCCTCACCCCGGGGGCCGGTGTCACCCTCGGTCCCCTCCCCTCCCCCGCCCGGAACAGCCCGTCCCCAGACCCGGGGCTGGAGTCTGGAATGGGAGGGACGGTGCGGTTCTCTGTAACAGGTGCAGACCTGCTAACAGCGCGGCTGCGAGCGACGGGGCCTTAAAATTCAAGAGTTGCCGCACGCTTGGAGCCACTTGGTCAGGACTAGACTTTAGCACCCGTTTGGTGTGAAGCGAAAATGCATGAGGGACTGTGCGTAGCCGAGTTGTCAACCTAAAACAGACCCCTTTCAGTTCCTTTGCACCTGTTTACTAGGCAGCGAACCGCGTGGTCCGCCGGCTGTTAAGTTTGACGTTTCGGTTTTGTTTTTTGCTGTCCTTTGTTTTGTCGACCCACCCGTCTTCTGGCATGAATTAGTACTTACGTGTTGCGTGTTTAGGCATGTTCTAAAGCACAGTTTTATTTCACTGAGAATTAATGATTGCCCTTGCAGAGTTAGGTCATAACTGTGCTACCTAAGACATCCCCGGTCGAGCTGGAGTGAGTTGGACTTGCTCTGTAACCTTCGGCCTTGCTGTGCATCGAAAGTGTACAGTGGAGTACGTAAGGTCACTGCCATCAAGGAACTACAGGCTGTGTAAGCAGGCTCATCTCCACGTTGGTAAATACTGCCACATAAGTTGGCACAGACTAAAGAATGGAACTGGTGGCAGTAGGGACAAGGTCCAGGGAAACCTTGCTGGAGGATCTGTAACTGAGCTGGGTTTCAGAAAAATAAAGCTTTACCCTAATAACGTTATGACGAGCAAGGGTAATCACGATAAGTGAGTTGTTGCTCTGTTTTACCTGGGGTTCGCAGTGCTTACTGAGACTTGCTTTGCTCTGATATGTAAGTGGCATTATCTTATCATTACATCCTACGTATATTTCAGCTAGAAATATGTTTCACCCAGCTTTTGTGTATTCTGCAAATGGATATTCAGAAAGACCAAGCAAGTTGGAAGGCAAGCTGCCTTCTCCATGTACAGCTACAGGTAGCCCATGGCCTGCTGCCTTCCTCAGAACATTGTCCTCGGAATGAGAGATTTCCTGTTCAGGCTCTCCTAGACCACCAGCTGGACATACTGCAGAAATTCTGGCACTGGGCTGTCAATCTCTTGTTAACCTGGAATTTTTTTGTGTTTCTCTGGCTCATTCATCCCTAAGATTCCAATGTTTCTAATAATTGTTGAGCTGCCTCAGGAAAACCTGTAAATATCCACTTTAGAATAGACCTAGGACAAGCCACAGTTCTTGTAATTAAGGTGTTTGGTGAATGGCAGGTTTCCTAATGTGTATTATATTTTATGCCAGTGAGTTTCATAAGCCTTAGGTCCCAAAGCATTGCATTCTGCTGAATTTCCTTGCCAGATGTGCAGTGGAAGCAAGAGCGGCCTACAGTTAGAGTGAGAACAGGAACTCAAGTACTTCTGTGAAGTCTGTTTAATATAAGGAAATAAATTCCAACTAAGTTAATATCTAAAACTTGGCCTATTTATAATAGTTTATCATTCTACTGTCTGTAACATGAGCATTTACATTTTTAGGCTTGAGAGTTTCTTTTTGTTTATCTTTTTTTTTTACTTGCAGATATTTATAATCTTAGAACAAAATTTTTTAATTTATTTAATTTTTATTTTATGTGCATTAGGGTAAAGGTTTCAGATCCATTACAAACAGTTGTGAGCTGCCATGTGGGTGCTGGGAATTGAACCTGGGTCCTTTGGAAGAACAGTCAGTGCTCCTAACCACTGAACCATCTCTTCAGCCCCATTAGAACAAATTTTTATTGGCTTCCATGGCTACAATAATCTGTCATCCTAGTTCTTGCCCAAGATGGCTGCATTTGCTCAACCCTTAGGATTTCAAGGAGAGAAGCAGAGATGATGCTAACTTCCTACCTGGAAGAGTGTTTCCTTCACAGGTTCCCATGCTCTTTGGGCCCTCTCATCCTCCAGGGTCTTCACAGGCAGCTCCTTTTCATCTGTCCCTTAGGACTATTAAAGCACACTTATTCATTATTGATGGCATGTGGGTAACCAGCAGGGAAATAGATAGCTTGTTCTGTGGTGTCTCCAGCATGCCGAGAGCAGCTATTTGTGTTTGCGTTTCAGCTGTGCGGCTGGCAAAGTGTCAGAGCTCTCCAGTGCTTAGCTGCAGAGGAGAAAAGTTGGTATGAGAATGGAGCTCTGTTTTCCTGGAAATGCTACTGGAACCTGAATTCCTAGGAGTCACACGCATCTTGCAGTTGTCTGTTCGTGATGAGGTTATTAGTGGTGACCTGTGCTCAGGGATCCTTACAGTCTCCAACCAGCTAAACTTTGCAATTCACAGAGGTAGTTTTCAAAGATCTCTTGCTGTTGGTAAAATCAGTAAAGAGTCATTTTAGTAAGGAGGGTCATTTTATTTGGGGGGCAGTTTTGACCTTTTTTTAAAAATATAAACTTGTCTATATAAAGAAATAGATCTGTCCAGTTTACTGCCTAGTTTATTACTACATTGACAATTAAAATACATCCACTCCCATAGCTGATTTCAGTTACTCATATATTTGATACTCCTTCTTTTGGGTGAAATGTTACTGTATATTGCACAAAGGATTTAAATAGTATGCTGTTCCTAATTTGCAGAAGTCAAGATTATGGGGGCGGGGAGGAAATAGTTACTTATATTATATATTAAAGGATATCTCTCAAACTTTAGTTTCAGGACCTGTATTTTTATGATTGGTTCCTATTTTTTAACTCTGTGTGTGTGTCTGTGTGCACACATGTGCTTGTATCTCTGCCTGCCTGTCTGGATATGTACGCCTGAGTGCGGTGCCCTCATAATGCAGAAGAGGGTACTGCGTCTTCTGGAGCATGCTGGGAGCTGTCCAGCGTGGGTGCTGGGAGTGAACTCCGGTCATCTCTCCAGCCCTCAGGACCTCTTTGCATTCTGAGTAATTATTGAGGACTCAAAAGAAATTTGCGTTAAGTAGATATCTTATTGTATTAGAAATTAAAAGTGGAAATTTGTGAATTAGTAATAAGTCCATTACAAAATAACAGGAAACATTTCATGTAAACCTCTTTTTAAGTGCATAAATAGGACTATAACATTGTTAATCTTGTGGCATCACTTTAATGTCTGCTCAGTGGAAGACAGACTGCTGTGCTTCCGCATTTGTGCTCCCAGGTAAAGCGTGCAGAAATAGACCCACACACCACCATGGCTGAAGGAGGAGGAACAAGGTGTTCTCAGTACTGCAGCACACTTAGGAGTTGCTTCCCTAAAGCTCATTGTGAGGTTGGAAACCTGTGTCAAAGAAGATTTGGTGCTCATTCAGTGAAAACCACTGGATTTGTCTTCCATTAAAATGCTGAAACTCATGGTCTGGTTTCTAGCCTTTTAGAATGTGTTCACTGAGTTCAGTGTTTTCTTGCTAATGGTAACACACTCAGTTGCTAGAAATCACACTTGCTAGTATCACCACTGCAAAGTTGTAGTGTCTTCAAGTATTAGAAATTTGAAGCTTCACTCATCTCCAAAAAAGTCTTGTAAACGTGTCGTCTGCATAAACATGATGACTGTAGTTTGTCAGTTGCCTATTAACATAAAAATATGTCACTGTGCAAAGGCAGCCAGCATACCCTACACTTCACATGTGTTTCCACGCATAGCACAAGAACTTTGTGTGTATTCGTGGTGCCCAGCACATGCTGCATAAGTTTTAAAGGTGTTAGCATATAGTGGACAGCTTTTACTGCCTCTTCATAGCTATTACATGACCCTGGCTTCTCCCCTGTTCATCAAGTTCATGACTGGAAAGGCAGGAAGGGCCTACCTGTTAATACTGCACATAGATAACTCATCTGTCATGGCACACAGTGCAGATGTCAAGCACTGGAAGCGTAGATAACACCATAGTGTTATTACGAAGACAGTGCTGACCTCGTAGACCTTTCACAAGGTCTTGAGCAGCTCCATAAGTCTGTGGCATCTTTTGAGAACCTGAAGCATAAAACCAACCCTTTGAGCGGGGGTCCTCTGAGATCACAGGACTTAACTGCTCTGATTTCCCCTCTGCTGCCCTTGCCAAGCATGTACTTAGATTATTCTGAATCCTTTGTGTTTCTATGAATAATTGTGCTAAGTGATTAAAAGTAAGTGGCACAAACAGCTGCATAAATCAAAGAATCATAGCCCTGCAAGTATGCTCTGTCCTGCCTTTAAAAGTTTTTCATTGATTTCTTTTGTGATGGATAGGTAGTGAAGGTTTGAGTTTGTTTTGCTGTGTTATGCATGACTGATCTTTGGTTTCCTTAGTCTCCTTTGAGACTGCATGAATTTGTGTGAGACAGATACAGACATGGGTGTATGCCTGCCATGGGAACAGCTCAAAAGTTGCTTAAGATGTCAGCAAGCTGGCTGCAGTGGTGCATGCCTGTAATCCCAACACTCAGTGGGGCTGAGGCTGGTGGATGTCTGTAAGTTTGAGGGCAGCCTGGTCTACAGAGAGTCTAGGACAGCCAAGGCTACATAGAGAAACCCTGTCTCAAACAACAAAAATGTGCTCAGCAGATCATGAGCCATACAATACTAAAACTGGTACATTGATCATGTTCAGTATACAAATTTTAAGCAGTAGGATTCAGGGTGGTATCCTTGTCTCTGGCATTGTTGGAGTCTTAATAAGCACTGCTCAGAGACAAAGCTGGGAAGCCAACTGTTAATCAACAGTGGCTCAGGTGGGTTTGACAGCACTGCTGGGGCCAAAGCAGTGTTCTAAGGGGTTGGTGTAACTTTGAGATTGGACTCTATTTTTTGAAGTGGCAGTTTACAAGATAATTAAATGTTTTGTTTCTGTGTGTGTGTGTGTGTGTGTGTGTGAGAGAGAGAGAGAGAGAGAGAGAGAGGCGGGGGTAGTAGGTAGCTTATGTTACTATGTTTACTTTATGTGTGCAGGAGCCTGTGGAGGTCAGAAGAGAGCATTGGCTCCCCTAAGGACTAGAGCTACAAGTGTTGTGAGCTGCCATGTGGGTGTGAGTAGTGGTAGTAGTAAGCACTCTTGATGACTGAGCAGTCTCCCCAGCCCCTACATATGTTTTGAAATGAAACTATTTGTATCTTTCAAGAACATACATCAGTGATCCTCAGGGGCTGATGAGCTCAGATGAGCAGGGCCAGTGTGCTTAGTCTTTCATTTTGGTCTCAGATTGATTGGTCTTAGGTAGGAGTTAGCTTTCCTTGTACCTCACTGAAATACCTTAAGAGGGGACAGAAACTGCATAGCAATGGCAGAAGCCCTGTTGGTAGGGCAGGCTATAGCAGTTTCTTAAGTGGATTCACCAGAAAGCACAGAGCTTTCTGTAGCAGAAGCAGAGCTACGCTATAATTCTCAAGGCCCACACCTAGTAGGCCTGTGGCTACTAGCCAAGGGTCCAGAAGGTCCCATAATCTAAAGGAATGCCACAAGCTGGGGAGTAAGTGCTGAAGCCTGTGAGGCCATGGAAACATTGCACATTTAAATCATCACTGAGTGTACCTACCACAGACTTAAGACAGAAAGCGTCCACAGCACTGGAGATGCTGAGGAGAGGTAATGGTATGGCAGAGCTCACCAAGTGAGTAGTGTGTCCTGATCACAGTTCTGATGCAGTGGGAGACATAGCTGATCTTCATGGTTGTGTCTCAGGAAAGTTCTCTTGCAAGAAAACAATCCTGTCTAACCTGGCTTTGCCTTACAATAGATTCCTCCTGCTTAATTTCCATATAAGTGTATACTAACAGCAGTGTGATACCCCAGACAGCAGGAGTTCGCTGTAGTTGTTCTTTGCTCATTCACATGTAAGTCAATGTATTGTAGTAGGCTGTATACTTTCTGATTGTGTCATGCATGGTTGGTGGCATTGATACTGGAATGCATAAATTCTAGCATGCCATACTCTTGACCACAGTTAACGTGATACATATAAAACACTTTGAGGAGGAGCATGTGTCTTGCCTGGGTAACTTTGAGCTGTCAGTGAGGCATCAGGTATTGAGAACAGACAGATGGGAAGTACTGGTGAAGAACAGATGTGCTAATAAGGAGTAATTCATTCTAGAGTGCCAGAGTCCTGAGAATGAAATCGCTCAGGGGAAAAGGTGCTTGCTTCTGTTCCTGTAACACAATGCCTGAGGAAAATAGTGTTAAAAGGCAGAGAGATGTTGTGGCTCATGCCTATAGAGGTTCACATCCAGACTCTACTATAAAACAGTGACTTTAGACAGAGCCTGCAGGGGATACACTGAGGAGGAAAGCGTCTGAGGATGGTGGACATTAGAGTTATTGACAGTAGGTGAGTCTGCCTAGCAATGCTGTGCAGACACTTGTGCAATGCTGTCAGGTCGTGTCTCACCGCATCACAAGGACAGAATTGAGAAACATGGAATCAGTATTCCCTTAGACACAGGCTAAAAAGCACACACCAGTGATGGAAGAGGTTAATGCTTAATGTTTCTGTGTTCTTCATAAACAGAGCTAATGCTTCCTACTGCACAACCCATCTGTTGGTAAAAGTCTCGGCTGTGGGTAAACCATCGCTTCTGATTGAGATGATATGGTGTTAATATGAAGTACATTCCAGCATGCACAATAACTTGACAAATGCTTATTCTTTTCTGTTGATACCTCATAATTGCTTTGCCATTTGGCATGTACTTCGTGTTAGTTTACAAGTTGATGCATTAGCCCACTCCCAGGTTGCTTAGGTACTTGTGATGTCATCAATGGCCGCTGCCCTACATAAAAGAACCGCTGCCTCTTACTTGGCTCTCTTGCTCTCTTCCTCTCTCCTGCTCTCTCACCTTTCTCTGTTAGGGTGCCCTCCTCCCTTCCCCACCATGTCTCTCTCTTCTTCCCTCTCTCCATCTCCATCCAATAAACCTCTTTCATATAATATCTGTTGTGTGTATTATTTGTAAAATAATAACAGTTTGAGGAGCAGTTGATGATCTCAGTCACCTTGTGTGGCCGAGTCTTGGGTTAGGTGGGCATTTCAGAAGACCTAAGCATCACACACGGCATGAGCCAAGCTCTGCATTATTCAGTGATGATGGCTAGAAAGCCTGTTGGCATCAAGTGTATGCTCAGGTATAATGGAAAGATGGCTCAAAACTGTGTCTTGTTAGCAGTCAGCAGTCATAGGATCCACAGCCTTGCAGAGGACCAGCCATTTCCGAAGGCATCCAGCTGAGAGAAGCCCTCACTGAAGCCCTTCACCGGCCTTAGCCAGGAAAGAGCTCACCCACCAACAGTCACAGTGCTGCCTCGAAGCTCAGCTTGTAGCTTACCCTTTTCTGGTTTCAGGGAAATAGGCCTGAAGGTTAAATGCTGGTTGCTCTTTGTATGCTACAGGAGGGCCTCATTAACCCTTTATCTGAGTAACACACCGAAAACAGAGCAGTCATCTGGTGCTGCCCAGAGCTCTGTGCAATTGACTCATCATGGCAGCACACTTCATTGTCGACACTGTCACACATAGCTGTGTGTGTGGAGTGCATCTCAGGAGATAACTCATAGGAACTGCTCTGCTGACAGTCTGACCGAGTTTAGCAGACCAGAAGCCCCTCATGAAATTCCATTCACCCATTGGTCCCCTACGAGTACCTTTGAGGTAGGTGGTGGAGTAAGGTGGAGATTGCCAGCATCCATGTGGTGTCTGTCTCTCGGCACAAAGGGGACATCCATGCATTGTCACTTTATTAATCTGTTCTAAGAAACTCAAGTTTGAGTACTGGTATTCTTCAAACTGTGCTCACAGTTACTCTTGCACTGTGATATAGCCATCCACTGTAAATGGTATTTATCATATTTTATTTAATTATGTTATACTTTAAGGTGACTTCTGAGGAAGGTTTTGTGAAAACTTCCATGTTTCCTGCTTACTTACTGCTAATCAGTTAAACACTCAGACAGATGGCCATTGCTCAGAAATATGCCTGTTTTAGCAAGCTGATAATTTTAAAACACTACTGGATTATTCATAGGCATTTTAGTCTTGAGTGCATAGCCATGAGGAATGTAGTACTTAGACAAGAAAAGGGCTTAGGGTGGTAGTAGCTGAAGCTTGTAACTGTACAGCACCTTAAACAGGTGTGTGGGTTTGAATTTCACAATGTGCTTCCTCTGTGTATGTTGAGCTTCCTAGTTCCCTTACAAGTGTCTCCTTTTTTCTTTAATAAGAACTGTGATTTGAAAACTAGATCACCTTATTGCTAATTACCCAACTGCAGGACACTTCCCATTTGTAGATTTTTATTGTCTTCCATGTATTAGGTAAATTCTGATACTGATAACTAATTTTAAACAAAACCAGAAAGCTGTAGAGTTATGGGGCAAATGTAATTATCATATCATAAAAGCATAAGTGCATTTACTCATTTTTGTTGCTGACCAGCCTTGTGTAGGAATTATTTGTTGGAGAGCGCATTCAGACAAGAGCTAGGGGCAGTCAGGAGGCACTCAGACTGAGTAGAGAAGTGAGGTGTCAGCTTGCTTTTTCCTACTGAGGCAGAATGGAATTAGATGACAGATTGAGAGCTATTCAACAGAGGCTTCAAGGGCGGTAGGATTTCAGTGTGCTTTGACCTACTGGGTCACTAAAATGAGCCCTGAATCTTTTGTTTGCCACTCAGCATTGACACACCTGTCGGATGAGCAAGTGGACTGTAAAAAGAAAAATACAGATTATGAGTTTTTTAAAATAAAATCTCAGTATTTACTAAAGGAATGACACCTGAAGGGTGCTTGTTCACGCCTCCGTCTGACATAGATTTTATCACTTAACCAACAAGAAACTTTTGGGTGACCTCTATCAAACCAGCATGTTAAACTAAAGCTAAGGGTATTTCACCAGGCAGTATTCTAACATGCAGGCACATGACGTGTATGCCATTCCAAACCTTTTAAGTCACTTTTTGGGTCATAATGAAAATTGTCATCGTCGTTTCTGTTACGTTACAAAGCTGGGGAATCAAATCCCACATGCTAGCAGATGTTCTGTCATTGACCTATATATGATACATCCACTTTTTATATTGTATATAAAGTTGAAGCTAATTTACTTCAGTTTTCCTTAATACTATTCAGAAATACGTCCAAGGTTTATATGAGAAAATCACATCACCATGTGGTGTCACATGGCTATGTGTCCTCACACTGCTGCTGTAAAGAAGGAAATTATAAGCTGCTAAGTGGGCTTTGCACTGTTCACTATAGCTCTGCTTTAGCCAGATGAATACCTGCAGTGCTTGGGCATTTTTCCTTTAAAAGTTGTGTTTTTATTTGATCCTCAGTACTTCTTTGCCTGTAGCTAAGCTTAGATGGCAGTGTTTATTTCTGGAAATAAAGAAGGATTATTCTGATGTTTTTTGTTCAAAATGATTTGTTTGAATAAAATCCAAGCATGAGAACTAAGGGAGACAGAGAGTTCAGTTGCCTAACCTGCAGGAGCCCCTGGATTTAGCTTCCTGCACCATTTGAAACTGAACATAATGGTGTAAGCCTGTAATCCCACACTGGAGATGTGGAGACAGGAGGATCAGAAGTTCATGGCCATCCTTGACTGTATATAGAGTCTTTTAAAAAGTAATAAAGCTGAGTGTGGAAACATGAAGCAATAGTAAAAACTCAGGAAATAACTGACTCTTTTGACCAATCTATGTTTATTTTTGGCAGTCAGGCCTTAAATAATCTTTATGGTAGCTTATTAGTATTTTTAAAAGCATTTAAAGACACTTACAGACTCTCTCAGATTCTTTTTCCATTTATGACAACATTATAAAGTTTATTTTCGAGATACAGTCTAAGTAACAAACATTGGCCTCAAATGGAAATGCCTCCTCTCCAGACACAGCACCTGGGTAAACTTCGATACCAGAATTGCCTTTTGATGGAGTGTCTTCCTCACTTACATTAGTTACTTGTTTCAGGAATCTGTATTACTCTTTTTGTCTACCAGGTCCTCTTGCTTCCTTTATGTCTGGTTCTCAGAATCCGTGTGTATCCATTTCACATTTGTCGCCAGGATTTGACTATTAGTCAGCACAGCTCTCTTGTTGACAGTGACTGACTTCGGTGAGGGTCTTAGAAGTGTGTTATATACTGCAGTGGATTTCTTACAATGCTAGCTATCAGATTTGTGTTTAGTCTGATACCAAGGATATGGTGTTAAGCTTTTTCTCAAAGTAAAACTTTGGAGTAAGTTACCTTGGGTTGGCTTTAGTAGGTTAGAACCTCCTACTTTCCTTTTTAAGAACAGTTTTCCCAGCACAAATGTGCATATGCCATGAGCTTGTGATTTCTTTTTCTTTGCCTTCTGGTTGTTACCTTTTTTTTTTTTTTAAATCAGAATGAATGTAACTTTGATAAGAAAAGGGTTTGAAAGGACTGAGGGTAGGAGGGTCTCTAAGAAGCATGGTGCCTCCTGACTTAATTGTAGAGCTGGGACAGCAACCAGATCTAAACCTCCATCTCCTCATGTGTAAAGCTGGGAATGGCATTTATAATTTTTTTTTCTAGTTTTGTTTTTGTCAAATCACTGAGAATGCATGAACAAAGTACTTGGAAGCATATAAGTGCCCTTTCACAGTGTGTAGGTTTCTGGGATGTGGTTCATTACTACAGGTGGGGAAGATACAGAAAGAGGTCACTAGGGAGTTGTAGTGACCTCTTTCCTGGGCAGGGTGGTGTAGCTCAGAGTACTGAGTGCTCCTCACAGGGCAGCCTTACCTTTATAGTAGAGGTGCTTTCTGAGTCACTGCTTCTCTCTGTGTCTCCTAGGATACCTACGTGGAGCTACCATGGAAAAATCCTGGATGCTGTGGAGCTTTATTGAAAGATGGCTACTAGCCGTGGCGTCCTGGTCTTGGGGTCTCTGCCGCATCTCTCTTTTGCCTTTGATAGTGACTTTTCACCTGTATGGAGGCATTATTTTACTTCTGTTAATATTCGTGTCGATTGCAGGTATCTTATATAAATTCCAAGATGTCTTGCTCTACTTTCCAGAACAGCCATCCTCTTCCCGCCTTTATGTTCCCATGCCCACGGGTATTCCACATGAGAACATTTTCATCAGAACCAAAGATGGAGTCCGCCTGAATCTGATCTTGGTAAGATACACTGGAGACAATTCCCCCTACTCCCCGACTATAATTTATTTTCACGGGAATGCAGGCAACATAGGCCACAGGCTACCAAACGCCCTGCTTATGCTGGTGAACCTCAAAGTCAATCTCGTGCTTGTTGATTATCGGGGCTACGGGAAAAGTGAAGGAGAAGCCAGTGAAGAAGGCCTGTATTTGGACTCTGAAGCTGTGCTAGACTATGTGATGACTAGGCCTGACCTCGATAAAACAAAGGTTTTCCTTTTTGGCCGCTCCCTGGGAGGAGCAGTGGCCATTCACTTGGCCTCTGAGAATTCTCACAGGATTTCAGCCATCATGGTGGAGAACACATTCCTAAGCATACCGCACATGGCCAGCACTCTGTTTTCCTTCTTCCCGATGCGTTACCTTCCCTTGTGGTGCTACAAGAATAAGTTTCTGTCCTACAGGAAGATCTCCCAGTGCAGGATGCCTTCTCTCTTCATCTCTGGCCTCTCCGACCAGCTGATTCCGCCTGTGATGATGAAGCAGCTCTATGAGCTCTCTCCCGCTCGGACTAAGAGACTAGCCATTTTCCCAGATGGGACGCACAATGACACGTGGCAGTGCCAAGGCTACTTCACTGCGCTCGAACAGTTTATCAAGGAAGTGATCAAGACTCACTCTCCTGAAGATATGGCGAAAACATCATCCAACGTCACCATTATCTGAGGCCACCCTCCAGACGATGCAGAATGACAGTGTGCTTTCTGGGGGTGTGTTCATACTGGTCTACACAGTGGCTAAACTTTGAAAGGCCTCAGGACTCCATTCTGATGATCCTGCACCTTTCCATATTTTCCGAACTGGCCTTCTCAAGAATGATAGCCCCATCAGAACTCCAGCCTGGTGAAATACCCTTAGCTTTAGTTTAACATGCTGGTTTGATAGAGGTCATCCAAAAGTTTCTTGTTGGTTAAGTGATAAAATCTATGTTGTACTCAGATGGAGGCGTGAACAAGCACCCTTCAGGTGTCATTCCTTTAGTAAATATTGGGACAATCACGGTAAGCAAGCCTGGCGCTACTGCGTTTTTACCTTAAACATTAAGATGAAGTGCATGGTGGTGTTTTATTCTTATGCAATGCGATATTTTTAATGTAAATAATACTGGTCACATGCCAATGTATATGACCTCCTGGGTTATATCTATTTTCATGTAAACTATTTTGTTCCGGTGAGGGATGAGTGTGAGGCCTGTGATGGATTCCATGCTCTGCTGCTGCTGAGATCCAGCTTTTCCTAATAATAAACAGGACCGTTTTCCGATACAGATGTACTGTGTTTCTGTTAGGTACTGTCTGTTTGGTGGCTAGTGGGATAGACAGTTAGCATTTTACTGC
Organism: Pachyuromys duprasi; assembly: GCA_028658305.1. Taxonomy (NCBI): domain Eukaryota; kingdom Metazoa; phylum Chordata; class Mammalia; order Rodentia; family Muridae; genus Pachyuromys; species Pachyuromys duprasi. Next base: position 114,873,369 of record CM053764.1, on the reverse strand, counting down.
AGCTTTCTTTGCACATTGGACTTCTTAACACTAACAGCCACAGCAAAGGCTAGAGGTAGCTGATGGGTGAATTAGGATATCTCAACACGTGTGTACACATGGCCTCATGCGGTGCTTTCATCTGGTGAGGCCCCAGGACCTAGCATGTGCCTGAGCTGACAGAGGCCAGCAACAGTTACTGACCTTTCAAAGAAGTTACATAAGGAAAGAAAAACAAAAAAGCAAATATGGTTTAATATTCCAGTTGTATGTAATGCGTTTGTGTAAAGTGACAGTCTTAGGGAAATCTGTCAGTTTTTCCAGGTGCAACTGAAGGATTCTGAAGCTTTTGCCAGCCTATGACACATACAGCAGTTAAGGAGCTGTCGGTGGGAAGTTGTACTTGACAGAGCAACCCCTGAGCCTGAAAACACTTGGTAGCATTAGAGAGGAGGTAGAACCAGCCAAGTACTTTCCCACACACCTCACTGGGCAGAGGTGCTGGATCCCTGTAGTAGGCAGCACCGACACACGGTGGCAGAGAGCTCGGTTGTATTCACTGACCTTCCGCAGGCAGCTAGAGAAGATAGGATGAGCCAATAATCTTGACCTTGATTTAAAACTTTCCATAAACGTTTAAGGCTAGAAATACTTATGCCAAGAAGCATTCTTAGCCTTCACTTTATGCCTGTGTTTAGAAAACAATAATGTATAGCAAGTATAATTTCTAAAGAATAATGCTTTTCTATAAATTATTAATTGTAAAAAGTCTTGTTTTTTAAAGAGTTGATAACCTACCATGGAGGGTATGTTTCGTATGTGTAAATTCACCACCATTAAAGGCTGCTTTTCACCTGGTCAGTCTCTGCTATCTAGAATGACTGTCCTGACTAGTAATCCACTGAAAGGCACAGAGTAGCAATGGCCAGAATGCAGTCTCTTTAGAGGGAGTGGTCATGGCAGATTTTAGCAAGTTTTCGTTTACAGAGCACCGTGTTCACGTTCTGCCTCTGTCAGTTGCTTGGTCTGGGGAGTTTACGCATGTGAGTGTATAAATCATCCTGCCTAAACAGGACAGCTACCCCTCCCTGCTGTTTCTCTGCTGCTTTCTGTTAAGCTTTTGCTGACTGGGTCTTGGGTGGAAGAGCACAGGGGCACCATGTTTGCTGTCCTAGAGCAGCAGAGGCAGAGAGAGCTGTGTTTACAAATGTAGGACTTTGTTTGCAGAGATTTCTGTAGATGGGCAGGGATGGAAAGCAAACTTGGACTCTGGGAGCCATGATGCACCCCTGGCATTATTTTTAAAAACCTTCTCACTCCACCTCAGTGTTTGGCCTCATCATTGGTAAGAATGGTCATGGTCTGCTAGTCTGTCAATTTCTAGTTCAAAAGCAGTAAGAGAAATGAATAACTAATCTTAAGTTATTCAGCTACTATGAATTTGGAAATTCTAAAATTATCCTAAACGTGTCAAGAAAACATTACTTAGAAAAAAATCTAAAATTCCATATTTCTGAGAATACTATATACTAAGGGAAGAAAGTATTTGTTAAAGATAAAGGGATACTAATAGGCTAGAAACTAGTTGAGAGCAGTCGGTGCCTCCATTGTTCAGTTGAGAGACAGAAATACTTAATTGGTGAGGTGGATGAGCAGAAAACATTAGAACACCATTTTAAATCAAAGCCCTAACACAAGGTGACCCTGTGCCTGTCTTAGGTTTGGACTGTGGTGACACATCTGTTAAGTGTTGCCGTAAAATGGGTTGGTCACACAACAGCTTAGATCCTGGTGGGCTGCAGACAGTGTTGAGAGGTCATGGGCTCTGGTGACATCATGGGAGCAATGCATGTGTGTTTATGAGGTTCACACCTGCTGATGCTTGCCCCTCTGTTAGGTTTGGCTTGGGTGGGAATAGATCTAGTAGAGATGATTGATATTATATAAGCTCTCTTGGAAGCTATACTTAGTAATGGGTTTTGTCAGCTTGTCTTCCCTCCTTGAGGTCAGGAGTTAGTAAGATGAACTGTTAAAGGAAATCACTTGTTCATCTAAGCCAGTGATTCTCTACCTGTGGGTCACAACCTCTTTGTGGGTCAAACAACCCTTTCACAGGGGTCACATATCAGATTTCCTGCATATCCAATATTTTTATTATAATTTGTAACTAGCAAAATCACAGTTATGCCATAGCAATGAAAATTATTTTGTGGTTGTGGGTCACCACAACATGAGGAAGTGTATTAAAGGGTATCAGCATTAGGTAGGTTGAGAACCACTGATCTAGGCCATTGACATTCTTGAGCCCTCTGGCCATACCCCAAGCCTTTTTATTATCATGTTTGATAATTATATATTTTAAAACAGAAAGGAAAAATTAGTCATAAGTAACTCTTTTGGACTGTCCACTTAAACTTAGGTATTTTCATGTGACTCAGGTAAAGTTAGAATCGACACAGCACAGGGGTCTATTTTTTAGCTTGCTAGAGTAGAAAAGGCAAAGCTCTGTGTTCCCAATGCCTATGCACTTCCCTCCCCTCGTCGGAAACACTGCTCGCTTGTGTGGCCGTCGGTCATCCTACTGCTAGTCAGCATTTGCCAATAACACAGATATACCTCCATTTATATTTTGTATTGTAAAAGTGTAGATTTGAGATAGGACTGTATAACCCACACTTTTTGACAGAAAGTGCAATCTATAACTATATAACTGGTATATGCAGCAGCATTTATGACAGACTGTGTCAGTACTACGGGTACTGAAAACTCATCTTCCACATGGTTAGGGGGATTCATTATGAAGTCAGTTAGCCCAGTTTCATAATCTGAGCCGTAATTTTGTTATTGCAATATTTCTTTGAAATAGTAATAAAATTTTATAGCTCAAATTTGAATGTCCTCATACATGTGCTAACTATGGCAAGAAAACATTTGTGGGTTTTATATTTGGTTGGTTGGTTGGTTTTGGTTTTGTTTTATATTTCTTTTAAGGTATACTTTCTATTTTTCTGTATTGACATGCAATAAATTGATATATGAACAGCTTGGTTAATGTCGTCAGCTAGTTTGTATTCAGTCTTTTTAAAACTCTATGTAAAGTCTATCATAGGACATTAAGCTATCTAATGGTTCAATAAAACCATGAGTTTCACTGAAAGTGATGAATCTTATTCTAAATATATGGATGAAAATGTTTCCATTTCCTTCTCCCAAGAATATAACAGTCCTATGTGCATTTAATTTAGACTAGTATCAAAAAGTATTTTCTATATATATGAACCATTGTTGACTGCCTAAACCCCAAACATCTCTTCAGTCACACGGATGGCATTTAGCTGCATCCTCGTCTATGGATTTCATAAAGTTCTTTTCCAAGAAACTTTCATGGTAGGTTTCCTCTTGTTTGCATTTTTGTTTATAACCCCCCTAATTAAGATGGTCTTACATAGTTAACCTTCATGAGTCTGTAACTTGCTTTTCCTCCAAAGAGGCTTTGGTACCTGAGGAGTGTACCCAAGGAGGAAGATTGGAAGCACATGCATGCCTTAACGCCTCCTAGAGAAGCATCAGGGTCAGTCATGGTGGCAGACCGCCTGCTGTGAGAAGGTGAATTGGGAAGCAGGTGCTCGTGTGCTGACAGAGATCCCAGCCTGGATTCAATGCTTATAACGTTTATGTTTAACTCTTCAGTTCTTCCTTTCCATCCTGCAACATTCTAGAAAGTTACGAAGTTTGGTCTGATAGAACTGATTTACTGGGGGATGGGGATGGAGAAAATGGTGTTTGAATGGTTAGATACAAGGCCTAGGTGGTAAATAGGCTTGTGGCACCAGGTCTTCATCATAAACTTTTACAGCAAGGTAAGTCACGAGGCCTGGGGTATGCAGAAGGATTTCTTCCCCCACCTCACTCAGTCTCAGTCTAGAACACATTTGCTAATTTATTCTGTGAAACAGCTTGAAAAATGATTTCCATGTTGAAGGAGATTAAAATTTCTGAAATTGGAATCCAAAGTAGACCCAACTAGGTCACTGCAAGGAATTTCCAAGAACTGGAATTAGAAGTATGCAGCCAAGTATGTACTTATTGTTACACAGGTGGCTTCATGCAGAGCATACAATGATGAGGCTGGAGGAGTGGCTAAAAGTTCTAAAGTGCTTCCTAAAAGAACTGGCAACCAACTTGTTGCTTCCTGCTCTCCACAATGCTGCCTTACCAGTGCTTAAATTACAACAGCTGACATTTATTGAGACTTTGAAAAGCTTTGTTTGTTTTTATTTAACATGGGTGTTTTCCCTGCAAGTCTGCCTATGGACCATGTCTGTGTAGTGCCCTCTGAGGCCAAAGGAGAACATCAGATACCTTGAAAGTGGAGTTGCAGATGTTTGTGAGTTGCCATGTGGGTGCTGGGAGTTAAATGTGGGTTTTCCAGGTAAGCAAGAAGTGTTCTTAATCATTTACCCATCTCTTCAACCCGTTTCCCCATTCTTATAACTGTAGGGTCTACCAACCCATTCCTCACTTTGTAGGCTACCCCTCTAACCCCCCTACCCTCCACCCAGGGTGTTCAATGACTGCATGTCACATTGAAGGCAGCCTTTTCTGTCTCTTGGCTCCTTCACAAACATGTTTTAAACCTCACATTTTTATTCATAAATTTGGACTTATTCTTCACTGACTCAAACTTGGTACATGTTTTTAAAAGTGTCTTTGAGACCCGACTCAGGTTTTTAGAAGCACAGAGCTTGTTTTTTCTCTTTTGAAAATCCATCCTATTCATCTTTTGTCATACTGCTGGTTATACTCAGGTCTCTTTTACATACTCTTCCTTTTCTCCTGCAACAACAAAACCAACTGTTTTTTATTATGCATGGCACCTCATGGATTCTAGACACTTTGTCCTCCCTAGCCGCTAAGCTGACCCTGAGTCCCTCAAGGAAAGCAGTGCACAGAAATAATTATTATAAAAGTTTATTTCATGGGGGTTGAGGCCTGGAGCCACAGCTAACAAATCTGGAAGGTACATGCACACACACATCTTACATAGAAATGTTGGAAATCGCTCATGTGATTACATTTTTAAGAAATCCTGAGGGGTCCATGTCATGAGCCATTCTTTTGAAGAAGTTCAGTAGGCATGTGAACTTTCTGGAATGTAAAGATTAACCCTGGGTGCCAAGGTTGGCAATTGGCAGATCCAGCTGAAAGCTGAGTAGAGGAAAAGAAAAAAGTGGACTGTGCCAAGGAAAAAGTAGAGCTTGTGGGATGGACACTGGTAGGCAGATATCAATAAGGCTAGTGCAAAAACCAAAAGGAAAGTTGTAGAGAGAAAAGAGCTGGTGAGCTGAACAGTGACAGTACATGTCAGTAAGCCCAATAGATAATATTGATCAGCAGACCACAAACACTTAGGTGAGCGCACACACACACACACATACAGAGGTGGTAGTCATTGTGTCCCAACTTTGACTACAGTATACCTGTAGTTCTCTTTGAATTATCACCATTAATTTTAAAAACACAGGTAAGTGTCACTGTCATCTTCCTGAGGTGAGTTTGCACATAGCGTTATAAAAATCCTTAAGAACTGGAGACAGACCACACCAGCAAGAGTGGGGACAAGGGTGTGCAATCTGCAGACAGGACTGTCATACCCTACATGTTGGGCTTTCCCAGGTGTACTGACACCTCCATTTCCAGTAGGTGATATTAGAAAGGAGGTTTTAGGAGGTAATTAGGTCTTGGAGGAGGGCCCCAGCTGGGTTTGGTATGCAGTGAAAAAGTCAGAGCTGGCTGCTCCACCGCCTTCTGCAGGCTCAGAAAAGATGGCTAGCAGTCTCCAAGCCCAGCAGCACCCTCAGCAGATCATTTTTTAGCTTGACTTTGGACTTGCAGGCTTCCTAAACAATGAAAAATAAAATTCTTCCTTAGGTCTGTGGACTTCTATTCTAGCTGCCCAGATTGAATGAGTACACAGCTGGGATGTTTACTTACTGGTTCTAGAGATAAGTGAGATCTGACTTCCCATTGAAGGCCATGTCTATTGCAGCCCTCTACCATGACTTAACGTCTGGATATCCTGTGGCTTAGTCAATAATATCTTTAGTTTCAGACAACAAGTGTGTCTTTGGTTCATAAAAACTATAAGGTTTATCGATGTGGACATAGTTCTCTTTTCTCAAATATATGACTAGGATTCCGTAAATAATGAACCAGAAGTTGCTCATGTATAGTAGGAGCTGCACTGCATGACTCAGTCATAGGTGGTGTGAACATCCACATCTCACACATTCTCCAGGGACAAGGTTCTTGAATTCTCAGTGGTCTTTGAGTCACCATCTTGTCCCAAAGCTCATGAGCACCACAGTATGCAGGTCAGAGCTAATGTTGGAATTAGAGTTAAGATGACCATAAAGGTCGCAAGCCCAGCATAAACAGTAATTACGCTCATTAAAGCAGTCATTCAAATGAACATACTATGAATAAAAATTACTAGTGCTGGGTTCACATAACAATTTTACTAGATTACAAGAAGCGTAGTGACTGCTATGCTCCAAACTTACAAGGGAAGTCTCAGATTCACACTTCCTATACAAATTTACCTGTATATGTAACTTGTGTGTAGTAGGTGGTTTGTCTTCTAAGGATAAAGCTATGTTGTGATAGCATAGTTTATTTCCCTTTCTAGATAGTTATTCTTGCTGATATCTTCAAACTTGAGAAAATAGATCACTGGGTAACTAATTGCCTTTTACTAAGCAACTACGACTGTGAAAAGAGACAGACAAGTTCATTAAGAAGCTGATGTTAGCAAGCATGTTCTACTGAGAAACAGACACAAACCAGAACCAGGAAGATGTTGCAATGTGAGGCTACGCTATCCTGCATGGCTTTGTGGATTTTCCTTTCTGTGTGAGCCTGAGGTCTTCTGGCTGTATGGGAGTCGATAGGTCCTGTCCCCTTCTGCTTCTTTATTTTCTACACAGTGTTTTACTATGCTCTTGTTTTCTGAACAATCATGAAATATATATTATATATATATATATATAATATATATATATATATATATATGCGGGAGAAATACTATGTCTTTTTATCTCTTTGTGCCTCTCATCCTTCTCACATCCAATTAAAGGAGAAGAAGCAATGAGGCCAGAACTGTTTTAGGCTGTTAGTCAACACATGAACCCTCTGAGCTAATCACTGTTGTTTCTCCTGCTCAGTTAGAGACCAGTGAGAATTTTTTCTTTTTCAAGGATCTCACTTTGAATTGTGTGTATGTGGCTATATGCACATGAGAGCAGTTGCCATCCGGGACCAGAAGCACCAGAATGCCTTAGAGCTGGAGTTATGCACAGGTGTGCATGCATGATATGGATGCTGGGAACTGAACTCTGCCCTCTGCAAGAGCAGCAAACATTCCTGTTCACCCATCTCTCAGTACCATGGGAAATTGTGTAAATATTTCCATCCATCTTTATGAATTTTCAGTGTAGTGATGAAGTTCATAATTGAAGACAAAAGTATTAGAAATTTCTTTTTGCCTCAAGTATGGGACATGTTTCTATGAAATTTTGTTTGTTATGGAAAAGTGTTTTACTCAGTTACTAAGCAACCATATTGACATACTATTGAAAGCTTAAATTTTAAATTTAATTTTTTCATAAGTTGTAGATAGTATTGTTTGTTTTCTCCTATGTGCTGGCCCCACCCAGCAAAAGTCTTCTGTGGCCCTAAATGTATCCAATACTAAGGCCACTGTAGATTCCCCTATTGTCAGTCAAAAGCACAAACCATCTCTGCTTTAACCCAAAAAGGTCATAGTTGGGATCATTGTGATAAATGCAAGTTCGGTTTCAATTTTCCGTGTTTTTTATTCATTCTGTGGGGAAAAGACAATATTTACATGCATTTTAGATTGATTAAATATTATAGGTCTCAACAAATAACTATAAAAGCTCCTCCTTTCTCATGTTATTTAAATTTTCAATTTTAGACATTCTGCAACATCAGGTCTTATCAAACATGTTGCATGTAGTTTGGAGTTAGAGGCCAAACATTACAAATACTGCTGTCCTAGGCGCTGACGTGGGTGACACAGAGTCTGTTTATAGCCGAGGGCCATAGTGAGGCTGACCTGCTGGCTCAGTTCTCAGTGTTGCTCTAGGCTCTTTTCTTCCTGAGGTGGCACAGTCCTAACTAGTGACTTGGGGAGGATTTCATTTGGTTCATGATATGAGAGTACTGCCCATCCCAATGGAAAGGCACTACAGCAGGACCATGAGGCAACTTTGCAGAAGCAGTCAAGAGGCAGAGAGGTGGGTGCTGATGTGCAACCTCTTCTCTCCTCTCTAGTCTAGGACTTCAGCTCCTAGAATGGTGCTGCCTACTTTGAAAGCGAGTCCTCCAACCCCAGTTACACCCTCTGGGAATTCCCTCATGAGAGGGGCCCAACTGAGTTTAATCATAACTGTCAAAGTTATAGGCTGTAAAATTCTAGAATAATTTTCTAAGTACATTTTATACTCTATATATTTGTTGCCAAAAAATGGATGAGCACATAACTTTTTAAGAAAAAAAAGTCAGTATTCATGCTGCTTAAGCTAAAATGTCTTGGCATCCCTGCTCTGAGTATTGCTGAACAAGCCTCTTCCAGATATATGCAGAGGTCAGATTCTACAGCAGCATGGACACCTGCATTGTGGCTATCACAATGGATAGTTTCCCATTAAAAATATAACCCATCTTTTTTTCCTCAAATAGAAAATTGCAAAAATGATAGGAATTTGTTAATGAGTCAGGAATTTTAGAGTTCAAATATGTAACTGAACAGAAATATTCACATTTTAACAGTGTTTCAACCTAGCAGGAGGCAAGTAGAGTAAACTTGAAGTTGGTAGATACAAATGCAATCTGAAGCACACAAAAAGAAAAGGAAGAAAGTGAATAGAGATTAAGAGCTCTTGCTCTCTGAGTACAATGGGAATGCCAGAAAAAAAAAAAAGCGGGAAGCAGAAAAGTATCTAATGAAGCAAATGTCTGGAAACTTGAAAAATATCAATATCCATATTTAAGGGCAAAGAACCTCAAACAAGGTAAGCACATAATATTCAATGCATAAAAACATTTAGAAGAAACCCTAAGGGAAAAAGTTAAGAGAGCATCAAGAGAAACCAACAAATCATGTCACGGAAACTCTAATGAGACCAAGGGCACATTGATCATTAGGAACCATGGAGGATGGAAGGTGAGACGGCTGTAGGTCTAAAAGCTAGAGGGAGAGGCCATGCTCAAGGCTTATCACTGGGAAAAGTCACAGAAACTGAAGAGGACCAGATTTTCCTTACAAATAAGAGCTGACTGTTCTTAATGGATCCACCTCTAAGGAAATGTAGGGTGTTACTTGTACTGGAAGGAAGCAGCATACAAAAATTAAATCAGATGCATGCATGAACACAGAGCATTGTTATTAAGAATTATGCATTGGAAAGTTGGTAAATCATGAAAGACCACTGAAGAAAACATATGTATGTGATTGCAGTTTGGGACTAATAACATGCTTCTGCAATGAATTAGGCAATCAGAAACAGAGAACATGGGTATGAACTAACCTGCATTAGAGTAATGAGATCACAGAAAATAACTTTGTCCATGGAAGTAAAACAGGTGTGAAATGGTGAGAAGGTTAATACTACAAAGTACAGTCGTATAGAACCTAGTTATTCAGCTCCACTAGAACCCAGTTTTTCTGACCTAACTCAAGGCTGTTTTCATACCTGCCCTACCTAATACTTGATGTTTTGTTACTACACAATGCCAGAGGCTTGGTTGTCTGTAAAGAAAGGAAATTCATTTGACTTGTCGTTCTAGAGCTGAGAATCTAATATTGAGAGGCTTTACCTATCAGGGACTCACTGGAGGTATCACCCTATGGCAGAAGGCGAAAATATGTGAAACTAAGTAAGAGTGGGAATTCACAGCCTCCTGCCCATTTATAACCAGTATTGGTCCACTCATGAGTGTAGTGTTCTGGCCCCAGTGCCCACATTGCACTGGTGAGTTTCCAGTTATGTTTCTCTGTATATTTTCCTGCTCTCTCCCTCTGTGGCAGTCCTATTGAGCACATGTCTCTATGACTCTCTGGGCTTTGTTCTGTTCCCTATTTCTCCCACCGTCAGAACATGTCTCCATCAGTTTATCAGCTGCCATGTTACACTGGGGAATGATTTTCCACAGCAAGCTTTGCAGGGACACATTTGCATCCCAGGAGATAATGATAGCTTCTCAAGCCTTTCTTATTTCATATTATAACAGACTGTCGAAGGCTACATACAGTTTTATAACTTGTGAAGGAATGAAGTCTGTTTTGTCTCACAGTTTCAGATGAAATCTTTGTTTTTAATAGCTGAGTAGTATTTCATGGTGTAAATGTAACATTTTCTTTATCCATTCTTTCCTTGAGGGACATCTAGGTTGTTTCCACATTCTGGCTATTAGTAATAAAACTTCTATGAACATAGTTGAGCAAATATCCTTATGGTATGGTAGAGCATCTTTTGGTTATATGCCCAGGACTGGTATATCTGGGTCTTGAGATAGATCTATTCCTAGTTTTCTGAGAAACCTCCAGATTGATTTCAAAACTAGTTGTAAAAGTTTGCACTCCCACCAGCCATGGAGGAGTGTTCTCCTTGCTCCACATCCTCAACAGCATATTCTGTCACTTGAGTTTTTAATCTTAGCCATTCTGACAGGTGTTGTTTTGATTTACATTTCCCAGATTACTAAGGATGTTGAGCATTTAAGTGCTTCTCAGCCATTTGATATTCCTCTTTGAGAATTCTCTGTTTAGCTCTCTGCCCATTTTTAATTGGGTTATTTTGTTTGTTGGCATCTAATTTCTTAAGAAGTCAAGGTATCATCTTTACAGACAATATGATGGTATACATAAGTGACCTCCACAATTCTACCACAGAACTCCTACAGCTGGTAAACACCTTCAGCAAAGTGGCTGGGTACAGAGTTAACTCAAAAAACAAACAAACAAACAAAAAACAGTTGTCCTCCTTTATACAAGCGATAAATGGGCTGAGAAAGGAATTAGGCAAATAATTACCTTCCCAATAGCCACCAATAATATAAAATATCTTGTTGTAACTCTAACTGAACAAGTGAAATATCTGTATGACAAGAACTTCAAGTCTCTGAAGAAATAAATTGAAGAAAATGGAATAATTTCCCACGCTCATGGATCAGTAAAATTAACATAGTAAAAATGGCCATCTTACCAAAAGCAATCTACAGATTTAATGGAATTCCCATCAAAATTCCAACACAGTTCTTTACACACCTTGAAAGTTCAATACTCAACTTCATATGGAAAAAAAAAAAACCCTAGAATAGCTAAAGCAATCCTGCAAAATAAAAGAACTTCTGAAGGTATCACTATCCCTGATTTCAAGCTCTAATATGGAGCAATAATAATAAAAACTGCCTGGTACTGGCATAAAAACAATGATCAATGGAATCAAATCAAAGTCCCAGAAATAAAACCACACACCTCTGGACATTTGTTTTTGACAAAGAAGTGAAAACAATACAATGGAAAAAAGAAAGTATCTTTAACAAATGGTGCTGGTCTAACTGGGTGTATACATATAGAAGAATGCAAATAGATCCATCTTTATCACCCTGCACAAAACGCAAATCCAAGTGGATCAAAGACCTCAATATAAAACTGGATATACTGTCTAATAGAAGAGAAAGTGGGGGAATTGCAGGCTTAAATTTTTCAAAATCTATTTAAGGTTCTTAAATGCCTTTACCCCCTTCCAATCCTCAGACCTTACATAAGAGATTAGTAGGGAAAGGGGGCTGTAGATGTCTTGTCTACTTCCTGTTGATAAGGGTCCAGTGGTTCTTTGTGGATTACCAGACTCAGTCATCAGGATACCAACAGTCTAGTCGAAGAGCAAAGCCACAGCAGCAGCAACATGAGTCAGCAGCGGCAGAAGGATTCAGCAGAAGTGACTAGACCCCGGCCAAATATCAGGAGTCCACCAAAGTGGAAAAACTCCACCAAAGCAGCCTGAGAAATTCTCTGGATCATTTCTCTGCAAGGACCAGCGAAGGATGCAAAACATGGCAAAGAGTAGCAATGCAAAAGGAGAGAGACGCAGAAAGTGCTGTCTTCTGTGTGAGCTTCTATTTAACCCTTCTCAGGGTCCACATGAAGAGGTTTTGCAGTTCAGAACACATCCCTCATACGAAGGAAGTTTTAGCTGACATCACCCACCTTTTCACAGGGGAGGGGCCTGTTTTTCACAGGGGAAAAACATTCTCACATCCCATATTTGGGACCCAAACAAAAAACGTAGTCACATGACACAACTGAGTTTCCAAAGAAACAAGAAACTTCCACTTCAGGGAATAGCCTTGAACTCTGGTATAGGAGACAACTTTCTGAACAAAACACCAACAGCTCAGGCATTAAGATCAAGAATTAATAAATGGGAGCCCATGAAGCTGAAACACTTCTGCAAGGCAAAAGACACTGTGAATAGGATAAAGTGACAGAATGGGAAAAGGTCTTCATCAACCCTACATCTCATAGGGGGCTATAATCTTTCTTAATGACATGTAATTTTTTTTCCTTTTAAAAACATTTTTTAATTCTCAAGAATTAGACACATCTGTACAATGAAATGTGATATCTCCTTCTAATTTTCTCCCCAGCTTCCCCTGTTCTTTTAACATGTCCTCCTTCCAGCTATGAAGCTGATTTTATAACCAACTTTGATTTTATAACCCACTAAGACTAATTAACAATGCTTATATGTACATGAAAGCAGAGTGTAAGAATTTTAACAGTGGACACATCTCCAATAAGGAATGATATCCCTCCACCAGAAACAACCAATATCTCCTCAATAAGGGGAGCAGCCTGGAGATCGCGTACCAAGGCAATGCCAAAATTTTGCCTGCTTGATCTTGTGTTAAGTGTTGAGTAAGCAACAACAGATAATGTGAGTTCATGAGTGTGATCATCAGATGAGGGCATTTCCCAGAGTTCCCTATCCTCTGGCTCTTACTGCTTTTTTCCTCCTCTTTGAGAATGACCCCAGAGCTTTAGTGCATGCAGGGTTTGGATGAGGGGTGTGTGTTGAGACATAAGTCCCATTTAATTCTTAGCACTCCTCTCATTCTTAGCCTTTGACCAATTCTGCATCCTGTTGCTTCCTGTTAGTGGCCTACAATTCTTACTGTCTCAGTCTCTTTTATCCCTACTCTGTGAGGGGCCAAGTCTTTTTATGTTTTTAATGATTTTTCTTAAATGTATGTGCATTGGTGTTTTCCCTGATGTGTATCCATGTGAGGGTGTCAGATCCCCTGGAACTAGAGCTACAGACTGTGTGACCTGCCATGTGGGTACTGGGAACTGAACCTGGGTCCTCAAGAAGAGCAGCTAGTGTTCTTAACTGCTCAGCTATCTCTCTACAACATAGCTTTAACATGAGTTTGGGTAGGAACAACCTATATTCAACCCAGTGCTGTGTATTTTGTATATATTCTTTAAACAGATTTAACACCTGCAGGTCTTTTTTTTTTAAATGAAATAAGTTCTCTTGCCTGGAGGTAAGGGAAATTATAAATATACAGATCTCACAGCAGAGATAAATTGAATAATTAATTTAAAATTGCTAGGGTGGTAACTTTTAAGTTCATTATGTGAAAGTGGACAAAAATTACTTACTGAGAAACAACTGATTGAACTCCAATGAACTTTGCACTGTGCCCTGGCAGCTTGCCCCAGTTGTGCGTGTAGGCTCGGAATTGTGTTTAATTTTTGAAATTGTTGGAAGCTCATTATTCAATTTGAAACATATAAACAGCAGTAACTATAGATAAGAGATAATGCTTTGGTTAAGATTACGAAATCACTGATTGTTTTATTTTAGTGATAGAACAAAAATAATTTTGTTATGTCGTTTGTTTGAGATAGGGTCTCATTATGTAGCTCAAGCTAGCCTCTCATTTCCCCTCCATCTGCCTTTGCACTAAGTGCTAGGATTACAGGTAGGTATCATCACAATTACTTGAAATAAGGAGATTTCTGTTTTAAAATAATAGGAAAATATCAGTAAATTCATTTTAAATTTAGAAAATTTAAAAATAATAAACAACAAATGGTCATACACTTTTATTAACTGATGTATTGGACATGTTTAATATCTCTGAGTACCTAAAATTCATCTTAGGGATAAATTCTCAATAACAGTTCTCCTCTGAAATATAAACATGTTTTTAGTGTTTTTCAATATTGCTGGATTGATTTCTTAACTATTATTCAATGTATCTTCAAAGTGCTTTTCACTCGAAAGTTCTGTTACTCAGAACTTTTATTGCTATAACAAAATACTTAAGCCTGAGAAACTGTATATAGAACAGAGGTTTGTGTGTATACCAGTGTCATAGAGAGTTAAAGGTTTCTATTGCCAAGAGCACAGGTGAAGGTAAGAAATTACATCTTAGATAGGAATCCAGTGAGTGACCCAGAGCTCAGGCTCATGCACACAACAGACTATTCTCTCTACACGTAAGTCAGGCTACCCAGAAATATACCTTACCACCCTCTAAAAGCTTTATTTCAATGCTGAGGACTTCCCAATGGGTCTCTTAAGGGTCTCATCATGTGCCTCATGTCACTCATGGCAAAGGTATACCATGAACACCTGGAGGACAAACCATATGCAATCCAGAGTAATGTCAGCAACAATACATAGCTGATTAGTAATTCGCCAGTCATCAATATTGGCTGTTTTGTTACTTGAGTCATGTTGGCTCATTTCCTAATAACTTTGACTAGTGTTTGTAATGGCTAATTTTTATTGTCAACTTAAATCTTACTGGAGATTGGTGTGATGTGTCCAGGCTGTGTCTGTAAAGGCAATTGCAGACACTCACTGAGGGATAAGACACATCCTGTGTATAGCAGCAGCAGCCCTGTGCTGTGACCAGGACAGAATAAAAAGGGAAATGTAGCCACCAGCTGAGAACCCAGGCTACATGACTTGTGCAACAAGCAGACCCATGCCTCTTTTTGTCCACTTTGTAGTGGTGGGCTGATTCTTCTGAAATCATGAGGCAAAGTAAATCCTTCCCCTCTTAGTTTTTTTTTTTCTGTCATGTGTTGTGATTGCAGTGATTAGGAAGCTAGCCAGCATCTGTGTTTAATTGTTTTGAACATTTATTTTTTGCTATAATTTTTTTCTATGTAGATTTTTTTTCTATTCAAAGTGTCTCACAAAATCACTTTAAATTCAGGGACCAATCTGAGCTATAGGACCACACTCTCACGATGCAAAAGAACATGACACAAAAATTTTACAAGGTATCCCTCAAAGAACCCAGGAAGTCATGCTGCTCTTTAAAGTTGTTGTCACTGTTTAAATTTTTATCTTTACACATTTGGGAAATACTTACTGTTCTGATAGACATGAGTTACTATATCCTGAATTTTGAATAGCTTTGCATTAAATATTATTTATACCATATATAATATCCATAGTAACCACAAGGAAAAAAACACAGAAAAACATTGTAGCTATGCAAAAAGATAACTACTTATAGCAAACTTTCTCTATTGGTTAGTCTGACTGATTGTATAAACCAAAATACATAAATAAATAAGATATTTTAGATTGGAATAACTAAATTATCTAGGATATGTCTTACCTTCAAATGTCTATTATATTCACACATTCACCAATATTATTCATTACTACTATTACTACTAAAGTCTAAGCCTCATAAGAGAAGTAGTATGAGAAATTACTTTAATGAAATGCAGAAAACTATAAATCAGTGAGAAAGGTTACAAACATTCCTAAAAATTAAAACAACCCCCCCACACCAAATGTCCTTGAAATAACATATTAGTCAAAGTGAAAATTCAAACTAAATTTTCATATTTTTATACAAAACATCAATAATAGCTGTCAAATACAATTGAATTTTACTAAGCAGTTTGTGGGTATTTAAATACCCTGTGTGTTGCTGTCAATAAGTAAGAAAAAAGGTGACCAATAAACACTGAGCTGAAGATTCATAACAAAGAACAAAATAAACTAAAGAAGCAGAATGGAACAAATCGTAAAGATAGGTATACAGCCAAAGAGACATACTCTGGGTTGGGGTTAGAGCATTCACAGGAAGGACAAACAGGATAAAAGAGCCTCCCTCCTCCAGAGTGGGTGACAGCCTCTGAGGCCCGAACTATAGAAAACAGTACTGCTTGCCTTCCTTTGCTGCATGCTGATGAGTGGTCTCCTGTTGCTGCGGTTGCCTTCCTTCACTGAGACCAGAATCCAGCTTCACCTTTTCACGGTGCACCAAAGACATTTCAGCTTTTCAGTAACAGACTGGGACTTGTGAGGCACCAGTTTCAAGGCCAAGCAGGTACTGGATTCTCAGCCTGTCCAGCACACAGACAGTCATGGTGGGAATACCTAGCCACTGGTGTAGTCCAGTCTAATGGGACCCCATTATTTATGTCTTTTGAGTTTGCCTTCACTGGTACTAAGGAGCATCACATGAGTATTTAATTATAGCTCTCATTTTTGTCTTGTGGATGGAAAATCAACAATTAATAGGGCAGATAGAAAAGAGGTTTTTTTTTTTTTGGTCTCACGTGTTATTTATTTTTTCCATTTATTTGGTAATTTAATCTGTTTATCTCCTGATGCCAGCCCCTTCCTCCTCTCCCAGTCCCACCCTCATGCTCCTCCCCCTGCTCTTCCCTCACTTTTTTCTCAGAGAAGTGGACCCCAAGGGTTATCAACCCACTCAGGCACCTCTAGTCACAGCAAGACTAACAGCAAACTCTCCCACTGGGGCCTGACAAGACAGCCTACCTAGGGTAAAGGGATCCAGAGTCAGGCAACAGAGTCAGAGACAGCCCATACTCCCACTGTTAGGGTACCCACATGTTGACCAGGTTGTTCTCCTCCTGCGGGAAGGGGGGTGCCTCTCAGCAGCCCATGGAGTCAGAGATGAGAAGCCAGTGTGCCTGGAATGGCTAGCAAGAGCCATACAGGGATCACACACCCTCGGAACAGCTGATAGGTTGTTCAACTTTAATGCCAGAGAACAAAGGCTATATACCTGTAGGGGAGTGGGTGGAGACTCCAAGAATAGGTGTACATAATTGGTTGGAACTTCAAGGATGCTTGATTTGCATTATACAACATGCTTCTATTATAAGAGTAGAATGTCAGTGCTTAATTAACACATAGGCACAGAGAGGAGAGACCTAGCAGAGAGCTGTGTCAGAGGCCATATATCAATTGTGGCTAGAGTAGTCTGTGTCTAAAGACACTTTCCAGATGAAGTAAGGCAGAGAGCAAGGGATCCCACCGAGAAGAGGGGGTTGCTTGGCACCTTTGGCGCAAGCTCGTAATGGCTATCCAGTCCAGGCAAGATACTGCAACCTCAACCAGCAAGGTACCTCCAACATTACATATGTGTAGGGGGTCTAGGTCCAACCCATGCAAGCTCTTTGGTTGGTGATTCAGTCTCTGTGAGCCTCCATGGGCTTAGGTTAGTTGACTCTGTAGGTCTTCTTGTGGTGACCTTGACCCCTCCAGCTCTCTCTACCCTTCCTCCTCCTCTTCCACAGAACTCCTGGAGAGCTTGGCCTAATATTTGGCTGTGGGCCTCTGCATCTGTTTCCATCAGCTGCTCTATGAAGCTTCTCAGAAGACAGTTATGCTAGGATCTTGTCTGCAGTCATAACAGAGCATTATTAATCCTGACAGGGGTTGTCTCTCTCCCATGGGGAAGACACCATTTATTTATTCTAAAGAGTTGTTCGTCTAGGAAAAAAACTATATAATACAGTGAAAAAATGGATAAAATAGCCAAAAATATAAAATAAAAAATTAATCTTAGAAATTGTGACTCTGAGAAAAAGCAGGTAGCAATGCTAGAGGCAAAGAGTTAATCAAATCAGAATACAGTGGGAAGAATCATTAACTGATAAAACCAAACAAAGGAGCACATCACAGAATGGCTGCCAAAGCTAATACAGTAATACACCCAAACGTAGTGAGAACCGACAAAATTCCAAGATCTTTGGCATATACACAAGATAAAAACAAACAAACAAGAATTAAGAATGCATGGAATAAGAGAGCGGAGATAAATCTAAAGCCATAGAAATGCCAGCCAATGAAACTATAGCAGAAGTTTTCTCAAAGCAAGGAAAAATAAGCAACCCAAGAGGAATAGTTGAGAGTCCCAAATATAAGTCACCAGCAAAGACCCTTGCCATAGCATGTTATAGTAAAGTTATCAAAAATACGTAGCAAAGAAACAATATTAAAAACTGTAAAGGGAAAATGACAGTTCTCTTTGAAGGCAAAAACATCAGAATAATAGCCAGGAAAGCAGGGAGTATTGTATTTCAAGACCTGAAAGGAAATGATTGCCAGTCAGGATTGATAGACCTAAGAACATTTTAAGACAGCATAGTCCATGACAATGGAGTCAATGTTGCAGAAAAGATCTGTCTGAATACAGAGAGAAGATAAAGAGTCTCATTCAGTGAAGCACAGGAGAGAATGAACACATAAGAGCAATGCATGAACAAAGGAGGCTGGGATTCATCCCGGCCAACACAGCAAGTCAGAAATGCCCCAATGCTAACAGGAGAGGAAGCAATAATTAACAATTGTCCCACTCACCTAAACAACAAACACACAGGAAGTTCCTTCTCAAAAGTAACCCAATGCAAATACCCTAGACACAAAAATTAAAAGATGCAGACCAACTGCTGCATTAAAGCAAGGTCTGTCTTACTCAAAGAGATATGTCTATATGAAAGACACCTACAAACTGTCTAAGGGTGAAAGACAACCTGTCAGGGAACAAAGACACTCGTGCTGTCCACTCATCAAGAAATAAGAACGGACTCTTCATGTAGTAGGACCCTGATTAACTCCTCATGAAACCACTTCCTCTGTAGGAAACAAACCTTTGAGTTACAGAGAGAGAACTTTGTCTTGTTCGTGTCATAAGAAACTCAAGAGCCATAAATGTAACAGGGTCCAGCTGTTCTTGTGTGACCTCAGTGGAGACGGTAGAAACAGTGCTGCCTGCTCACCACAGGGAGGGCCCCTGGCAACCTTTATTGGAAGAAGTGGTAGCTGTTGATGCACAGTGACACTACTCTGTGAGCCAGCTTCGACACGTCTCAAATGGCCGGAAGTGAAATTGGCCTGGGTTTTGACTGAAGGTGCTCCACCATCAAGCACTTTGCCTAGTAGAGGAGAGAAGGCAAAGAGTAGCCTGTAGCCCAGCTGGATAATTCCCTCTGGATAATTACAAAGAGGAACACAGAGAAAGGTGTCATGTTCTTGTACTCCTCTGATTCATTTAATTTCTGTATGTAATTGGGTAATATTAACACATGATATATGTGCTTGATTTTGAAACAGGGTTTTACTGTGGAGCACAGGCTAACCTGTCTTGGCCTATCATTGGTGGAATTATAGGACTACCATTCAGTCTCATGAGTGAGTTAATCTCTTTCAGGGTGAACCTGAACCCCCATTTACACCAGGGGTCACTATCCATGGAGCTTTCCTCACTGGCCTGGAGCATGGTGACACATTTTTATTTAAGCCAGACCTACAAAAACTCACACACATACAATTCTGCTTCCACTTAGGAAGTTAGAGAGCAGCTCATTTGGGAGTAAAGATTGTAGCAACTGGTTTAAAAGTTCTTTAGAATTCACAGAAGTAAAAGGAGGAAAGACCACAACCCCAGTAAGAAAGGCTTGGGAATGAGACAGGAAATTATAATTCAAAAGAATTTCTTTGACACTTTGCAAAAGGGAAGATGTGTCTTGGTGAGGAACTCTGCCCATGTTCCTGGGACACCCATACAAAAATACCAATTTCAGCACTTACTCTACCTGTCTGTGCTTTGAGAGGAAAGAATAAGAAATGAAAGCCTGGTGAATGCCATCAGTTGCTTCCTCCTGCCCTTTTCGAAGCTCCAGGGACACACACTATCTTCTTTCCATGTTACATAAGAAGAAACTGGCTGGGTAGTGGTGACTCAGGCCTGTAATCCCAGCACTAGGGAGGCAGAGTCAGGTGGATCGGATCTCTGAGTTCAAGGCCACCTGGTCTAAGAGAGCGTTCCAGGACACTCTGTCTTGTGGAGGGAAAAAAAAAGATCCGCACAGAGGCTCTGTAATTGACACAGGGAGGACAAGAGGCAGAAGCAGGCTTGGTGCCTGGAATCCTGAAGTCCTTGCCTTGGTGCCTTCTTGTTCCTGAGATTTTCTGCCTAAGGTCATAATGGAAGGTAGCATGAGATGGGTTCAGCAGCCTGAGGTTTAAGATTTAAGCAAATGGTCACAATGCAGTCTAAGGAAGTGCTCAATGGTCTATGCTGAAAGGCGAGGTGATAGTGAGGTACTGGGACCCCGATCCACCTTGCAGACCAGGAAAGACTGAAATGAATGAAACTGTGCCTGCATGCCACCAATCCCAGCCATAGATTCAGGGCCATCTGTGTCCTCACCTGTGAAAGTAGTGCTGTCAATGTAGAGATTATGCATCAACCCCTAGGCACAGTTTATAGGAGGCACTGAGCCAAACTGTTCTCTCCCATTGAGTCTCAGAGGCAAAAATGTAATCTGCCCTGCATCTAAAGAGCCCCAGAGAGGCCCTGGGTCTCTAGCCTGTTCTTCACTGCATGGTCAACAGAAGAGCAGAGAAGTTCGTGTGGAGTTCACTGTGCTCTGAGGCCCTTCATTTCATCTTCCACGAGGGAGCTCTTAAGTTTCTTGTCCTGCAGCCAAAAGCAGGCCAGTGTTCAAGTGAGCTTATCTGACTTGCACATTAATTATCTTTTATTACACCAGTAGGCTTTCGCTGTCCCTTTCCCCTTCCTTAGAAGCCACGTGGCCCCAAGGAGACACTTCTCAAGAGCTTGCTGAAGGGAAAGCACCTTCAATAAATTTGTCTTAAAGTTCTGTCTGGAGTTTGAACCTCAAGCTGTCCCCAGACGTGTCAGAGGCCTTGCATCTCCCACAACAGAGCTGTGTTGAGATGGAATGAAAAATCTTACAAAAACTGAAAGTGAAATGAGGAAGGCAGATTGAGCAATCAATGGAAGGCCAGAGCCAGCGAACCAACTTCAGGGTAGCAAAAGATGTAGAAGAGAGAAAGTCAGGAGAGTGCTCCTGGGGGAGTCCAGCCCTGCCATGCTCTGAGGGCAGCCTCCGGGGACACAGATGACAGGAAATGACCCACCCCTGTGGTCACTTACTCCAAAGGCCCAGACCTTCAAAGTGTTCATCTTGGAATGGATGAGTCTGCAGACACCCAGCGGCTGCGCCTTTCCTTTCGCCCTAAGAAAGGAGAAGAAATGAAAGTGGGGTGTGTTCCCATCGCTCCGCAGAAGGAGGGTGCCTGGGTTGGGGTCTGCAGGGATGGAAGGCTGCTGGCTGCTACCCTCCTGCTGGCCCTGTTGTCCAGCGGTTTCACAGTGATGTCCTTGTACCGGTTGGCTGCCCTGCAAGCCGACCTGATGAGCCTGCGCATGGAGCTGCAGGGCTACCGAAGCTCTGCAACACCTGCGGTCACAGGGGCTCCAGGGGCCACCAAGGGAGCCGAGGTGAGTTCACTCCTCCTCTCCACATCAGGCAGCCCCAGCACACCGCTCCCGGCTGCTGTCGAGTAATGGGGTGGTGTCTCTCTTCCTAGCTCCTGGCACAGGCAGCTCCTGGACCCCACAACTCCAGCCTGGGCCGCAGGAACAGACGCTCCTTCCAGGGACCGGAAGAAACAGGTATGACTAGGCGCAGCAGTGCTGCGTGCTGCGTGCTGTGCACGCCTGCAGCCGCCGTGGGGGGCGAAGCACTTTGCGTAGTTTGTAGCAGATGCAATAGGATGCATGGTGTGTCTTGTCCTACGATGAGCAGGGTGCGTGGCCAGGAGGACTCTGTGCTCTGTGGGAGCTGACAGGGAACTAGGGTGCACGCGTCCCCTCCCGGGGATAGTGTGCTCAGGGACTCAGTAGCGGAGCTCTTCCTGTCCCTGCAGAGGGACGTGCCCACCTGCATCTCAGTCCCTTCCCAAAGGTGTGCAGATTTCCCACTTTCCAGCAGAGTTCAGATGTGGACAAACCCTGCACCATGTGGGGTAAACTCTTGTTTCTGTAACACGTGCGCACGCACACTCGGAGTGGGGGCAGGCGCGCGACTCGCAGAGTTGACAAAGACTGGGGTTGAGGCAGCCTCTCCAGATGCGATGTAATTTCCTTGTAATTGCTCTGCAGTGGCTTCGGTGACTGTACATTCCCTAGCAATTTGCAGAGTGGGGGAGTTTACTGGAAACGCTCGTTTCTCCCTGCGTCACGGGGGAAAGCAGCAATACTTGTCACACTCCCGCGGTTGCCCACATCTTTATTCATATAAAAGCATTTTACCTGATAGCCTGAGTTAAAAATAATTTACAAGCCATACAAACAACAAAAATCATTGGTTCGCTAAGCGACAAGCCAAAAGAGTATGGAAATATTACATACGTTGCAGAGCCAAAAATCTGGCACAGTTTCGAATTTACTGTATGTAGTGTGAGCTACCGTCTACCTTTTTTTTTTTCTGAAATAATTACAGCATATATACTGCAATGTACACAATAATAGCATGGTACCACGGTGCATGTAATAGCAGCACATAGACCACAAAGCATGGAATACCAGCACATAATTCCAGAACGTGGAATAACACCCCATGTACCATGCTGTGTGTGTAATGATGGCACATAACCACAGTGCATGCTCTGGCAGCGCCTGTAACTGTGGTCCAGCAGTCACAAGGTGTAGACCCCGCCGTGCTTTTTTATTTTCTAGCAAGCTTCTCACCACTCTCTCTGTGATTCCCTTAGCCTAATCTACTGTTCATTTTTTTTAAATAGTGAGTTTAATTATTACCATGACACACGAGATATTATGTTTTTTTTTTTTTGTATCTCTTGTTTCTGGGGAATTATGCATTCGATAGAATTACGATTTATTATCTAAGTTCCTTATTGTGAACTCTTTGGGATGACAGGTTTCCAGGTAACCATTAGCATTTCACCCTTTAACCTTCATCCTGATACTTTTGTAGTTTCAACTAGCTTCTCAAATTTGCTTGTAAACTTAGTAAATGTAATGTATAATTAGTTTTTAATTTTTATTTATCTTTTCTAATTTTTGATTGGTTGGTTATCCTAAGTTTTACAGTTTAACATTGATGTAAATATTTTCACCACCATGTCTTGTGTGATCTTCAAATCTGTACAGAGCTGTTGCATGTGTTAAGGAGATGTTTTGTTTGTTTCCTTTGGTTTATCAAGTTCAAGCACGTTCTCCCCTGGCTCCCTAAGTAGTAAGCTACAGCTGGTACCACTTGTCTTTTGTTATGACTAAGGGCCCCTGGCTGGTAACTCATTAATCCCTCCGCCTTTTGTTGTGGTAAATCCTCTCACAGCGTGTGGCTTCCTCCTTTATCCCCCCCCCACCCCCTTCCTACTGTCGTCTCAAAAAGTAGGCAACTATTCTCTGTGACTCCTGTGCTGGTGACCTTGCCACATGGAGTTCTTTATATATGGCTGAATTTGTGTCAGATAGTTTTATCACCAGCTTGTTCTCCTACCTATCTGCTTGAGATGGACTAAATAGCTTTATATTTCAATGGCGTCAATGTACAGTCAGGTCAGAATGCCACCATGGCCTTAAGACTTCTCTGCCACACATCCAGGTGTCTAAAGACTGGTTTCAAAATAAACCACAACTTCACCATTCTAAAGAGGACAGAGACTCATTTTAAAAGCGTTAATAGGAAAAGATAGCAGAGAACTTTGTTGTATGTCTTTAATCCCAGCACTTGGAAGCTAGAGGCAGGCAGACCTTTGTGAATTCAAGACCTAGTCTGATCTGTATGGGGTTCCAGATGAACAAGGGCTACATAAGAAGGAAAGGAAGAAAGAAAGAAAGAAAGAAAGAAAGAAAGAAAGAAAGAAAGAAAGAAAGAAAGAAAGAAAGGAAGGAAGGAAGGAAGGAAGGGAAAGAAAGAGAAGGGGGAGGCATTCTAGGGTTAAATATCCTGTAATGATATATTTTCAAAATTCTCCCATTTGCATATTTTATAGATTTGTTATTTTATGCATCCAGGTTGATGCAATTGTGAGAGGGAAATTAGTTAATAATTGTTAAAATTTAGAGAATAATGTACTGTGAATGTGTGATATACATATTTTATTTTTTGTTCACATATATTTTCCTAATATTCCTAAACCCAAGATGGGAAGGTTGCAGATATGAGACTGAAGGAAATGAAATGTCTCCTGTTCCTTGCCAGTTAAAGTAGTGACTCTTGTTTTATATACCATCTTTTTGAATTAGGAAATTTTATTTTGTTATCAGTTACTAGAATGATTATCTACAAACACACAAGAATTTTCTATTGGTGTTTAATAATTTTCTTAATTGAGAAAGTTTTATGCATTTTTATAAATTTTTGTTACACATCTAGTTGTTCTGATTTGTTTTCTGTGCACTTAATAACCTTGGGGTGCTCCTTTTACTGTGAAAGTCCTCATCAAGGCTCTTACTTGGCAGCTGCTTGTGGGTGTTCCTGAGCTGGAGCAGACATCTACATCCTCTCTCACGTCCTGACGGCAGTGGAAAGGAAGGGTGGACCTTCAGTCCACTTGCCAAACTTTCCAGTCATCTGTGGACAAGTATCACTTTTACTTACTTTTAGAACTTAGTATTTTAGCATACTTTTTAAAAGTTATTTTGAATTTCAAATTACATTTTATTAAGCTTAATGTATTTTATAAGGTCATCTCTATTACCGTATAATAAACAGAAATGTGGGGAAATCCAAGATTAAAAAATTGCCAAATAGCTTATCATAGCCAACAATTCACTTTTAATCCTTTAAATGTGTTTGGAAAGATTCCTAATTTAAAAAAATAAAAACCATAGCAATACAATTGAAAATATTACATAATCCAGTTTCCTAAAAAATGGCATCACATTGACCTGTGCTTTGAGCCCTCACCAGCTATGATTTTATTCATCCCACCATCCAAATAAGAGCATCTTTAGAGCCTAAAAAGGTGACCTCTTTCAAACAGCTTAGTGCCAAACAAAACTAGCGTGTCCTTCCAGCTACTCTGGCGCCCAGGCTTGCTGAGGCTGAAGAGTGAGTTCAAGCCCAGCCAGAGGCAGTTCAGTGAACCCTGCCTCAAGCCTAAGTTAAAAAACGCCTGGGAGGCAACTTAGAGGTTCAGCCTTTGCCTCCCAGGCACAGGGTCCCAGCTGCAGTACCCAGTATTTGCCACTTGTTAGTAAACAGGAAATGTAGAAGTATCTGCTATAGATTCTAGAAAGACAAAAGTCTTTTTTAAAAAAGTTATTGTATTTATTATTCTGTGGATAACATTTATCAGAGCTGCTTCCACAGCTGTAGTAGTAAAATAGGGGTGGAAACAGGAACAGTTCTGAGACATGAAGGGTGGCGAAAGAGCCACAGGGGCCCAAAGGTCACAAGAGTACAAGGACTGTGGTGGTTCAAGGTTTACGACTTTGCAAGAATCATCTGATTTCCAAATACTTATTGGACAACTCGGGTCAATCTATTTTGTTTTTAGCCATTTTTACGCAGACTTCTCAGTTTGGAATTGGCTTTGGCTTTTAGAGAGTTGCAAAGATAGCTCAGAGCCATGGGGAACACCTCTGTCCAGCTTCCCCGAAGTATGTGGCACCAGGCCCCAAGCAGCAACCCAGGCTAATGCTCACCTAGGAACGGAACACGAGATGAAACTTGGTCGTTCACATTCCACCCAGGTGCTGCACTGCATTTAACAATCTTAAATGTTAGTAATTAGAGGATGGCACACACAAACCTAACAACCAAATATTGGAACATGAAGATTTTCTTGGATAAGTAAAAATGTCACTACTATTTTTGAGTGGCCTTTCTGGATCTCCATAATCCAGTCCAAGGGAAGGAAAGCTTCGATGTCTGCCAAGTTGGAAATGTCTAGTGTTGACCTAGCCCTTCCGGCATAGCTTGCTGTGCAGGCTGCACCATGTCTGTGAAAGAATGCAGTGCAGAACTCCACCATTTAGGTGAACTTGAGCCTCCTACTAGGCGTGGGTGGCCCCTTCCTAGAACAGCTGGCTGTTGCTAGGTGATCTTTGACCCAGACTTCTCTCAATGTTTTTTTTTTTTTGTGTGTGTGTGTGTGTCTTCTTCTTTCCTTCAGTGGGCAGGCTCTCCTGCCCTGTGCATGTGTGTTGCAAGAGCTGGCATCTGTTCAGTTTCCAAAACTGTCTTTAAAATTGAAAATACTGATCTGATAACCAAATTTCTGAACCCTGTCCTGGTTGAGCTCGAAGTTTTGGGAAATGAGAGCCAGGAAGCCAAGCCAGTCAATGCAGCCAAATGCAGTAGTGAATCTGTTCTCTAGAGTCATCCATTACTGTGAGATACACAGAGAAAACAAATGAGTGACATGTGTAATTTGTTATAATATTGGAAAATGGTCAGCATGTTGAAAAAGTAGATACGATCATTTTCTGAGTATCAGAACTATGCAGGATACTGGGGACATCTTTCTAGCTTTCCTTCAGTCAACACTTCTTCCTGGTTTTACCTTTTGCGCTTTTCAGGCATGAATAAATATTTTCAAAATGATTTCATAATTTGCAATGAGATGCTGTTTTTATTAATAATTCCAGATGGTTGATATATAGGTTACTTTTAAGTTAAATTGATATTACATGAATCATCTAAGAAGAGATTCTTCCTGGTGGTTAAATCATGTAGGAGACCCAGACTGCCCTGAGTGGCATTGTCCCCTGGGTGGGAGGTAGTGAGGTATGGGAGAATGAGGAAAGCCCTCCAACCACAGGGAGCAAGCAAGGAAGTATGTGCTCTCTCTCTGCTCCTGACTGCGGATGTGGTGTAGTGGCTGCTTGAGTCCCTACCTATTTTCTCCAAATAGTGGCATGTAACATGCAATTGTAGGCAAATAAGCCCTCTCCTCTTCTGCATTGATCTAAGTATGTGTCATAGCACCATCAGTGAACCCGGGACAGCTGAGGATATTCGTCTCTATATCTAGTTGTTGTTATAGGCAAGTTCCTACCTAAAAGAGTTCCTAGGGGCAGGTGCAAGTCCAGAAGTGGTGTCCTTTCTGGGACATTAGCTGGCTGATCGAGTTAGGCAGATCCCACTGTTAGGATGCCACTGTGTAGCCACTCTAAAGTAAAAGATGAGTCAGAGGAGCCAACATGGCAAGGTATGTTTCCCGTGAAGTTCTGGATGCTGTCCTTTACCCTGCAATACACTTTTTCATTAGGCAAAACCATGGTTTTTATTTGACATTAAGACTAAATGCATATTAATTAGGTAAACTGACAGGATTCACTATAACAGCTTCATACCCGATATCATGCACTTGGATCTTAAACGCACCTCCCCCAACTCCCCTTTACATCCTTCCTATGTATCCTGTAACAGTTTACTCTGAGACTGGAACATTCCATCCTGGATGAAACTATCTAAATAGGAAGGTATATGTTCAAAATAGATCCAGGAAGTCCCTGAAACTGACCAAATTCAGTAGGCTCCTACCTGTTAGAGTAAGCAATAAAAGCCTATGGTCCTTCTCAGACTGAAGGACTCTGAGCTGCAAAGATGACTCTGAGACTATCCCAGCTACCTGGAAGAAGCAGAAACCAGCCAGGCTGCCTGGAAGAGGTTTAGGCCAACTGAGGTACCTGGAAAGGACACTCTCCAACCTGTTGAGCTGCCTGTAGTCTGTGCAGTGAGCTCTAGACTACCAACTTTGTGAGCTGTCATCCACCCTGGGGTAGGCATTGGTGAACCATTTCTGCTCCTGTAAGTAACCCCAATTAAAAAAACACAAAGCTCATGGTTTACCAAGTTGTACTTTGATGGCATTCATACTCTGGTCTGTCATGGGTTCTTTATCTGGGGTGAGTAAGCTCATCTGTTTCAGCTGCCCAGGAGAGGTTTTGTCACACACTATGTAGGCTCTTTCTTCTTTTCAAATAATCCCTCCTTTACTTTTGTGTTTTATGTGTTTTTGTGATTGTTAAAATGTTGTATATGTGCTTTGCATATATCATGCTGTATACATAAATGTATATGTATACATAGATTTCACATATGTGAACAAATATGCACACTTATCTTCCTTATACTGTCATATTTTACTTAGCGATCTATAGTCCATCCATTTTTCTGAAAATGGCATAATTTATTTCATGTCTGAATAAAACTCCATTGTGTATACGTATATGTGTATCACATTTGTAATGTTCATTTTTAGATGGACATATACGTGTAGCTATTATGAATAGCTGTAGAGTATCCATGAGCATGCAGACTTCTGCACAGCACTAGACTTCTTTGTGAATATTCCCAGGAGTAATAACATATTGTAGATGAGTCAAGGGAAGCCCAGGGCAGTTGGAGGACTCAACAAAGTTAGCACAAAAAGTTTAAAATCATAAATTAGTAAATTATTATATACATTTATACATAACATATAAAATACCAAATTGGCAAATGAATGAGTTCTTTACCTTTACCACAAAGTGCCTGTAAATTTCAATATGATATGATTTTGATAACACCACAAACTATATATCAGGTAAGTGACAGATCTGCAGTCTGGTGCGGTCCAGCCTTTTCAGGTACAGATGATCAACAGTGTGCCCTGATTCTTCTGTGTGAGCTCTTTCTTCTTGGTTGTAACAGTAACAGGACAAGTTAGTTACTTGGGGAACCAGCAGTTATTTTCAAATATAGACCTTCACTTCACTGGCAGGAATAAACTGCTTCTGTAACTTTCTCAACCATGGACAAGAATAGTTCAGTTGGGTTTGAGGATTGTATAGATTTGGAAAAAACATACCCAATATCCCAGGCTATGGGAATGAGACAGAAGTAGGAAGCAGAAAAGATTTTCTGAGCTGTGTTATGATTATAGGCATGGTGACACACCCAGTCCGTCTTGTGAACATGGAGTTATGGGGGTGCTCATCTGTTGCAATATCTTTTCAAGTCTGGCTTTCCTCTGTTCTTGACGTGATTGCCAAAGTAATTGTCAGGACGCACTGTGGGAAGTTTGTGTTGCAGAGAAGAGCTCTGTGTGTGACATTCTTTTCCTGTGAACCAGTCATAACCATCCACAATTACATCACTAGCTCTGTTTGTACCAGGCTTAGCTTTGCTGAAGTATGATACAGTCAACCAAATGCAGCTCGAAGGCCTAGGATTCTGATACATAAAGCAGCAGTGCACATTAATGGCTTCCTTCCTGTTTCAAATCAGGTCTTTCAAAATTTCATGGTTGCAAAGTATATGAATGTTATATTGCAAGTTATAGCTTTTAAATGGGGAGACAAGCTTTCCACATGGGTAACGTTTAAGCATCCCAACCAACACTGTGAATAGTGTTGGCTTTCCTTTCCACCAGTGCGGAGTGAGGGCAGCTGCCTTCATCCTTTTGGAATTTTGTTTTGTAAAGTACTTACATCGCCAAAGCAATCTTGGCCTTTTAGACACATTATGCAGTGTTTTTATGAATAAACACTCTTGCGATCTAAAATGTGACCATCCTCAGATTAGTTATCATGATTTTAATTGTCATCATGTCATGATTTCCAGAAGTATGCTTTGAGAAATGTCTTCTTGTGGCTCAGAAAGTCTCTGATGAGTGCTACTGCCAATTTAGCTGAGAAGAAAACTATGTAAAGCACTTTGTATCATTTTAGTTGTGGGAGAGAGAGAGGAATTTCTTAAACCAGTGAAATACTGAACACTATCAATGAATTTCACAGTGGGTATCAATATCTGTTTCTTCACTAGACTATGCATCTCTAAAGTGGCATGGCTAAATAGCTACACTATTGGGAAATACAACAGTTGTCTGAGTTTGGTTCATTGTGCAGCAAATCTTTTGTTAAACAACTACAGGTATCATAAAATAAGATGTAGGCGCTGTTTTTTAAACTTTATTTTATCTGAGGTTCCTTAAGCCTCTACCTTCCTTCCAACCCCCAACTTTAGGAGAGAAAGGTTAGAAAGGAAAAGGGATGCAGACCTCTTTAGACTTAGTTCTGGCTGGTTAGCATCATTGGGTTCTTTGAGAAAATACCAATCTCAGCAAAGGGCAAATGCAGAGGATGAACAAGCAGACTTCTTTTTTTAAAAATTTGTATTAATTACAGTTTATTCACTTTGTATCCCCCCGGTACCTCCCTTCCCTCCTCCCCTCCTAATCCCACCTTCCCTCTTCCCACAGGTGTCCCTCTCCCAGTCCACTGATAAGGGAGGTCCTCCTCCCCTCCCCCCTGATCCTAGTCTATCAGCTTTCATCAGGAGTGGCTGCATTGTCTTCTTTTGTGGCCTGGCAAGGCTGCTCTTCCCCTCAGAGGGAGGTGATCAAAGAACAGGCCAATCAGTTCCTGTCAGAGACAGTCCCTGTCCCCATTACTATGGAGGCCACTTGGACACTGAACTCCCATGGGCTACCTCTGTGCAGGGGTTTCAGGCCATCTCTGTGAGTGGTCGTTGGCTGGAGTATCAGTTTCAGAAAAGATCCCTGTGCCCAGACTTTTAGGATCTGTTGCTGTCCTTGTGGAGCTCCTGTCCTCTCCAGGTCTTACTTTCTCCCACTTCTTTCATAAGATTACCTGTACTCTACCCAAAGTTTGGCTATGAGTCTCAGCATCTGCCTCGATACCCTGCAGGGTAGAGCCTACAAGCAGCCTTCTTTCTTCTCTGCCTGTATCCTTAAAGCCCTCATTCATTCTCTCTCTCCCACCCCATGGCTCTCATATTTATACCTTCTCAGAATCCTCAGAATTCGACTATCTGCAGCTGGCAAAGACCATGCCCAGCATGAGGCAATTATCAACTGTGGATAAACTAAGGGATCCCCATATCCCACACTTTCGATTAAAACAGAAACATATATAATATAACTGAGTTTTTAAAGAAACCAAAACTTCCACCTCAGGAAGATCTGTATTGAATGACTCTTATAATAAAGAACTGGAAAAAAAATTAATGATTTCAAATTAAAAACAAAACAAAACAAAGCCCAAAGACTTGGGTACCTGAGGTTCTGGTACTGAACAACCAGCTTGGTGACCCATTTTCTCCTCTGAGGAACACTTCTTAAAACAATTTTTTTCTTCAGTAGATATTTTTTTCATAAGGGTTAGACTTCTCATGATACGTGCCAAAACCTTTTTTTCCCCCAATGTGTAGGCTAGAGCCAAGTTTTATTTCAAGCTGAGTTAAATTATGATATTACCTACCAGTTTGACGGTAGGTTTCAAAAGACACACTTGGTAGGACACAGATATCAGGGTTGTGGAAGTCTCCCAGCGGACCTAATGAAACAGTCAGAGAAGAGTAGTTGCAACAGGAAGTTCATGCATCTTGCCTTTATTAGCATCAGTTAGTACAAAATGCTCTGCTGGTGTTCTAGCATGTCCCCAGGTGTGTGACTGGGCTCTGTTAAGGTCCATAGTGCTAACGCTTCTGACAGGGTTATTTTGTGGTTGCGCTATAGGGTAGGGTGCTAAGATTTTACTGTCATCACTTCACTTAGTTGTCAGACACACACACACACACACACACACACACACCATCGCATGCACAAACAATGGAAAGATAGAATTTGGCAATTTACCTTTGTCTTTGTTTGACATCCTGCCATTTCCAGTGTGGGGCAAAAGACGAGATCCGTGCACACTCACTCGGCACCAGTGCTACCCACAGGACGAGCTGTGGCACCTCAGAAACAGCAGCTACCTAAGAACAACTTCTGGGAAAACCAAGTTTTGTAGGACTTCCCTGGATCCTCTGCAGTTTGGGTGCAAGGGCTGTAGGCATTGTGTTCTTTCCTTCCTGCGAGCTGTTCTTAGTCACAGCTGCTCAGCCTGCTGTCAGGCTTCTCTGGGTTTTCAATGAAGAGCTGTACCACTGTGGCCAACCTGGTAAATCCTTTTCCTGGCACAGGCCCAAGATGGGACAAAGATGAGAACAAACAGTTCTCTGCAGCAGTTCAAGTGTGAGGATGCTCTCAGCCTCAGTGCCTTCCAGAAGCTTCACTTTCTCTGCTGCAATCAGAGTGGCCCAAGTAACACAAAAAGAAGTTACCAGGCCACAGAGAAAGGCAATGCAGCTGGTCCTGATGAGACCTGATAAGCGAGGGTCAGGTAGAAGGGGAGGAGGACCTCCCCTGTCAGTGGACTTGGAGAGGGGCTTTGGAGGAGAAGAGGGAGAATGGGATTAGGAGGAGAGGAGGGAGGGGCTACAGCTGGGATACAAAGTGAATATGCTGTAATTAAATAAAAAATAAATTTTAAAAAGAAGTTAGAAAACTTCACTGTTCTAAAGAAATTGTAATTTTTAATGATATATTTCCACCTTTCAATGCCAAGGGAGGAT
Organism: Pachyuromys duprasi; assembly: GCA_028658305.1. Taxonomy (NCBI): domain Eukaryota; kingdom Metazoa; phylum Chordata; class Mammalia; order Rodentia; family Muridae; genus Pachyuromys; species Pachyuromys duprasi. Next base: position 114,840,815 of record CM053764.1, on the reverse strand, counting down.
TTATGAATGTTCTTTCTTCTATGACTTCTCTTTAACGGTTTGTGTTTAACAGCTCAAGATTGGTACATTGTTATGTTGTTATTTCAAGGTTCAACTATAAGAACATTTTCAGTTGAACACTGAGACATAGCAAGCATTCCATACCATGATCAGTTCTTAGCATGACGGTATGCTCATCAGGAAGATATGCATCAAGTACTGTTTCATTGGACTAAAGACCTCATACACAGAGAAACTCTGTATGAAACCTTCCTTAAAAGCAGACATGTACAGTGCAGTTTTATTCAGCCACAAAGAAAAAAATTATGTCATATGCAGGAAAATTGACAGAAATGGAGATCATCATACTGAGAAAATAAGCCAGATGTCCCAGCCAAGATGAATGTAGTATTTTCTCATATGGAAACTACAGTGTAAACACACACACAGGCATGCACATGTGTGTGTGCACACACACAAACAGACATACATAAGCAGAAGGGGTATTAATTGGGAATTAATTGGGAAAAGGAGATGGACTCATAGGAGGGGTAACAGAGGGCAATGAGAAGTGATTGTGGTCAGAGTACATCATATATTGAAGAAAAATCACTTTATGGATGTCAGCACTGTACAGTGAGGGTATGCTAAGCTTTATTAACAGTGTTTTAGAGGGGACAGTGTCACTAGGCAGCTCTGGCTGGCCTGGAATTTGCCATGCAGACCAGCCTGCCTATGAGTAGAGATCACTCTGGTCTGCCTCCAGGGTGCTTTTTATTTGTAGTGCATGCTTAGATTTATGACCTGCATTTGCACAGGCATTTACTGCTTCTTGTGGCTCTCAATGTGTGGATTGACCTGATGATTCCAAGAGGTTTTATTGACTGTGTAGCCTCAAGAAACTTTACATCATATTTCTAAAGTTGTTCCCCCCTTTTTCATCCAAGATACACTGGCAAAACAAAACAAAACAAAACAAAAAACAAAAACCAAAAAAACTTGACATTGGCTCTAGAGCAAAATAAAATCTAAACTTTGGTCCCATTCCTGGTATCTCTGAGGTCTGAGAAAGCAGCCTCCACTCTCTAAAGCTAGCCTCCCAGAACCTAATTCTTAGAGTTCTTGTCTATGCCCAGGGCACAACAAGCCTTAGGATGGTACTCACTGCTTCTGCCTGGCAGCAAATTCTGGCAGTTATTTTCATTTTCAGATATGACAAAAATCTTATTTTTTATAGCAAGTCACTATTTAATGTTATATTTTTAAAATAAAAAATCATTTTAGAAAATCCTTATAAACTTAACTCTTCAAGTATGAGATGGATGTAAAAGCCAGGACCTGCCCATTCTGCAGCAACCCCTCAGTGTACATGTTATGGCTTCCAGCTTAGTGTTTTCATGGGATTCCTGAGTGTGCGAATGAGTGAGTCTGATTCTTGTGCCCTCTCTTGGTCTCTTTTCCTTCTGTTGGTTAATCCTGTCCAACTTCAATGTCATAGTTTTTGTTTCATATTATTATATTTTATTTTGTTATCTTTAAAAAATGAATGAATGAAATGAAAACCTAGCCACTAGGGTTAAGGTTAACAACTCAACTCTCATTTACACCTGCTGGGAGAGGGAAGGCCAGTTTCCTTCAGTAGAGTGACACTGGCTACATCACCCACTTCAGGGCAAGCTTCAAGGTCAGGAGGAGTTGACCAATATATAATGGACTCCAGAGGTTGTGTGTGTGTGTGTGTGTGTGTGTGTGTGTGTTCTTTTATTTGGTTACAGCTTGATGGAGGTTTTGCTTGCTTGTATTTGTTTGTTTGTTTATGTTGTTGTCTCTGGGTGGTGTTTTATTTTGTTTTCTTGGTTTTGAGGGGTTTTGTTGTTGTATTGGGTTTGTGTTTGGTTTTGGGTTTTTTTGAGAAAGAAATTAAAGTTTGATGGGTAGGGAGTATGGAGAGGATCTGGAGGATCTGGAAGCAGATGCTGAGACTTACAGTCAAACTTTGGGCAGAGCTCAGGGAGTCCTATGAAAGAAGTAGGGGGATAGAAGGTCACGGAGGGGACAGGAGCCCCACAAGGAGACCAACAAAGCTAAAATATCTGATCCCATGGAGTCCTGCCTGATGCACCAGCCAGGGACTATACATGGAGAAGACCTAGATCTCCTGCTCAGATGTAGTCCATAGGCAGCTCAGTCTCTGTGTGAGTCTCAGAGTAAGGAGGGGCCTGCCTCTGTCATGAACTCAGTTGACTGCTCTTTGATTACTTCCCCCTGGCGATGCAGTCTTCCCAGGCCACAGAGGAAGAGGATCCAGGCAGCCCTGATGAGACTTGATAAGCTCTGGGCAGATGGCAGAGGCGAACTCCCCCTTTCAGTGGACTAGGGGAAGGGGATAGGGGGAAAGAAGCGGGGGGTGGGTGGGACTGGTAGGAGTTGAGGAGGGGGCTATATATTCTATCGGGATATAGAATGAATAAATTATAAAAAAGAAAAAAGAAATAGAGAACACAGAGATGCAGAGAAGAAAAATAAACAAAAAGGAGAATAAATTTGCTTTAGAAATATTTCAAAGGAACTGAGACTGAATGCTACAGATGGCTTCTCACTGTATCCCCAAAACATTGAAGCCTCTCCTTGGGTGTCAAGAACTCTGGGTGTTCAGATACCAGTAAGGGACTAATTTTACAAAGATGCCTTAAGGACACCATCGTGCAAGTAGTGTGAAGTGTTAGTGCTTCTGGGGAAACAGGGTTAGCTGTGTCCTCTGTCTTCTTCAGGGCCCCATTGCTTCTGCCAATAACTAAAACATTGTGTCTTTTGCTTTGCAGTCACTCAGGACTGTCTGCAGCTGATTGCAGACAGTGACACGCCGACTATACGGAAAGGTAATGACCAGCCCTGCTCTGTGTCCACTTGGGCTTCAGTCCGGTGTAGCTTATGCTTGTAAGTTTCAGGTCTAAGGTGAAGTCTGAGCTGCAGTGCCCAGCAGCTACACTCGAGACTTCTTATAACACAGACCTTTTCTCTATGACTAGGGCCACAGCAAACACATGGGCTCAGGGACATGAATATTTAATCTTAGATAAGCAGAACAAACTGAGTTTTGCTGTTTTGCTTTTTTTTTTTTTTCTGGGGAAGTGCTGGCTTCTGACAGGTCAGACAGCTATCTGCATGCATCCGCCCATGATACTTGGCTGCAGAACTCTAATGGGATGGAAATGAGGCTGCCCTGTCCTAGAGGTGTAGTTGAACAGTTTTTAATGTTCAGTGGGTACTTATGATGGATTACCCACCCTTTAGAGGGGAATGCTTTCAAGTTGATTTCTGCTGTCTTGAAGATGTGCTAGTTTTAACTTCAGAAACAGAAAAGTAGTTTCTCTAATAGGAGCCAGACACAAGAATACACTTTTCACCCCATTTCCCAAATAACGCCACCCACAATTTTGAGCCAGGGGAAGGTCCGTGCCACAGGGCTCTGTTGATAAGCCCCTGGGAAGCAGCTAGCTGTTCCTTCCAGTATTTTGGAGGACTCACGTGGCTCTTCGCCGCATTGCTAAACCCGACGCCCTGCTCCAGAAAAAACCTTTTCTCTCCCTATTTAGTCCAGTTTCTTATGGATTCGAGTCGCCACGCTACTCTCATAAACAGCAGCACACTGAAAAGTAAATATTTGGAGAACAGTGATTCATTGCAGTTTTGACAACACAAAAATGTTGTAGAAAGGAATGATCCCTCCAGGCTGCATAGTTGATCTTCAGTTAACTTGCACTAGGGCACAAAAACAGGAGGTTCACGGCAACTTTTTCATACATGTGTCTCCCGCCGCCCTCCTTATCCTGCTTGAAGATCTGCCCCTCCCTTCAGCTTTCTTACCACAGGTGTCCCTACACGTTTTCCTCTCACTTCCTATAGACCTCCTCCTTATTCATAGTCTGGTATTTTCTACATGCATGCACATATACATACATGTGAACAGGCATGTACATACCCCATGTACACATGCCTGCACACACATACTTCATATACACACATAAACAACGCATACATACACACGTCAGAATCATGTTGTATTTGTCTTTCTGGGTCTGTGTTTCACTCAAGACAGGGACCTCCAGTTCCATCCATTTACCCGTGAATGGAATAATTTCATTCATCTTACATCAGGATAAGACCCCACTATGTACATGTCTACTTATTTGTTGATTTGTTATTTATCTTACATACACTAATTAAGAATATACAATGACTGAGTGGCTGATATATTAGTGTCTGTATTGAAGAAAATGTATGTGGGTTTTACTTTGATGGCGTTTGACCATCAAAGTAGGGAGAAAAGAGAAAAGAAGCAACCCCATAAGTTAGCAAGTAAAGACCGTAAAAGGGAAGCTGGGAAGTAAAAGAAATAGAGGCAGCTAATGCACAGGGACTTCTGAGTCCTTGACCCCACAGCTGGAGTTTGAGACCACATGTGATGACCAGGAATGGGGAAACACGTCAGGACAGATAATGAGTGCAGGTTGACTCTGCATGAGTCTTTGCATTTATACGCGTGTACATAATTTTAATAGTGTTAAATGCCAAACAAATACCAGACCATCTGAAAAGCTATGATTGTTTATAGCTTTTTGTTTCCAAAAACCATGTTTGTAGTACTCAGAAACCATCAACTGATTCTCTAAGAGGAGAACTCAAGCTAAGTTCTAAGAAGAACAGCTGAAGAACTGAAGACAACATTTAAAACAAAGCTTAGGAAAGATTTGCTCTACACATTCGTCAAAAGGGGGAAAAAACAACCTAAATCCACATAAAACACTGCATCCTCTTTGCTTTATGCCATGGGTGCAGGTGTGTAGGCCTGGGCTGCTGCCAGAACTCCATGGCCTTTTTCCTGTATAGGCTGGTTTTGTCTAGCCAGCTGAGCATGTGAACACACACATGAGAACTGTGCTGTGCAATGGTTCTATAGTGAGGAGTCCAGTAACTTTACAGGAGAGAGACTTACATGTGAAGGGAGTTTGCATGCTGTGAACCACTCGCCCTTGCAATGGGCAGCAAGTCTTTCCCAAACAGATAACATGTTTTTTATCTTACTGCTTAGTATATCATCTGGACTCTTAGGTGAAGTCTCATAAGTTCTCAAGAGCACAAACAAAGAGAAGGATGATTTGTATTCTTATTTTAAGTATGAGTGATGATGGACCAGGAACACAGATGCAGGTTGCCCTGGGAAATGTTCCAATGTCAAAAGTTTTATGACATTTTTATAGCTACAGAACAAAAGAAAGTTATTAGTTAAAGTTTTTTTTTTTATGCATTGGTACAAGTATCAGGCACATGGTGGCAAAGAAGGGAGAATTATCTGTTGACATTCTTAACTTTTGGGTTGCCTGTTAGCACATTCTAGAGATTTTTTCCTGATAACCACAAGGTTATAGTTTAAACACAGAAGGGGCCAATGAACAGACAGAAGTGCTAACCCAAGTGCGCTTACTTATTGATGCTGTTTTCCTCTCCAGAGTGAATAGCCTCATGGTGCTGATTCACACTTCCCGTTTGGGTTATGATCTTAAGCATCACTCCAAATTTCACTGAGTTTTGGGGTGTCTTCTCTGGGAAAATGTCTATTCAAATCCTTGACTACTTTATACTTCCTAACCGAATTATTTTTCTTTTTGCTGCTGAGATATGAAACTATATTGTAGATGACAAACCCTTACAAAATTACTTGTTGTGCAAATATTTCCCTTCCTTTGAGGATAATCTGCAATTTGTTGAGATGGTGACTACTCGAAGTTCAAGCTTCTGAATGCTGGGTTACGGCCATTGTGTTACCGAGTTGGTCAGCAGTACTTGGTTTGATGAAGTCAAATTTCTTTATTGAGTCCCCTTTCTTTCTCATGCTTTGGGTACTGTTTTGGTACTGTTGCTGACTGTGCCAATGAACTCAGCAGCACCATTGACACCTTTGCTTTCTCTTAATGATCATATGTTTTTATTTTTCAAGACACTTGTATCTGCACTTATGTCACTGGATCATTTTCGTCAGATTAGTGTGTGGTGTGGACCTTGGCACAGTGTCACCCATAATGTGTACAATATTTAGTTTTTCTAGCATCATTGGTTGGAGAGGATTGTGTGGGTCTGGCACACTTGTAAAGATCCAGTTGGGACTAGAGGCATGACTTTATTTCTGTATTCAATATTCTGCTGGTTTATTGGGTCTACATTTGCAACAAAACACAAGAGTACTTTGACCACTATAGCTCGGTAAAATTTTAAAGCTGGGAGAATTAACTATTGAGCATTGTGTGTCATTTTAAAGACTGTTTTGGAACTTCAAGTACCCTTGTCACTAATCAATGATTCTTTTGTATTTAAAAAAAAAGAACCACTGCACTTATAGAGTAACTGTACTGACTCTTTAGAGAGATCAAGTGATATTGCTGTCTTAATAACATTAAGGTTATCTGTCTGTGAACATGAGGTGTCTTCCCACTTATTTATGTCTCATGTGTTAATTTTAACACATTTTATAACTTTTATCATATGCATCTTTGACTACATTGAGTAAAATTTATTCCTAGGCATTTTATTCATTTGAATTCAGTCTTAGTTTAGGAAGCTATAATAAATTGCCATATAATGGATTGTTTAAAGAACAAATTGTTTTCTTACAAAACTAGGGGCTTGAAAAATCCAATGCAAGTTTCCAGGAGGTCTGTTAAGCATACATTTGTATTTTGGGGTGGTTGTCCTTTCTTTGTAACCTTGTACAATGGATAAGATAGCCAAGAGTACCGCACATCTCTTCTCTAAAAGACACCAGTACCAAGCCAGGTGGTGGTGGTGTTGCCTCTATTACCAGCACTTAGGGGACAGGCACATCTTTTTGATCTTGAGGTCAGTCTGATCTACAGAGTGAGTTCCGGGACACCCAGGGCTACTGAGAAACCCTGACTCTAAAAAACAAAATAGATAAATAGCTAGCTAGCTAGCTAGCTAGCCAGGCAGAGAGAGAGAGAGAGAGAGAGAGAGAGAGAGAGAGAGAGAGAGAGAGAGAGAGAGAGAGAGAGAGAGAGAGAGAGAGAGAGAGAGAGAGAGAGAGAGAATGTATGCATCATAATATCTCCTAAAGACTCTACTCTCAACAACATCCCTGGGACCTAGTACTTAGTATGTGGGTCTTGGGAAGACACAAGCTCAGTGCATAACTAATGATCTCAATGATGGAATTGTCTTCACTTCCACATTTTTCCTTCTTGTTTGAAATGAAAGTGACTTTGGGGAGCTGATCCTTTATAAAGCAACTTAGCTAAATAGACTTGTTAGTTCTATTGGGTTTAATATCTGTTCTATAGGTCACTGTTTTGTGTGCTTGTAAATGGTTTTACTTTACCCCTTTCAGTTGGATGCCTTTCCTTCTGTTCATTCTGTCTCCTAGCTGCTTTAGTTAGAATTCCAGTGCAGTGTTGGGCAGCAGTAATAAAAGTCCTGTCCCTGATCTTAGCACCAAGCCAAAGAGCATTGCACTGACATTCATGATTAATGTTTGGTATGGAGTTTCTTGTGGTTTCTGGCCTCGGAACCAGGGTGATTCTGATTTCACAGCATGAGTTCATAACTATTAAGTTTTTAAAGAAGAATTTGAGGAAGTTATTGGAAGTGTTTGTTTATATGTCACCATCCTGGTTCCCTTCAGTTACATAAACATGTTTAATAGTTCCGTGTCTGGCCTTTTTTCAGGGGTGGTTTCTGCTAAGGTTTTAATTGTGGTTGGTTCAAAGTTTCCTTATATTTTTCTGTGGCTTTTAAAATTCTTGAAAATTAAACAGTTTGAAAAGAGTAATGTGGTGATTCTGGAAATCAGGTATCCTACCTATCCTAGAGTCTTCTGTGGTTTGTTGTGATATTGTTGGCATAGTTGTTTATGTGTTTGATTGCTTTCCATCCATCCATCCACCCATCATCTATCCATATCTATCCATCCATCATCCCTCTATCCATCCTTTATCCATCCATCTGTACATCCATCCATCTACCCATTGATCCATCCTCCATCCACCCATTGATCAATCCTCTATCCATCCATTGATCTACCTTTCATCCATCCATCATCCATCCGTATCCACCCATCCATCATTAATATATCCAATCTTTATCCACCCACCCGTCCATCCATCTAATATTCCATCCTTTCATGCATCCATTCTTCCATCCATCCATTCTTCCATGTGTCCATCTATCTATCTATCTATCTATACACCACATCAAGGAAATCTGTTCTACTGTCTCTGCAGTCAGCCTTGTAAGTGTATTCCTCGCTGTAACCTTAATATCCATAGTTATTTCCCTTAAACACTAAAAACAGAAACTGAAAGTAAAATGAAACTATTCCCCCTGACCTTTACAAAGTGGTTCTGTGCTTGAGCATTCCTCTTATCCTAATCATTTGGCCTTAGCGGTCACCGCCTAATCACACAGAGCCCAAAGGTCAGTTAGAGGTGTGGGACAATTAGTTTTATTGTCAACTTGAAACACCTAGAATCATTTGGGAACAGAGTCTCGGTGAGGTATTGTCTACATTTGGAAGGACTGTAACTGGTCTGTGGGAGATTATCTTAACTGATGTGGAAATACAATTTCATGTGGGCAGCACCTTTCCCTAAACAAGGGGTTCGAGCTGAGTAAGGATGAAGAAATTGAAGCATTCAATCAAGGAAGCAAAAGCATGCATGCATTTATTGCTCTCTTCTCTTGACTATGGATATAATGTGATTAGTTGCTTCAAGTTCCTGCCGTTGTGACTTCCCTGAAATGACGGATTTATAACCTGGAATTATGAGATAATATAAACTCTTTCTCCTTTAAACTGCTTCTGTGAGAGTATTTCATCACAGCCGCAGAAATGAGACTTATGTAAAGTGTAAGCCCAGCATTCTTTCAGGGCACTACTGAGTTTGTGTCTAGACCCAGGCATGCTTGTTGTTCTTTAGACTCACTGGTGTGTGGTACCCTTTCAGAGATATATTTCCCCCACAGCTTTGGTCCTGGCATCTCAATTCCAGGATTCTTGGTGAGTCAGCTGCTTGTCCATCCTCTACCTCCTGCTTCTGGTGGCTAAGACTGTGTGTTTCCCAGAGTCCATTTTGTTTGGTGCCAACCTAGTGTGCTTCTTCTATCAGAATGGAGTCTGTAGACCCATAAACATGTACAGCTCTTGAGGATGAGATATCTCAGTGGGTAAAGGCACTTGCAACCAACCTGAGTTCAATCCCCAGAACTCACAGTTGAAGGAGAGAACCACAAGATATCCTCTGATCTCTACATGTGTTCCATGACACACACACACACACACACACACACACACACACACACACACACACACACAGAGTCATACTGTTTTACCAGCATGGTGAGCACTGTAGGCCTCACTTAAATCAGTGGTTCCCAGGAGCTCAGGTTCCCATCTCCATGGCTCTTGCCAAAATAGACTTGGGTGTGGTTAAGTGGGTAAGAAGAAGAAGACACAGGTCTTTCCTACTAAGGCTGTGCACCTGCCGTCCTCCATTGACCCCCTCAGCTGGTGTAAATTTTGATTACGCTTCACACTTCTGAGACTCTGATTCTCTCCATTTTGCCAGCCCAGCTGTTGATCAGAAGAGGCTGGCTGGATCCTGGGCCGTTCTATCCAGCTGTTCTTTATAGGGTGCCTAGGATATCTCATCACCTTGTTAAACAGTGTCTGTCCATCTTCCCCTACCCATCTTAAATAAAGTTGTTGGTCTTGACAGCTATTCTTCCAGTCCTCTGCCATGCAGTTTTAGACGGTGATGTGATACTTTTTAATGAAATTTATGTGCTGTTAAAATGTTTGAAGTTCTCCTACTTGACCTGTCCACATCACATTTGTTGAGCTGTTACAGATGAAGTAACGGGTGGATTTAAGATAAATGGATCTTCTGTTGTATAATCTACATTGTAATGGCTTAGCATATATTTTTCTCTCCTATTAAGCCATTATTTTTTTATGTTTCTGTCTCTATTTTATAGGTTAATATGTTTAGCTACCATGCAAGTGTTTGTTATGGTTTCCTCCTACATATCTGTCTGCTTGAGTTTTGTGCTGCCAAGCTCAGGATGGGCCACCAAGACAATGCCCTTCTGGGTTTGTATTAATGTGCCTATATTCTTTTTTAATTTTTTTATATATTTATAAATATATTTATATATATTTATTTAATATCATGTGTATGAGTATTTGCCTGTATGTATGTATGTACACCTGGTGCCTGCAGAATTTGGAAGAGGGCATCAGAGCCCTTGGGACTGAAATTACAGAAGGTTCTGAGCTGAAATGTGTGTGCTAGGAAGTTAACCCTGGTCCTTCACAAGAACAAGGGCCCTTAATATCTGAGCCATCTCTCCAGTCCCACCAAGGTTATTTCTTTGTACTTAAAGGGCACATGATTGATTTAAGTTCCCAGTTTTACCATGTCTTTACCTGAGAGTTTAACATCACTCTAGGGATTTACCTCTATGTCTTGGTACAGTCTGCCCTTCAAACAAAACCAAGGCAAAAACTAATTTCCTCTCAGAAGTGCCTTACTTTCTCAACTGGCTTCACAAGGGATTATTTCTTTTTATTAAATGATTTCCTTTGTTTTTTTTGAGATTTTAATATAATTACCTCATTTCCCCCTTTTCTTTTCTAACTTCAACTCTTCCATATCCCTTCCTTGCTCTCTTTCAAGTTCATTACCTCTTGGAAAGCGTTCTTTCTTTTTAAAATTCAGTGATTATTCATCTTATAAGTGTCTGGGTTGACTATCACAGTAGGGAGAAGAATGGCCCTGAAAGGTGTCCACACCCCAGGCTGTGAAGCTCCGACTGTCTTCCTTCCACTATGGTTCTGGGAACTGAACTCAGGTTGTCATGGGTCTTAGAGAGATTACTGCAACAAATGGGTAGGTTTTGTAGGTGCTGTTTAAGCCGCTATTTAATGTGCTGTTAAGTTGCTGATTTGTTGTGGTGACAATGGGTAGCTCATAGTGTTACCCTGAGTCAACCCTCTTGGTATGTCGTGGTTTCCATGGGATGTTTCTCAGGTCTCTCTCTCTATCATCAGGTGTTCAGTCTTATAGTTGATGGGTAGTTCTAATCTGATTTATTTCCCAGGGCATTCATCCTTTCTTCTTCCCTCCTTCCCTCCTTCCCTACCATCCTATGTCTTTCTCTTTCTCCCTCCTACCTTTCCCCTCCCTTCCTCTCCTTGCCTACACTGTTCAGTTGAAAACACATATGTTGATCAGGCTGGCTTCAAACTCTCGATCCTCCCACTTCAGGCTTCCATTGGTGGGATTACAGGGACGGGAAAGCACACCCTACTCATTCTTTCAATCCAGCTTTGTACTTTACAGAACCTTTTCTCACCTTTTTAAAATACCAATTAAATGAGCTTTTTCTTCTTCTAATTTTCCAGATTGCTTGAGCTGACAGCAAATTTCCCTGGATTTTCTGTAAAACACATTGGAGTATGAATGTGTGTGATTCTCTTTTGGGGCAGGATCTCTGCCCAGACTTGCCCATGTTTCCTCTTGGTCACACTATGAAACAGCAAGCCCAGTACTTCTTCTCTGCCCTCCTCAGAGCTAGCATTACTGGTATTTGGGAAATGGCTAGTTGTCATTTGGGTGCTGGGATCCAAAATCCTGTCCTTACAATTGCACAGGAAGTACCCTCCACTGCCATCTCTCCAGACCACATCTCACATTTTCCTCCCAAAGCCTTGGGCCCTTCCTCAGTACTTCCATGGCTTCTCAGTCATGCTGGGGCGCTGGCAGCTGTGTGTTCTCTCCACATTGCTCCCCAGGTAGAAAGGGGTGAGGATTTCCACCCAAAGGCACCACAAGTTTTTTGTTCACTTACACCTTGAAAGTGCATGGGGCGTTTCATGGAGGTCAAGGTGACCCTTAAATCTCAATAGATTCTGAAGAAAGCAGACGTACATTTTACTGGGTATGCTTGGACAATGCGTGTGAGTTGTCTCTACATATCAACATTGACACTTTTATTCCATTCATGTGTTAACGCAATTATTTTTAAGTACTTTGACACATCAATAACCTAAAACTGAGTTCACACACTACAAAGCAATATCTGCCTTTAGCTGACAACAGTGGTGTCAGGACTCTTCGTACTTGCCTCCAGATCTCCACGTGGTCTCGAACAGGGAGTGAGACATAGCAGCTTAGTCTCTCGACGTGGAAGTTAGGGCGTTTATTTATCTGTAGTCTGATGCCTATAGTGAAATTCTGAGTGCGTTCTAAGCATGCTGTGATGTTTATACGTAAGTTTACAACTCCTGTAGCTTTTGACATGTCGCCTGGTTTGTTTGCTCGAAGGATTTAGAATTAACATGAGCAAATGTGCTGGCTCTGCAGGCATTTGAAAGCACAATTGACTTTAATCAACTCTGATCATGGAGGCTGTAACCTGTGGTTGTGTGTGTGTGTGTTTATGCATGTCTGTGCCCGGGTGCATGTGTACAGTAGAAGATGAATATGTAGAGTGAATACAAACAAGCATGCATGAGCTCTTTTTTTAATAAGGATATTTGACAAAAAAGGCAAAATAGCTATAAATATAAATATATTTATAGCTAGTAAATATATTTATAGCTAGTAAATATATTTAAATTAACTAAGACAAAATTTAGTAAGTAAATACTTTTCTACAAAGCACTTTTAGAAATCCGTGTTTTACTTTACTGCAGTAGCATATTTAGCCAAATTTTTACAAAGGGTGGCGAGTGCCTATGGCTAATACCACAGCAATCATCAGTTTGAGTTGTTTTGGACTTAAATTGTAACTTACTAATTCAGTGATTATTAGATGCATGTCTGTGATGGGATTAAAAACTGCTTAAGTCCTGGGACGTGGCAGGCAGACGAACAAGCAGGCCTGAGCACAGAGGAGTTATAACCCACGGTGTGTGCACTTGGTGTGGGGAAGCTCGTTTATGTTGAAATTATCAACTCGTTTTCAATAAACCGTGAACATAATTACCTTCAACATAATCATTGTTTCAAAATTGTGTAGCAATACTGATTTTTGTTGTTGTTTGCTTCATTGTGTATGGTTTGGGACAGGCTCTCTCTACATAGCCTAACTGTTCTGGAACTTGCTCTGGTAGACCAGGCTGGCCTCAGACTCTCAGCGTGAGGTCATGAGGTGTTCACCACCATGCCCGACTCCCAGCAATCTTTATATTATATAAAGTCTTCCTCAGTTGTTCAGTATTCAGTGACTTAAAACGCTTTGGATACATCAGGTCATTTAAACAAAATAAAAACGGATTCATTACAGACTCACAGTGAAGAGGGCTAGCCTTTGCTACTTGCGGTTGCTGTGACCTCGGTTCCTCTGAGTTTATTCTCCTGATGATCACTGCCACACTCAGTGGTGCACACACAATGGAATTGTCTCCGGGAAGTGACTGCACACAAGATACAGGCTGACGAGGTCCCATGATGCTTCTGTACCTATCGACCATCTCCACCCCCTCCTTCCCAATCGCTTTCCCCTAGCATTACCATCTATGGTAATGCTTCCTGGAGGAGCCAACTTGGTGCTCCTTACTCACTAATGCCTGAGTGGTATCTGGTTTGTTTTTTTACTGCTGATGTGGTTTTTTTTTTTTAACTCCTTCAAATTTTCAGAAAATCGTAGTTCTTGTTTAGTCTTCTTCTGAATTAGGAATATAAATTAGTACAGCCACTGTAGAAAAAAACATAGGGCACTTCCCCCCTTCAAAAAAAATTAAAAGTAGAACTGCAATATGAGTTCGCAATTCCACTTCTGGGTTTAGAGATAAAGAAAACTAAGTCAATATGTTAAAGAAACACTTGCATGTTCTCCCAAGGTCATTGTAGTACCAATGAGAACAGCCACAAAATCAACTTGATGTCCGTCAACGGAAGAGTAGGTTACAGTGATGTGGAGCAAGAAGCGATGGATGCCATGTGGCTGTAGAAAAGAAGGGTACCCTGTCCTTTGTCGCAGCATGCATAAATCTGTGAGACAGACACAGAAATAGAGATGTGGATATAGCGTCTCTTTCCGACTCATTTGATTGGCCTTTGAGACCTCCGTTCCTCCCACCCCCTTTTTTCTGCTTGAGGTGACATTTTAAGACAGTCGCAGGCTGTCTGACAACAGTCTAGCATGTTTAGACTCACACCATGGTGTTGCTTGCTCTTCTGTCCTCCCTGTGCCAGCTGCCCCCTTCATTTAGTTTATAGCTCCTTTCCTTGTCTAGTGTTGAGCCTCAGCCTAATATCAATGTTTGCATGCTGCATCTATGCACACTGCTATCTGAGAAAGCTCTTACTAGGAAACTCACATTTGTCTTCTCCTGGTGTGAGGTCTAGGAAGAACCTTGCTTTGTGCTGGCCTGCTGGCTTGCTTGTTGCTCTGTGTGCCCTTCCTGTATGCGCTCAGTACAACCCTGAGCATACCAACTTCCTGCCCCTCTGGATAGGATTAAGGAGGTCTCATGGTACTGAACAGAGCCCCCCTCAGCCTGAATGTTGTAACCCTGATACCACAGGTTCTGAGCCCTTCCCAGGGCAGAGCTCATCCCAGTCGCTGTCTGCATTTCCTAGCTGTGTTTGGCTGCCAGCTTGGGGGTGGACTTACTTCCTCCAGGCACACTTTCCAAAGTTCTTCACCTGATTACTCAGGAGGTTGAAGAAGACACTCCCTCAGTGTGCTGTGCAGAGCAACATCTGTTCTCTCTTTCAGTCTATCCCCAGAATCAATCCTTCATAAAGGAAACAGCCACTGTACAGAACAACAAAGGAAAACCCAGGCATTGCTGTGGAGTGAGGTCTCTCAGGCATGCACATCTGAGGCTGCCCATGCTAGAACATGTGTGGCAGATAGTCCAGTGGAAAATAATCCTCCTCCTGCTTCCAGTTTTGAGAATATGTGATGTACGGTTTCAAACTTAACGGAAGGGAGACCTGCTTTCCTCAGTTTGCTTTCTCATGAGTAATCCTCTCTACCCCAGGATCCTACACGTTTGTCCCATGGCTTCTCAGCTTTAAAAGAGGAAACGCCCTGGAGGAAAAAGAGAACAAAATAGTGGTGAGGCAAACGGGTTACTTCTTCATCTACAGCCAGGTACGCCCCACCCCCTGCCCCCACCCCCACCCCTGAGTCCCTCTCACAGCACTCGCACATCTGACGGCACATTGGCTTGCTCCTCAGGTTCTATACACGGATACCATCTTTGCCATGGGTCATCTCATCCAGAGGAAGAAAGTGCACGTCTTTGGGGATGAGCTGAGCCTGGTGACCCTGTTCCGGTGTATCCAGAACATGCCAAGAACGCTGCCCAACAATTCCTGCTACTCAGCTGGTATGTAGCTGCCCTGACACCCGGCTTAGCAGGATAATGTAGAGCACGCTGAGAAATCTGATCTCCCCAAAGTGATCTTACTGGAAAGACCTTCTTCTGTAGATGCTGCTGTTTATTTTGCAGTGGTTTGAGTTAGCTGAGAAAACTATTGCTAGCCATCACTAACAGTTGTACTGTCTTTATAAAAATTAAGAAGGAGATGGGGATGAAGAGACAGCATAGTGAAGAGCACTGGCTGCTCTTCCAGTGAACCCCAGCTCTATTCCCAGCACCCACACAGCAATTTACGACTACCTGGAACCTTAGTCCCAGGGGGCCTGACACCTTCTTCTGCCCTCTTTGGACACTATATACACATAGTCCACATTTATGCATGCAAGAAAATACCAATAGGAATGAAAAATAATTAAATGAAATAAATGTGTTTTTAAAAAATAAGAATGAGTGTCACGGAATTTGACATTGGGTCAATTCTTATTTCTTCTCTATTCTGTGACAAATTCGTAAGTGTGTGTAATAAACAATATGATGACTTTTAGTCATTTTTGCCACTATTAAACTCTTTAACCTCCTTCCTCATCTGCAGTATCCCTTTCCAGCTTTCCTGTTGTTTTCTGTGTTAGCCCTGCTGAGCTGGGAGCCTGAGCAAGCCATTAACTGTCACTAGCCTCTCTTGGAGAGGTGTGGCTTCATGAGTCCTCCCACCCCAACTCCATGAGGATAAGCTGAGGGTCTCAGTTGTTCTGGTCCTGTGCAGCTTAACAACAGCTGCAAAGTGTCCACGAGAGGCTGAGTCTCAGGCAGATGTTCTTCCATCATAAGAACAGCAACAGGCTGTTGCTGTCCACTCAGTGTCAGAGGCAAACACCGGAGAGCCCTCTGGGCTTCCTTTTCCTGTTCAACTCTCTGGCTGCTCACCCTCTCAAAGTCACACTTCCTTAGTCTTCCTTACCTTCTCATCTCAGGAGAATCCAAGCTACAGAAGTAAGTAACTTCCCCTCAGCTCCTCAGGCTCAAGCCATTGCATGGGTAGCCCTGCAATATGAGTGTGTGGTGGGAAAAATAACCCCACTTAGTCCAGAGCAAGGAAGGGCATCCTGCAGACTGGCGAGGTTAGTCCTCAGGGTGAAGCACGTGGCCTCAGACACCTGACAAGCTGGGAACCCAAAATTGCCACAGCAGCAGCCTTGTACCAAGCTCAGGAACACAGAGCACGGGGGAAGACAGATTGATCAGTGCCAGCCTGTCTCTGGCAAACTGCAATTGCCAACACTGTTCTCATTTTATTTCGAATTAATCTGCACCGGTTTTAGAAAACTGTATTTCCCTTACACATGTGTATTCTCTCTGCTGGTTTTGACAAATCTATTCAGAACCCAAATAATGTCTTTAGTCTCAGACAGTTACCGAAAACAGCGATGTGAAATCCAGGATTATGAAATAGCTCTGAAGCATTTTACAAACAAACACACAATAAATCAGCTGGAAGCAGAAGAGAACACAACTCCATCACAGAGGCCAAGACACACTAGATCTGCAGCTCTAATGGCTTCGGTGGCCAGGAGGAAGTCTGTAATGGTGGAAGTCCCTAATTTTCATAGAGGAATCTGCCTCTGTGCCCAGTGCTGAGCAGCATTTTGATATTGTGAAATGTTTACTAGTGGCAAAGCCTCTCTGCTCTGCTGCTCACACTTACTGTAAAATGCCACAGCTGATGCTCCCCAAACATTTCGACTCCTTTGGTTTTCTCCCGGTTTCTTCCTGTGGGTGGATTCTGACCCACTCCCCACATGCCTTACTTTTTAAAGGATAACTCTTTTGAGGTTGAAGATATGCCTCAGTAGGCTACAGTTGTACATGAGAACCTGCTCCAAGACATTTCAGGCTTGCTACTTTAACTCTCAATTTGTTTTATGACCCTCCAATAATTTGCCAAAACCTAAGTGGTTAGCATAAGACACCCAGCACGGTACTGAGGAACCCTTGTATACACAAAGATGAGTAATTGTTTTGTTGCTAAGTTGAATAGGCTTCTCGTAGGGAAAACCATCACAGCTCATCGCTACAGCCTAGAAGAGCTAGAGTTGGGAAGAGCTCAGTGCTGGGATTTTAAGTAGGAGCCTTCAGTGCAGCAGCAATTGCCAACCTGTGGGTCACGAACCCTTTGGGGATCAGATAGCAGATATCCTGCATATGAGACATTTGCACCACAGGTTCTGAATGAGCAGAAATAGTTTTGCCTCACAGCCACTTGTAGGGCTTGGAGTGCCTGCCACAGTCCTGGCCACAGTGTTACATCTTGCTCAGTGTCCACGGCAGACACAAACCCATGCAGCACACATGCTCTGGGGGCTCCTCACTCCCTTTTCTTTACCCAAAGGAACTAATCCTTTAATGCCTTGCCAATTTCAGAACACAGTTGTGCAGCGTGTCTGTGCAACCATGCTTGTCTGTGTTGGTTACGTGATAGCTAGAATGTGGTTCCTCAGCAGTATTTACGTTTCCAAGTCACGGGATAGACTGTTAGAAAAGCAGAACAGAGACATTCCTAACATTTCAAGGAGATTATTACTTTGAGTCTTTGGTCATAAAGTCATATCGTGGTCATTTAAGGGCATCCATAGAAGGCCGTGAACAGAAACTCAGATGATGTGGAAGCAGAAGCCTGCTCCCAGGGAGAAACTGTCTAACAGTACAGAGTGTTGTTCAATAAGGTTTTGATTTTTAGACATCTGTTTATTTTTGGCTTTTGACTCAGGATCTTGCTCTGTAGCCTGGGCTCAGTTTTAATTCCATGTGTAGCCCAGGCTAGCCTTGAACTCTGGGGTTGGGAACGTTAGCATGTGACACCATGGCCAGCTTATTTTTTAAACCTTCAAAGCTATTTATAGTTAATGCAGATTTTTAGAATATAATTGTACCCTGGTAAATGGCCCTGTGAGTAGAGGTACTTGCCATGCAAGCCTGGCCATGTTTGAGTCCACAACCTATGTAAAGGTGGGAAGGAAGCCCAACTCCATAAGGTTGCCCTCTGACCTTTACTTGTGTGCTGTGGTGTGTGACCGTATCACTCATGCTCACCCAATAATAACACAAAATAAAAATAAAAAGGCTACCATAATGCTAGGCTTGTTTCGTGACTATACAAGATTCTCTCAAAGAGTAGGATTTGATCTAAATTTTGACATTGACATTTGCCACTGGGATCCCTGTCTGCAGAGGTGAAGGTACACCTGCAGGAATCCGTCGTTTCTCCTCATAATTTACTCTTTCATTTAATGTTAAAGCTGACAGAACTCTGAGCAACTGTTGTGAGTGAAGTGTGAGTGCCTGGGCTGACGCCGTACAGTAGCTTCCTCTAATGTACTCTCTACTGAACCGTCACTCCCTTTCTCCCAGGCATTGCCCGGCTGGAAGAAGGGGACGAAATTCAGCTTGCCATACCTCGGGAGAACGCGCAGATCTCACGGGATGGAGACGGCACCTTCTTTGGCGCCCTAAAACTGCTGTGACCCACTTATGAGACTGTGCGGCCCTTCCCTCCTCTTCTCTGTACCTCCGAGGGGAAAATGAGCAACTGGAAACACTCAAAGAAAGGAAAGTCCACCAAAACGTTTCTTTTGGTTCACTGAGTCTGCTAACAGACAGCCACAATCAATGCGTGTGTCATGTGATTTACAAGAAATGAAGCGCATACTCAGAAAGTCAGGACCAGGAGGGCTGTGCTCTTCGCGGGAGAAGAGGACCCTCATCCATAGTTCATTGGAACCTACTTGCAAAGTCTCAGGATTCGCCCCGCCCCAACCCCCAGCAGACTCTTCTCTTCTGCAGTTAACACTACGGAAACTTTTGTTGTTGTTTGTTTCCGTTTTGCGAATATAGGAGTCTTGAACTAGGTATAGACAAAAGTACTTACAAATTGAAGTTTAAGATAAACTTCGTTGAAAACGTTTAAGTGTCAAATAATTGGACAGAAAAAAAGCTGACTATTGAAGTTTTCTTTTTCTTTTTTTTTTTCCCCTTAGATCAAGCTTGCAATTGTTTCTGGTATCTTATCAAAGCACTCCCTTATTTTGGATCACATATGCATTTTGTAATAGCTTTCAGTTGCTTTATAAAAGGTTACTGTAGACACATCCGACGTGCACAGAAATCACTAATGTGAAACCCTAGTCACACTCACATAAGCCCTGCTTTGAAGGTGCGCTGGTGGCAGAGGAGAGATTTCCCCCACGCTGCTGCCGCAGTTCAGGTGAAGATCCCTGAAGAAAACACCCACCTGATTTGCTCTGGAACAATTGAGGTTTAAGCCAGTCACATAGCATGTGCCTCAAGGCAAGGCACATGCTTGAACCCCAGGAAGGATCATGTCTTAGAGGGGTTTCTTCACAGACAATGATGCTTGATGTTTCGGTATATTCATCTTCCATTGCATCCGTTTCTTTTTGCATTATTTTCCATGTTACTAGTTAATTCCTCTAGATGCCTTGCTTCCCTAAAGAGGATATCCAAGGAGAGACGTTTATTTCCATCTACCTTAAAATAATGTAAAGATGCTCGTGTCACAACATAGGAAAGAAATAATTTAAATTTATATCACAAATCTAGCGTTGATTAACTTCCTGTTCTCTTTATCTTTTGCTTTGTGGCTCAAGAGAGAGGTACTTTGGAGTTTATTTTGTTTTATAATAACTTAAAAAAAGCAGTAGTTGGGGAAGGGCAGTGACCCGAGGGGCAGCTAGTGACTGGCCTAGCATTGTTGCTGGACTTGATTGCCAAATAAAAGCACCGTGCCTTCTGCCCATCACCCAAGTAACTTGATCTGCAAACGCCCAGTTTTGATATTTCTCCATATAACTGTAACTCTGAAGTGTGAAGCATTCCAGGCACTGTAAAATAACATGTTCTGGGGAAGTAATTATAAAGTCTGAATGTTTTATACATCTCCAAGGAATTTTTTATATCTACATATGATCATTATTTCTCAGAGAATGAAGTTCAACAAATAACCTGGATTTGTTTTAGGGAAATATCCCAGGAGTGGCATATGTGAGTCATAAGAAGATCCATTTGTAGTTTTCTCCACAACCTGCAGGCTGATTTCCATAGTTTCTAGACTAGTTTACAGTTCCGCCTCTGGCACCAAGAGTTCCCCTTTGCCCACACCCCTGCCAGCACTGTTATCCATTTTTTTGATGACAGATTAATTTGACTGGGAGGAAACAGGACCTCACTGTGGTTTTATTTGCATTTATTTCCATCATTGGGTGGCCCAGTGATGTTGAATATCTTTCATGTGATTATTGGTGATGCAAGCTTCATCTTTTGAGAACCATCTGCTCATTTCATTAGCCCATTTATTTATTTGATTGTTTGGTTTATTAATACTGACTCTTTTTTTTGTGTGTGTGAGTTCTTATACTGTGTTCTGAGTCTCGAGCCTTTAGCTACGAGGGGTCTTGACACCTGAATTCTTATCTATTCTGGATATCAAACCTCTGTCAGATATATAGCTAGCAAATTCTTTTCCTATTCTGTAGGCTGCTTATTCACTACATATGTTGGTTTCATTGCTTTGAAGAAGTCTTTTAATTTCACAAAATCCCATTTTTGAACTGATGGGCCATTTCCTGAGCAAATGGAGTCATGTTCAGAGATTGCTTGCTTGTGCTGGTGTTATAAGGTGTTTCTTCCAGTTTTTCCTTTATCAGCTTGAATTTTAGGTCTCAACATAATAAAGGCTGGTGGGAATGCAAACTGGTACAACCATTCTGGAAATCAATTTGGTGCTTTCTTAGACAATTAGGAATAGTGATTCTTCAAGATCCAGCTATACCACTCTTAGGTATATATCCAAAAGATGCTCAAGTACACAACAAGAACAT
>CM053764.1:114787802-114819036 GCA_028658305.1 Pachyuromys duprasi | reverse complement strand
GCATTCAGCCATTGGAGGAGGTGTGTGGAGTCATCAGTAGGACACCCATGGCATCCAACGCTCCTTGTTCTTTCTGTGTTGTCTTTGGGGATTCAGCATCAGCAGTGACCCGAAAATGTGTCTGTGGATTTTCATTCTTCATGTGCAGTAGACTGTTGACTTGGTCCTTCATGGAGGAGGTCTGCCTTGTGAGCATCACCACCGCGGACAGAAGATTGGCAGAGGAAGTCTCTCCTGCTATGAACAACAGCACTATCAACTTAAGCCTTCAGAGAGGAAGTCTACCCTGTTGTTAGCACCACCTCTGTGGATGTGAGACTCTGTGAGGAAGCCTCTCCGACTGTCAGCATCATCGCTATAAACTTGCAGCCCTTTGGAGGAAGTCAACTTTGATGTCAACACCACCACGTGAGAGCATGCACGAAGCAGTTGGAATGACTGTGAACAGCAGGAATTGACTCAGTCCTGACATCATTATTACACCTTACCCTTGGTTCAATAGGAGACACAGTGTTTGCTCTGAGCACTGTTAAGGGTATCCTGCTCCTAAGTCTGAAGGTCAGTATTTGGGAGGGAAGGCAGACATGTGGTGACCTTGACAGGCCATGTGAGGGTCGGAGCTTTCCACCCTTCTAGCTACTGGGATCTCAGGCTTGACTGAGATTCCTGCTGCCCAGGGCACACTACACACCGACCCAGCCACAAACTTTGGGTTTTAGAACAAACGAAAACTGTGGTGCTTATCAGCATATCAAAGCTCATGCTAGCCTCTAGGCTCTCTCAACGTCAGAAGTATCTGTTGTGTATTTCAAAGGCCATGCTAGCATCCGAGCCCTTCTCTACCCTAAATTCCCTCCGGCTCCCTGGCTTCCCCCTCCCCAGTTGCTCATCTTTGGTACAGTTTGGCAGGCTGCCGCTGTTCTTGTCCTCCCCAGCTCCCTCCTCCTCGTGCACTCGCGCTGTCTTGCCATTCCCTCCATTCTCTCCTGCTTTCTCACTTTCAGAGCCCTGAACATGTCTGCTCTGATTTCTGTTCTCTCTGTTCTGAAATCTTCCAGATGCTTCTGGATATTTCCCCCTCTCTTACTAACAATAAAACTCTTCTGCGCAAAAACAAAGCAGCCTAGCTGCTGTTTTCTTTACTATGTCCCCTGGCACACATTACCTACCTCTTATCCAGGGCCACAGCACAGAACACGCCATGCACTCATGCACCATGCACTCATGCACCATGCACTTAAGCTGGTGAACCGCAAAGGAGGCACAGCGTGGAGCACAACACACTGTGTTAGGTAAAATATCAGAAAGTAGATGACAGGTAAAAATCACAGGTGACAAATGATAGATAATTGATACCTTTCTAGATTTGAATATATATATGTATGTATCTGAAACATAAATTTTAACTTGGAGAAGATTTTAAACAAGATTACCAAATGTAGACTGGGGCTCATCATGACATAAAATGGAGAATTCAGAATCAAACATGAACTTAGCCAACTAAAATTGTGTGCTGTTTCTTCAGCTAGATCTATCAAGTTACGTTTTTTCCATAAGAAAATTTAAAGTTTTATTTTGTGGAAAAATATATGTCTTTTCCTAACATACAAGGTTCTCCATAATCCCAGGAGTTATTGCAAAGGTGTTTGAAAGAGACAAGTTTGCTTGTGTCGCATCAACCTGCAGCCACTTATCCGTAAGTGCAGAAGTTAACAGCAGCACAACTCACACCGTGTTTGTGTGGGATCTGGGCAATCTCTTGCTTGCTTGTTTGTTTAGATGTATGTGCACATGTGTGCATAGAAACCAGTACAAGGCGTAGGAATCCTCCCCTGTCACTCTCTATTTCTTTGAGGCAAGGTCTTCCCCTACACACAGGGTGCTGGGCTCTGAACTCACAACTGTGCACCAAGTGCTGGTAACCACTGAGCCGTCTCTCCATTGCCTCCTCTTAACTGAGGGAGAGCCTCATGCACCCCAAGCCATGTGCAAACTCACTGCCTAGCTGAGAATGACTGTTCTGATCATATAGTCTCCCCTTCCTGAGTGTTGGGGCTATATATACACACAATCACATCTGGTTTATGTTGTGCTGGGGATCAAACCCAGGCTTTCCCCTGCTCACTGAGCACTCTGCCAACGAGTACACTCTCAGACGTGCCACAGGAGTCCTCACAACACTGTTCAGTCTCTCTGAGTCTCTAGAGCAGCACTGTACTTCTTCCCTTGTTATGTTTCACCCATCAATCATGGGTGCTCATGGGAAGTATAATACAGAGGGAGCGTAGAGTAAGCATGCTGTAAGTGTGAAGTAAGTATGCTGTATGTATGAGGTGAGCATGTTGTAAGCACAGAGTAAGCATGTTGTCAACATGATGTAAGCATGTTGTAAGTGTGAAGTAAACATGTTGTATGTAAGAGGTAAGCATGTTGTAAGCACAGAGTAAGCATGTTGTAGCATGAAGTAAACATTTTGTTTGTGTTATCTCACCAAACATGCTGGTGTATCAGTGTGCCCAAGACTTTACAGAAGCATGAGGAATTCAACAATGCCCATCAGATGTCCAGTCCACATGCCTGAGCACTTCTCTTTGCTTGGAGAAAATCTGTTGAAATTACACTTTAAAAACCATGTTGTGCACCCCCTCCTTTCCAGCTACAGTCTGGACCCTGCAGCTTCCAGAATGCTGATGCACAAGAAGAGCCCAAGTGCCATCTGTGAGCCCCCTTTTAAGGAGGGAGTGATGGTGGCCAAGAAGGGTGTCCCTGTGTCCAAACACTGGGATCTGGCAGAGAAGAGTGTGCCCAACCGTCACTCCACGAAGGCCATGCAGTCTCTTAAGGCCTTGATGTTGGAGGGGGGCTTGCCCAGAGACGTTTCTACTGGGTTCTTACCCAGGGCGTCCATCACCTTCATCAAGGTCCAGTTTCCAGAGACTGGCTGCTCAGAAGGTGAGCGACCCCAGGAGGTCACCAGGTGAAGACTCCCAGGAGGGCAAAGAAGCCTGCAGAAGAAGGTTCTGCCTCCCGGTGCCTACCAGGAGGTCGATGCTGGGGCAGCTTTGGTGGTGGAAGTGGTCAGGCCCCACCCCACCCCGGTGAAGCTGGATGGAGTTGTTTGGTATTGAATACATTTACAGATTGGGAGTGTCCTTCACTGTGGTGGCATTGGCCTAACACTCGCTACTTAGGAGGCTAAGGCAAAGGGTTTGGAAAGGTTAAGTCTCTGCCACACTACAGAGTGAGTTCAAGGCCAGGTTAATGAGGACCTAATACAAAATGGCTTTAAAAAGCATGATGGTTATGTAGCTCAGAGGTACAGCATCTCATCTGCCTAGCACACAGAAAGCCACAGTGTTAGAGAAGAGAGAGGAAGGAAGGAAAATAAATATGGTTAGTATTTATTTAGAAAAACTCAGATTCCCTTAACTGCTGTCTGCTCTGTCTCTGAGGCTGAGC
This sequence comes from Pachyuromys duprasi, assembly GCA_028658305.1. Lineage (NCBI taxonomy): Eukaryota > Metazoa > Chordata > Mammalia > Rodentia > Muridae > Pachyuromys > Pachyuromys duprasi. The sequence goes on along the minus strand of CM053764.1, from coordinate 114,815,577 downwards.
TGATGGCTTCTGTGTGCTGGTTGTCCACTTATCACTCTTGTTTTGGACCTAACTGCTTCTCCCAGGATTGGTAACTGCCCTGGAAGCCCAGGAGGGTGGGCACACAGAGTCAGTGCTGTAGTTTTCTCTATGAATTAGGCAGAACGTAGATCAAAAGCTAAGATTTTCACCCAGCAGCACAAAGCTCAGCCACAGCTGAGGAAAGCCGAAGCAACATAAATCCCAGGCAGACCAATGCCAGCGATGACTCCTGACTGAAGAGTCACCGACAGGTGGGAAGACCTGCTGGGCAAAGGTGTGAGCCTCCAGCCATATGTTGATGAGTGTCAGGCTGTCAGCTGTGTGTGAGCAAGTCTCACACCTGCTCGGCGCAGGGCCACACCAGTTGTCTGGTCTGACAGGTGGACATGACAGACCAAGAAGGAACAGGTGCAGGTTCGCCAAGCACAAGATAAGGCAGTGGCATAAAATGTACTGTTCAAACCACCATGAGGTCACCGTGACACTGTCTAGGGCAAGGTGCAGGGTACAGCAGGATGCCAGACCAGTTTTCATTTTGCGCCTGTGTTCATCCCTACTACACATATTTATAGGAAACAGATACAATGTGTATATTCCAATGCACACTTCAGGCTACAGTGCCTGGATCCCAGGCAGCTAGTGCACAGATGTTCCCCGGCCCTTAATCCATCCCTGCCTCTGTTTCTTCCCTAGGAACTCGGGGCAGTTTTTGCTACAATGCACTGTGTGTTGCTCTAAGGATCAAATTATTTAATTTTGAGAAAAGCCAGACATAAGGCTGGTTGTCACATTTTCAGAAGCATTTACACCACAGAGTAAACGTCTACCATCATTATAAAACGATGGACTTGCTAAAGGCTTTTCCCAACTTGGTTGTATTCATAAGGGAAACTGGTTCAGGGTCAGATGTCATATTCTCACAGGCAGCCTCAAGTGATAGATTGTTGCCAGGAAAATAACAATAACTCGAAAGGATTGAAAGCTCGAATTATTTTGTGTGTCCCAAAGAGAATAGCAAGAAAATTTTATGTTTAAGAAAGCCACAGTCCAGAGACGTTCAAGCAACAGAGATCTTGTGCCAACATCTCCACACTGTGGTCTACTCCCCAAAGTAACAGATTCTCTAAATGATCAGCTACTATTTATGGACAGGGAAATGGGTGTGGTTCAAGTGTGCAGAGTGGATCTGTACAAATCCACACACTCAGGGACCGGCCCCTGGAGAGCCTCAGATGCTGAGAGCTGACCCCGTTAATAGGGGGTGCGTTCTTATCCCTAACAAGCCAGGAGTCCCAGCTTCAGCACCACAGGAAACAGACACAGTGCTGCTGGTCTAGGTGGCTGCTCTGCGGTCACGTCATGCTGACGGGAGCTAGAAACAAGCCCACTGACCACATTTCAGTACATTTGGAGTGATGGCAGCTAGTCTATCTGTTTTGCATCTGGGAAACTGATGAACTCAGAGAGTCCATTGGGGAAACGTGTTATAAAGGTTGTGAATCTGTATTTGAAAGCATTTCTGTATAAAATAAATATTGTCTCTGTGTTGGCAATGTTCACAGCGAATGTTAACTGTACTGGAATTACTGATTCTCAGGTAATGAACAGTTTCAACTAGAGTCTAGAGTTGGGGGAACTTTTCATCTTGTGTTCCCATAACTCTCCCTGCTTTTCTGTCGGCTCTCAATGTTACTTATTCACTCATTTAAACACTCACTTAAGATCCCATCTCTGTGTGGTTTCATTCAGCTTTTATTTTATGGCTAAGAACACTAAGCCGTGGATACGATGACATGTCCATCAGATTTGTGCTTGCTCAGCATTTCCCCACTTTGTACTGAGTTGTTTTATTACCTCTGCGCTTATTAAAGATTCTCAGTGTCTCACAAGCAAGTCCTTCATTGTATTTAAAGTTTGACTGAAGTTTGCAAAGATGTCTTTCACAAACAAAAGTTTTAAATTCAAATTAAGTCCAATTGATTTCCTTCCTATTGTTGTGTTTTTTACTTTATATTCAAAAATTATTTGTGTAGGAGAGTTGCAAAGATGTTCTTGGTGTGTTTTTAGATGGTCTTATTTCTGCGCAGTTCTGTTACTCACTGTCAGTCAATGTTTTGTGTGAGATGTGAGGTTCACTGATATAAAGACTGATCTGCTGTTTTCCTACCCCTGCCTGCTGCAAAGCTGAACCCCCAATCACTAATCAAGAAAATGTCCCACAGACACACCCACAATCTGCCCTGATGAGGGTGTTCCCTCAGCTGAGGCTTCCTCTTCCAAGATGCCCCAGCTTGTGTCGAGTTGACCAAAACCACCACAGTGGGCACAGACCAGGCCGCAGGCTGTTCTGGACTCGCTTTGAAGACCAGGCTGGCCTCAAACTCACGGGGCTCCACCTGCCTCTGCCTTCCCTAGCGCCTGGATCACAGGTGTGCACCGCTGTGCCCGGCTATGCTGCTGTGGTTGATAGAGATTAATGATAGCAAAGAGAAATGAGACCCTTTGCCAGGGGGCATTAGGAGTGAGGTCAGAGCATTATCCACAGAAGAATCCAGGGCAGAAAATCAGAAATTCTTTGAGAGAAGAATAGTTGGAAATACAGAGCTTAAACAGAGTGCTTGGGAAAGAATTTCCTGCCTCCAGGGGCTGCCGCAGGATACATTCCTCAAGGTTCAGCCATGCCGGCTCTCAAAGGCTGGCAAAGCTCTGTAGACTGTTGAAAAAAGAATTGCCGCAACTGGAACTGACTCCTTAACCTGCTTTTGCACACAGGATGCTGAATTTTGCAGACATACACAATATAAGAGCAATGAAGGGTTGTGCCAAGGTTTTAAGCGTAAAAATGAGAAGATTGGGCAAAAGCTGCTAGAGTTGGATTCTGTGCGTGGAGACACCGAGGAAGCAGTGCAAGTCGTGAAGGTAGTGCGTGAAGTACTGAGGTCCCAGGGGACTGGACCTCCCAGGGAGGTTGGATAGCCACCGAATACAGCAGCTCCAGGTGCCAAGTGGAGCTGCCCAAGGGGTAGCCACAAGCGCCGTGGGTGGCAAGGCCACAGGGAAAGATGGTTCATTCCCATCGGAGTTCAGATGACTGCATCATGAGCTCCAGGTTTGGTGTTTTCCCTGGTGGGTCTCAGCTTTGTCTGGCCCTTGCTGCCTCTCACTTCCTCATTTTCGAATGGATCCATTGGCCTTGTGCATTAGAAATACGTGACATTTTGGCTTTGCCGAAGTTCAGAGTGAAGAAAGGCCCTTCAGCCTCAATAAGGACTTTGAACAGGGCAGCCCATAACCCACAGATATACTGCCAAGGGGACTAGAACCAAAGCTAGCTGTATTACCAGTCTTAATAACATTATTGAAATATTTCAGATTTTGAAAATTAAAATGGTTCTCCGGTTAGCTAGCAGGCCACGACTTACTAAAATGCCTTCCTACAGCACTTAGCAAATTAGAGAGTGCAGTTTACTGTGAGGACATTTTAGAGGAAGCTGTGGTAGTAGGAGAAATAAAATTGCATGCCTTTTACATTCAATTTTATGACACATCTTACTAACCACTATAGTTCACAGGAAAGGAATTTATCCCCCTCTTAAGTAATTGCTGTAGAAACAATTCAGCTGAGCAGAATGAAAGGCCACTTCTGTTTATTCCCTGAGCAACTCAGCCCAGGATATAAGCCTTGTGTCTTAAAGAGCTGAGCTTCAGAGTGAATATAGAGGTAGCGGCTCAGCCCAGGATCTGTGTTCCCAGGCCCCAGAGCTGTGCTTCACAGTGAACCCAGATACAGAGAACTCTGACGACAGCTTCCGGTGTGAGTGCCTGACCTTAAGGAAAAGCCACATAACAACCGTGGGCTTCTCTAAGCTTCCTGGAAAGACTTCTCTCATCCACACAGCCCGTAGCACTCGGTCTTTTCCCTATCCTTACTTCCTACATTGTTGTGTCTTAAAGGGATTTAATTTGGCTCCTGGTCTGCTTCATCATGGCTGGAAAGACATAGAAAAAAATGTGGCTCACAGCAGAAGCTGAAGACTGAGACCATGAGACACACGGCGGTTGTAGACAGCAAACAGAGGCAGAGCAGGAAGCAGGTTAGGCTGGAAACCTCATGGTTAACTGTCAGTGGCCTACAGCCAGGCAGCCAGGCCCTACATCACAGGCATGGAAGCTCAGAACACTGCAGCTATCACCAGCTGCTCTTGAGAGGAGAACGGCTTCTGTCGAGAACATTGAGTTAGCCAAAGCACCAAGCAGTCTCTGATGATCCTGAAGTGTTTGTGGCTGCAACTTAGGAACACGTTTCATTAAGCTGAAGATGAAAACAATCACAGCAGAAAAACTACTCAGTTCAGCACAGCACAGGTGAACACTGAACAGAACTGAAATAAGTCAGACACTGAAATACAGACGTCATCACTGCCCTGACTATCACCTAGGTGACCTGGTTCTAGGTATATCTGTGGTAGCTTTTGGGGTAAATTTAACCAGAAAGAGAATACCATGAAAGTGGACCACATCATCTGTCCTATAGGCTGGCCCGGAGTGCATGATGGGAAAAAGGAAGGACAAGCATCCATCCTTCTCTGCTTCCTGATTTCTGATGTCACGTGAGCAGAGTCTTCATGATCTCGCCGCCAGGCCTTTGCTGCCATGATGCACTACATTTCTCAATCCACAGGGCCGAATCAACCCTTCCTTAAGTTGCTTTTGTCAGGTGTTTAATCAAAGTGATGTGCAAAATAAACTAACACAATTCATGTAAGTTTGCAGTGTTCAACATCTCTTTGTAAGTATGAATGACTTTAAAACATCTCTTGTTCCATCAAATATTGTGGACTACACAATCTTCTCAGCAGTCCACAGAGCAGCCTCTAAATCTCTAATGAAGGGGCCATTAAGGAAATCAAGAAGAAAAATTAAAAATTCTTAGAATTCAATGAAAATGAAAACACAGCATCCCAAGTCTCTGGGGCACAATGAAAGCATCTGTAAGACAGAATTTTACAGCTTTAAGTACCTACATTTCAAAATCGAAAAGGTCACTATTAAATAATTTAATGGTATACCCTAGAGCTTTGGAAAAACAAGAAACAAAACCTCAAATCAGTAGCAGTTGCTGGTGGGAATGTAAACTTGTACAACTACTTTGGAACTCAGACAATTAGGAATAGAGCTACCTCAAGATCCAGCTATGCCACTCCTAGGCATATATCCAAAATATGCTCAAGTACAAAGGACATTGCTTAACCACATTTGTAGCAGCTGTATTCATAATAGCAAGAACGTGGCAACAACCCAGATGTCCCTCAACTGAGGAATGGATACAGAAATTGTGGTACATTTACATAATGGAATTTACACAATGGAATACTACTCAGCAATTAAAAACAAGGAAATCATGAAATTTGCAGGCAAATGGTGGGATCTAGAAAAGATCATCCTGAGTGAGGTATCCCAGAAGCAGAAAGACACACACATGGTATGTACTCACTTATAAGTGGATATTAGACATATAATATAGGATAAACATACTAAAATCCATACACCTAAAGAAGCTAAGCAAGGAGGAGGACCCTAGTTAATATGAACAATCCTCATTCAGAAAGGCAAACAGGACAGAAATCAGAAGAGAGAGAAAACAGGGAACAGGACAGGAGCCTACCACAGAGGGACTGAAAGACTCTACCCAGCAGTGTATCAAAGTAGATGCTGAGGCTCATATTCAAACTTTGGGCAGAGTACAGGGAATCTTATGAAAGAAGGGGGAGATAGAAAGACCTGGAGGGGACAGGAGCTCTACAAGGTGAGCAACAGAACAAAAAATCTGGGTCCAGGGGTCTTTTCTGAGACTAATACTCCCACCAAGGACCATGCATGGAGATAACCTTGAACCCCTGCACAGATGTAGCCCATGGCAGCTCAGTCTCCAAGTGGGTTCCCTAGTAAGGGGTAAGTCTCTGATATGAACTCAGTGGCTGGTTCTTTGATCACCTCCCCCTGAAGGGGGAGCAGCCTTTCCAGGCCACAGAGGAAGACAATGCAGCCAGTCCTGAGGAGACCTGATAGGCTAGGGTGAGATAGAAGGGGAGGAGGACCTCCCCTATCAGTGGATTTGGAGAAGGGCATGGGAGGAGATGAGGGAGGGAGGGTAGGATTGGGAGGAAATGAGGGAAGGGGTTACAACTTGGATACAAAGTGAATAAACTGTAATTAATATAAAAAAGAAAAAAATTTAAATGCAGGTGAATAGACCAAATTTTAATATATAATATTAAATGGGGTTATACAATCTCATAAAGAAAACAAAAATCATGCTACCTTTAATATGCTGAATTTGGCCAATAATATATGTATATAGGTAAACAAACATACATTAAGAGAATAATGTACATTTAGAATAATGTACAATCTCATAAAAAGGATGAAGAAGGGCTGAAGGTAGATAATGGACAAGAGTTATGGAAGAGGACGTAAAGTTTTTTTTCTTTTTAGTTCTATTTTACCATAGATTTTTTTGAACGTTGGTAGTAGATAAACACATAAGATATTTTGATGAGAAATTTAATGAGAGTGAGCTTTAATTTAACTAAGCTTTTGTCGTGATGGCTTATTTTAACTGTATGGAGATTCATTGCCAGGTGGTAGTGGCTCCTCTCTTTAATTCCAGCACTCAGGAGGCAGAGGCAGGTGGACCTCCGGGTTCAAAACCAGCCTGGGAAATAGAGCAAGTTCCAAGACGGCCAGGTGTACACAGAAAAAATAAAAAAATCAAAGCAAAACAAAATAGCTGCCCCTGAAACAAAGCCAAAAAGCAAACAAATATAAAGAAAGACAGAAAGACAGAGAAAGAAAGAAAAAGGTATTCATTGAGCTATATCGCCTTTAAGTCTGGTTAATTTTGATGTGTAATGTTTTCATTTGCAGTCTTTATTTTATAATGATGTATATAATGCTTTAATCCATGAATAGATTTGCCATATGATCCGGAAGTACCACTCTTGGATAATTATCTGACGTACTAGAAGAAAAACAATACTACTTTGTTTTTCCTTTATCAGTGTTTCGCTTGAATATATGTGTCTGCCGTGTATGTTTAGTACTCACCGAGGTCAAAAAAGGAATCTTCTTCTACTGGAATTGCAGGCTGTTGTTGGTTTTCTTATACAACTGAGCAAAGGGTCCTCTGTAAGCTCAGCAAGTGCTATTAGCCACCAAGGCAGCTCTCCAGCCTGACCCAAAGACTGTCCAGTCAACGTGCCACAGGGATGTTGTATTTACTGTAGCACTGATTGCTGTAGCTAAGCCAGGAATCAGTCCAGCCACAGAGGAGAAGATACGTCAAGTCACACAACGGAGTTTTATTCAGGCATGAAGGAGAATGAAATTGTGCTACTGAGTGAAGGAAGTCAGACTCGGAGAGACAAACAGCACACTCTTCCTCACCTGTGGATCCTAGATTTCATCTAGAAACACAGAGCCACTTAGGTAGATGTGACATGAAAGCAGACTTAAGCTGTCTGGGACAAAGTGGACTAATGGGATGTGAGGAGGGGAGAGAAGGGGAACAACAGGATGTGTGCCTGTGAGGGAACATCTATGAAAATGTCCTAAAAACCCCAACAGCCCGGGTGATGGATGCACACCAATAAAACAAACCCTCAAGTTGTTATTTTTCTAAGCATACAGCAAAAATAAAGAGGTGTTGTACTCATGTGTCAAATTTGCTTACTTCTGTGATTTATTTTTACTTTTAATATTTACTTAAATTTTATTTTATGCTGAACTCAGTGGCCTATTACAGGGCATCTATTTGCAGAATTATAAAAAAATACCACCATGCTGCTTTTGTTTTAGAACCACACATCTTCGCACTGCAATTTCACACAACTCATTTATGAAACGAATCTAGTTTCTGAGTTTTGCATCCTTCTAAGTGGGACTTTTCTAGTCACCAAGACATTTTGTTTCTTTTGGCTTTATTTTGATCGTTTTCCTCTAGAGGCTACTGACTGGAAATTTATGACCTCTCACCTTTCAATCATGTGGTACATGGGATTACATCCTGTACCTGTAGGTTCAAAACAGAGAAAGCACTGTTTACACAGGACCAGAATCCATAACATCGCTCACTCCTGTGAGGCCTCACTGAAAGTCAGGGGCATGATTGAAATAGAATCCCATGACTTGTTCAAGATAGCCTTTAATTCAGAAGTACAACTTTTTAAACAGTGTAATTTATATGCGCTGCTGTACACATATTTTAGCACCTTACATACACATTGTGGTGGCTTCAGTAAGAATGCTCCCTGTGTTTGAACACTTTGTCACTAGGTGGCCCTGTTATGGGAGGCCATGTAGCCTTCCTGGAGGTTTATGGTTCCTGCTTTGAACTCCTGCCTTGGCTTCCCATGTTGATGGACTCTAACCTGTAAACCAAATGAACCCTTTCTTAGCCTGAGTTGGTTTTGGTCATAATGTTGTGCACAGCAACAGAAAGCAAGCTGGGACAAGAAGGTTAGTGTGGAAAATCTTGACACTCTGAGAGTGTGCCTAGGAGTCTCCTTTCCTAGCCAGGCCCTGGGAGATGGGTCCTGGGCTCACACTTGGAGTAGGCAACTTCTCTGTGCCAACAGTCAGGACATCAGACACATTGTGTCACAAGTCTGGTATGCAGCCTGTGAACTGGAGTGGTTGATGTCCACACACTCGCTTGAGAGTACAGAGGCCTGCAGTCTCTCTGTGATGACTTAAAAATGGGGCAGATCTTGGAAGTGGAGGATAGTTGCTATAGGTAAGAAGTATCCAAGAGGGCACAGCTTCCTGGAACTTTTCCAAAAACTGTGCATGTAGATGGTACCATGAATTCCTCAGGGCCATGTGCTAGTGTGGCAGAGAGGATGTCCTCTTGTGCAGTGCTAGGACAAGTGTGACCTGAGTGAGCCCAGCTGATCTCAGGATGGGGCCTCTGGAAGAAGGCTCCCCATTGGCTGATAATACTCCCCTAGGGTTGAGCGCAGGTATTCACAGGGAAGAGAGGGCCCACAGCTTCTCCACACCCACTCAGCTGCCTCAGGGTGAAGACATAAATTCCCATTCTGACGCTGAGGCCAGAGTGACCGACCCTGTGGCAGCACACACCCCAGAGGGACCAGGCCTGACAACAACTCCAACCCCTGAGGTTGTTTTGTGAGCCACAGAAGCCAGACCACACATCTGTGTAGGCCTCAAGACTAACATGGCTGTCAACACTTAATGAGCAACCACAGAGAAACACAAAGCACAAACCATGGCTCTTTGGCTTCAGACTCGAGGTCCACAGATGGGGACCTTGAAACACTGTCTTTGTGAAAAGTGACTTTTTATCTGGATCACTGCCAAATGACAGAGAGCATTCAAGGCATCTTGGTTTAATGTCTACGACAGTAGCACAAGAACACAATGAAGTGATGCTGCCACATTCCTGCATATGCACACTCTAAGCAAGGAGGTGGGCCTTCACTCTGTGAGGTCACCCAGTAGCTCCAGCATGGCTGCTTCCAAACGCCATTGTTCCCCACACAGCGATGTCAGGCTCAGCAGGAAGTTTTTACTGCACCCCCCCCCCCATTTCTGAGAAAGTGTTTATTACCCATTCTCTTCTCTGGTTAGGGAAGCTTTTCAGGACCCCAAACCAGAAGGTGATTTCAGTCTTGTAGTTTCATCACTAGACCCAGAAACAGAAGAATGTCAGAAGTTTCTAGGGCTCATTCTTATTTCCCTGTAACAGCTGCATCTCCATGTGTTCAGTGAATCTGGGTTGAATTGTTCTCAGATGAAAGCTGAGTGCTAAAAACAGTGTAATTGGGAGCTAGACTTAATTACTAAGATGAAATTTTTTAGAAGCAAATGCCGGACAAAAATGTGTCCTTTAAAAAAAAGACATTTGTGTTTATTGTTAGCTGGCTGTAATTCACGAATTCCTATCAGTGTGGAGAAATAATTTCTCAGTAATAATATAAACTTGCTTTATAAATATAATTGTAGTAAATTAATTTTAAGAACTAAATAATCTATATTAATATATTTGTTAACATAAATCATAAATTAGTTAGTGAAGTATTCAAATTCTCAAACAAGCATCAACACTTCATGGGAGAATTTTATATAGGAAAAATGTGTTACACAGTATACTTTTTTTTTCTCTTACAGTTGAGCCAATGAGAATAAGATTGATAAACAAGCCCCCCCCGTTCATTTCACAGAGTAGGAAGTCAATAGCTTCCCAACTGGGGAGTCAATTCCCAAGATGCTGTGGTTCAAGGCCATGTTGGGTTTCAGCAACAGTGAGGATTAGAATAAGACAGTACAACGGTTCCACCTTAATAGATGATCAGTGGTTGCCCCGGGGCCTAATGGCTGTTTCCCACTGCCTTACTAAGCTACATTTACAATCCAGGCTGCCCAGAGATGCACCAGGACCAGCAGTGGGCTAGGTCCTCCTATGTTAATCATCAATCAAGAAAATGCTCCTTCGACATACCCAGATGGAGGCATTTCTCACCGAAGCGCTTCCCAGGTGTGTCAAGCTGACATTAGCTGTGACAACTCTGCATATGTGAATGTTTGTGACTGTTTCAGAGATTGCTCACACATCCAGTCATCCGAGTAGCAAAAAAAACCCCCAGACTTCCTGCTTTTATTCTCATGCAGTAGTCAACTTTATTCAGACAATTCATGCTCTGAGGGATAAGAAGAGTCATCTGAGTAAAGTTTTCAATCACAAGGATAAGTCACACATGGCAAAAACGTTTTTCCATCCAGATATACACACACGTATCAATAGCCAGTTGTAATGAAGAATATGAAGTAAACTCAGTCCTTTTCTCTACACCTATCAACAGCTCAAAAACATTCCAAGAACAATTTCGTGTTCTGAAGAAACTGAGGCCACAAGCCTCTTGCCTTGTTTTCTTATAGCCACTCGGAATTCTCACAGGACTCCAATCCTAGGCTGTGTTCTGATGGATTTACTGAGTGGTGATTTTAACTCTGGTTTGATGTACCTTTCTCCCATGTAGTTCTGGCAATTCTAGTTGATATCAGTATGGTGTAAACACAGATGATTTGGAGTCAGGATTACTCAGTTTGTATGCTCTTGAGACAAGGCTAGGATTTTCCTCCAAACCCTTCTTCTCACAGGTGCTTTGTTTTAAAAGGGGATTTATTACAGGCAGTCCGACAGTCATTATATTCATGAGGAGAGGACAGGATGATCTGTGCTGAGTTTTTGTCTGCATAAGAATCCCAAAGAAGTAGGTTCAAAGTAACAGGGAAGGAATGCCTCATCAACAGGATAGGTTAATTTGCCAAAAAGAGCTAGGGCAAGCAGGTAAGAAGCAAAAACTTCTTTTCTTCCCAGTCCTTTTAAGTATGTTGCTACCTGAAGGGATGGCTCAGATTCAGGGTGGGTCTTCTGACCTCCAGTGATCTGATCAAGGAAGTCCTTCAGAGCTGTGCACATCTGCTTGGGTTGGAGGTAATTCCAGATGTATTTATGTTCACAACCAAGATTAGTCATAAGTTCACCCTTTGTTACCTTGACACACAGTCACTTCTCTATATATGGTCTTTAATTTCCAAATAAAACAATGACCAGGTTATAATTATAGCTAACATGATATCACCATCCCACATACAACCACAAATTCAACTATTTCATATTCAACCACAGACGTATTATGTATCTTAAATAAGTGGCATTGTCTCTTGAGGGCTGTTCTTCTAGTGTCTCATAGCTTAAATATGATACTCATTGATATTATCTCAAGTAATGTCAAGTTCTTATAATAAAGAAATATAGGAAAGAAAACAAATATTTGCCTAGTGGATGTGCACATGTGCACAAGTGCACAAATATTCTTAACAAATTATGACAGAAACACTCATGTCAATTATAATCCACATTTCTGCAAACTGGTCACATGACCTAAGCTGGTGTTTTATAACTGCCTTATTCTATTACCCATTCTGTGTTTCTTCCACTCTCAGCACCTCAGCAGGTCTTGGTCCTTTTTATAGAGGAGAGGCCCATACCTCCATTGCTGAAGGGTCTGGGCTCTTTGTCATCCTCCCAGAATTGTTGCACTTTCCCAGTGAATTCAGTAAAAGGACCAGGTAGCACCAAGAAGCACTAATGGACATGCTGGACTCCAGGCAATCATCCTAATTCCACTGTAGAAAAGCAATCCAATTTACCCCCATTAGCTTGAGTGGGTCAATCAGCCTGTTGTAGAGGTGCATGCCAGACGCATTTGCTGAAGGAGGCAGAGGCAAGAGGATCATGAGGTTGAGTCCAGCCTGGGCTGCACCTCCTGCCTTTTTCTGCAGCCCAGTCAGATTTCTGGGTGTGCAGGAAGCTGCAGCTGTGAGGACCTCAAAATGTTCTTCCTAGGACTGAGAAACAGCACAGCTGAGTTCACCTCTATGGCTCTCCACTTCGTTAGAGACAGGCATTATTACCAAGACTGACTTTAGATCACAGTTTAAACAGTAACCAACCACTATCTGACTGGATTTAAGGCTCACTCCATGAGATGAAGAAAGCAAAATGATATTTTCTGCTAAAGGAACACAGCAATAAGATGACTCCTAAAACATTCTGCAATACGCATTGACCAGTGTCCTGCTCAGCCACCATCAGAAGAAGCTTTCTTCTGCAGTAGATGGGAACAGTTACAAAGATCCACAACTGGACAACGTACAGAAAGTGAGAGACCTTGCAATACTCATTCCTAAATGGTGTGTCTCTATCAATTCCCTCCCCTTGGGGCTCAGGGAACTCTGAAGAAGAGGAGGCAGGAAGATTTTAAGAGCCTAGCAGGGATGGGAGACACCAAGGAAGCAGCACCTTCTAGACACAACAGGGCTGACGCACGCATGAACTCACAGAGACTGGCAGCATGCACAGGGCCTGCACAGGTGAAAACCAGATGGGGTCCAAACACTGAGAGTAGGAAGTGGGTATGATCCGCTCTACCAAATCAAAAGACTATCTCCATTTGACAATGACTTACAAAAAACTAAACAACAACCAACCAAACAAAAACCAAACAACACCAACACACTGCTGGCCCTGCAGCAGTGGGGGTCTGTGTCTGTGGCCCACGTTCGTTACCACCAAAGGCCATGAGGATGTCCCTGGCCTGGGCTGCCACTGGGGCCAGCTGATACCTGAGGGCTGTGCAGAGCTGGCCCTCCCCCTCCCTGCTGTGCAGCGGTGAGGGTGCTGAAGAGCTGGCCCAGCCCCTCACAGGCTGTGGCACTAGAGAGAGCTGACCCTGCCACTTGCCTGGGCAAAGTGGGAGAACAGGCAGGCTGACCAACTCAACTACCACCGAGGCCCAGTTTCTGGGCTTTAAAGTGGTCCTCCCCAACATCTACTACATCCATGAACTGCTGGAGTACATGAGGGGCACTGTCCTATAGAACCAAAGCTGCATGATCTCCATGGCAACAACAGGACATCCCAGAGGAGTCCTACTGAAGATCCAGTATTGACAGTGAAGCAGAAGCCAGAGACCTCAAACCAGACCAATGACTGACTGCAATGAACATTTGCAAGTAAAGATATGTGAACAAAAGGCAATACTGTGTGACACACTGTGACATGCTGCAGCTTCTATGATGAGATTTTTTATGTATATTAGATATGAAGGGATGAATGGATGAGTGAGATTGGGGTGCATGATATGAAAGTCACAAAGAATCATAAAATGTTAAAAGAACAGGTTCCATGATCAGCAGTATAAGCACAATACCACACACACACACACACACACACACACACACAAACATGCATTCAATATTGCCGATTCTTTGTCTTATATTGCGTTGTTTGGGTATTTTTTGTCCTACTAGCCTTTTTATTGTATTTTATGGTTTCTTATTTTATGTTTTTATGGATTTTGTTTTGTTTATATGCATCTGTGTCGTTTTTGTGCCTTATCTTTGTGTTTGGTCAAATTTGGTCAAATGAAAAGTTGTTTTTTTCTGAGAAGGCATGTAGATCAAATAATTCATTTATTCTGATGCCTCAGATGATGCTGTCCAAAATGTAATGTCTTGTAAGTCCAGTTTCTTTGCTTTAGTTTATAAGTGGTATTAAATAACCTGATTTCATCCTCACAAGACTTCAGGCCAAGAAAAATTCTCCAAGACAAACTAGATGGAGGAGCTATTGGCATAGAGTAGGATGATGAAATGAGAGAGTTCGCAGCATCACTTGGGGCAGAGCAGGTGAGGCAGAGAACACAAGAAAGTGGCACTATTTGTGCCATTGTGCCCAGCACTGTCACTCTAACCATCTTTACCACTATCTGTGACCAGACCAAGCCACCAATCAATATCTAGAAAGTCACTTAAAGTAACGGCCATGTTAACACTGAGATGGTGCTGTCAGCTCAGCAACGGAAAGCATTTTAACTAGCAAGTGGGTTGGGTATAGGGTATTGAGGGAAACCTGCTCTGCTTGTGAGAGATTTGCCTCATCAGAAAATATCAGCAAAAAAAAAAAGGGCGACATTTCCCACCATTTGTAACATCTTACCTGTGTCTAGAGACCTGGTAATGAACTTCTCAAGGCCAGCAATAGAATCCGAGATACTGTAAATCTTTTTTTCAAATGCAAAGAAAATGGGTTCCTGCTCTTCAGTTCATTGCTGTCTGTGGAACTCACAAGCAGATGGGAGGCAATAGGCAGGTGTGAAAACCCCATAAGCCTCCACTGGTGTATGCTCCATTAGGATCTATAACCACGTGGGGATTTGTCATGTAGAATGTCAATGTCGATACCATGCTCACTGGCACATGTAGAGGCTGCACATAGATGTGACGTGGGGACACAGTAGCTCCCCTGCCCCCCACTGTGGCCCCACCTCTCCCCTCCTCTAAGAGATGCTGATTCCATTTTATGACACAGGATGCCATTTATCTGCCTTTCCTCAACTTAGCTGTTCTAACCACATGAAAACAGAACTTAAGGTAATTCTAAAGCCTGGTCACTTGGTGAGAGGTCTGGTTAAGGTTGCCTGTCACATTGCCCTTGTTTCTGGAATAGGCGGTAATCTCATTGAATTATTGATTTTTCACTTTCTTATTTGCTGCACCAGATCGCATGTTCTTACTGGTTGCATGTCTTACATGAGCTGCTGGTGTAGCCTGCCTTGATATCACATCATGTGCACACTTTCTCTGTTGAAGAGATAAAATGTAAGTGGCTATGAGGCTAAGGTTTACATATTCCAACATACTGGAGGAAGATTGTCTGGCTGATACTCATTTGTTTGTAACTTGTGAAAAGCTGGAGCTATGAAATGGCATATATTACAGCCATGAGGAAAACCTGGCTCACTACTCACTGTCACCATTTTAATAAAGTCATTTTACAGGCTTTTATGCTTCCATCCAGATAGAGATGCTACTCCATAGCCCCTTCCAGTAGACTGAAGCATCAATGCATGCTCACACTCCTGGATTCATGTGTGCATATATAACACAGTTGAATCTGAGGCATGAAAATTATAAAATGCTGCAGCTTTTATTATTGTGGCTAGGATGAATTCTACCCCGTGACATGGTGGGAGTTTTCCCCCTCAGCTATGTGCACACATCCTCCCAGCCACACATCTTTCTGGCTCACAAGAGCCTGGGGGGGGGGAGTCTGCTACAGTATGTGGTGACCCACATTTCTGCCTCCCTGAGTTCTCAGGTGCTATTTTCCATCTGAGCCTTTTTCCTAGAGGTGGCACAGAAGGAGCAGGAGCCTCGGCCAGCAGAGCGTGCCTTCAGGACACAGGCCTCACTCCCCTCCCAGCTACCCTCAGATCCCTTTGCTTTCTCATGCACTGTAAAACCCAAGATAAGCCTTTCAGTGTCTTTAAACTTTTCCAATAGCAGTAGAGACTGGCAACTGCATCTCAACTAAGCCTGCTGGTGGAGTGAAGCGTTTGTAATTACAAATCCCAGATGCTTGCTGGGGAGGACAAGAAAGAGCCAGCTGCTAAAGGTACACCACACTATTTCAATGTCGTGTCTTGGCCCCAAAGGAAAAATATTTAAGCCTCTCAAACTTAAATTATGGCCAATTCTCAAGGCAAGAATCGGTGAGGGATGTGTCTAATTTAAAAGTACATCTTAACTAAACCAGGGCATCCATGTCAAGGAGAAGGACAAAAGAGTGTTTGGAAGCCAAGGAAGCAAACAAACACAGATAGCCAACTTAACCTAAACTGTGTCATGGATCAGTGTTATTTCTGGAAAAGGAAAGTGACCGACTGGCAAGTCTATCCAAGAGTCTATAGTAGGTCACAGAAGACTGCACTGAAGACAGGGGTCTCCAGGGAAAACAGGCGCTCCAATGTTCACACAGCCCTTGTGAATGTGTTCCTCTGAGAGCAGTGTCAGGGTGGGAATAGCTCAAATTCATCAAAGGCTGCTGACAATATTCTTGTTTCCCCTCAGAATTTGAGTACATGGAAAGCAGGTGGCATCAGCCATCACCATCTAAATCAAGGTGATTTTTAAGAAAGGGTTAGTCAAATGGGATGGACATTGAATGGAGGAGAAAACAAGCAACAGGACAGGAGCATACCAAAGAGGGCCTCTGAAAGAATCAATATAGCAATATATCAAAGCAGATATTAAGACTCACAACCAAGCCTTCGGCAAAGGGCGGGAAATAATAATAAAAATAGGGGAAGTTAGTAAGACTTGGAGAGAACAAGAGCTTCACAAAGACCAAACTGAGCAGGGCACAGGGGTCTTATACGAGACAGATTCTCCAACCAAGGACCATATATGGATATGGCCTAGAACCCCTGCTCAGATGTGGCCCATGGTAGCTCAGTGTCTAACTGAAGACCCTAGTAAGGGAAACAGGGACTGTTTTAGTCATGAACTCAATGGCTGGCTCTTTGACTCTCCCCCATACATGCCAGGGAGTACCAGCCTGGCTAGATCCCAGGGGAGGACATTGTAGCCAGCCCTGAGGAGACAAGATGAACTGGGGTCAGATGGAAGGGGAGGAGATCCTCCCCTGTTGGTAGACTTGGAGGGGGTGGGGAGGAGATGAAGGAGGGATGGGGAGAGTGGGAGGGAATGAGGGGGGAGGCTACGCCGGGAATGCAAAGTACCTAACCTCTGACTGATATAAAAATAAATAAATAACATTTAAAAAAATAAAGAGTTAGTCTTTCTCCTTGTGTTGCCCCACATTGTGGACTGTCACCTGGGGTTTGTAAGCAGATTCCTTCCACTTCACCATGCTTATTTTAGAAAACTCAGACAAAGCTAGCAGACTTCACACGTACTTCTTTTGTTTTCAGAAATGGTAGCTAGGACTGTTTAGGGAAGTTTTACCTGGAAAGAAAAAAGAAAAAGCTGGCTAGAGAGCTGGCGCAGAGGTTAAGAGCACTGGCTGTTCTTCCAGAGGTCCTGAGTTCAATTCCCAGCAACCACATGGTGTCTCACAACCATCTATAATAAGAACTGGTGCCCTCTTCTGGCATGTAGTCCCACACATAGGCAGAACACTGTATAATTAAATAAAACTTAAAAAAAGAAAAGAAAAGCAGACACTTGCTGAGGGTGTAGGGAGATTTTTATTTGGCTTGTTCTAACCCTTGAGCCCTGAATCAGGAGTAATAAAAAGAGGTATGTGGTGAGCTGCCTGCAGTGGGTGCTTGGCAGGAAGGCTGGGGGCAAGACAGAGAGCTGGTTAGACAGGCCAGGATGGGGAAGCCAGGCCCACTAGCTGCTCCTCTTTCACTCTGGAGTAAAGCAAGTGCAAGCAGGAGTCAGGGAGGCATGGAAGAATAGAGTGAGTGAGGGAGAGGAGAAAAGAAGAGAGAGAGAGTTCCTATTAGCCTCTGGGTGAAACTCTTGCTCCTTACCTGGTTTTTCTCATTTTTCCTTCCTCCCTCTCATGGTCTCCTCTCCTCTTCTATAATGCCGGTTGTGTGACATTTTTTGGATAGAGTGAACAAGTGTTCACCCCCTTCAACTAGGGTACCAATGACACATCAAAAACCAGCTACGGCTCGGTTTAGCTTGATGAACCAACAAGATTATTGGGGTTACTTACAAGGCTGTAGGAGGCAGGGGCAGCTCTATAAACAGAAAAGGGTCCATACTGGCATGGCAACAGAAACCAAGATCCCACTTACATTTGTCTTATCTGAAAAATAAAAAAAGAGATCTGTTCTGATTTTCTGCAATTTAGCTAATGTTATTCAACAGATTCTTACTTAAGACCTGAAGTGACCCTAAAGAGAGGACAAAGACCACCGATTCTCTACCTTACCCTCAAGGTATACTTTCTCTATTGTCTCCATTGCCAAGGACCTAGGATGCCTGTTGCTTACTGTCTCCACTTCATTTCTCATCTGTCTTTAGCTCACTGTAGTTTCTTTCCTGTCCTTACCCATTCACTGGGGCCAGCGATCTCCTGACCAACAGACCAATCCACAGAGAACTTTTCAGACAAAACTGAATTTTGTCTTCACAATGAACCCCCTCCAAACTTCGCACCTCTCTGCCAGTCCATCCTAGGACTTGACACTTCTATCCATGGCAGTCCAGCACCCAGGGTGGGATGATCCTCCACTGGGTGTGTCTCATCAGGTAAGTCTCCTTGTTAGCCCAGGTCACACACACTGGGAAAGAAACAAGGAGCTTTGTAAGTCATAAGGACCCTACTCAACTGCTAACAAAAAGCGAGTTTCTCTAGTCACATGCTCAAGACATTTAGAGCGACATCGGTGAGCTTGGTGGTTGATCTTCCCCCATCCAGCCTCTGCGGTGGAACCTAGCCCAAACAGGGCTTTGGCTGCAGCATCCTGAGACCCTGAACAGAGGATCCAGCTGGGGTCGTCCAGATTTCTGACTCTCACAGTCCTCTGCATGTAGAATTCCTGCACATCTATGTCCTTACCTTGCTCCTCTGAACACAGGGTGGTGCCCGCAATGTTTTCTTCTGAGCCAAAGCTACACAGTGGTAATTTCTTAATGAATTCCAATGCACCCGAGGTTGGAAAACCCTGATCTTCTGTAATCCAATGTATGCAGACATTTGGTGCCTTCACTTGACCTCTCTGTCATCCAAACTTCCAGAAGCAGCATTACTGCTTCTCTCCAGTGCATCTAATCAAGAAAAGAACTATTCGCCTTTGGTTGGTTCTAAGTTATAAGTATCTCCACTTCCTTCCCCCTCTCTGTCTCCTAGGTTTGAGAAGTCCTTATAGTCCAGACTGTTTTGCTGCACCATGAAAGCCCAGTTCTCCTTTGTTGAAGACCACAGTTCTTGAGTGCATGTCCTGTCTCTACAGGCTACAGGATGGGTTTGAAAAAAAAAACAAGTGAGAGACCACTGATGAAGATGTGATGAAACTTTTATCTGCCAGACAGAAGAATTTGCTGCTCAGCACAGAAGGGCATTCTTATTTCTAAGCAGGACTTCCTGAAGAGTTAGTCTGCATAGACAGAAGCTAAAGTCACACACACTTTACTTGGCTCCAAGCTCACTGAGTGAGTTGTCTGACCTTGATGCTTTCTGTCTATTACATTGTAAACCATTCTGTATATTGAATAATGAATAATCCCTGCCCCCTCTCTCTGCTCTCTCTTTGATAAAATCTAAATTCTGTGTCATTCTTCAAAACCCAGGCTTGGTGCCTACATTCCTTAAAATGAAACTCTGCCTCATAACGCTTTTTGTAAAGCCTCTATTTCAGATTTTCTGCTACCTTTGAGGATAATTATTGCCATTCATGCACAGAATTTTTTAAGGTTGATGATATTTTACTTCATCATCCTGCATTTCCATGGCAGAGAGCCCTCTCTGGGGCTGAAAGTACAGGCAGATATGCTGCCCAGTTAGTTAGTCACCTTCTGAACAGCGCCACACTTGAGGCTATCTTTCTTCCCAGATGCCCAGTGCTCTCATCTTGGACTGGACAAATTTAAATCCCACGCAAGTCTACTGTGAATCCTTTGCTTCTTAGAGACCCTGTGCTAAAGCCAAAGCAGTGACTGCAAACTGACTAGCAAACCACAGAGTTGCAATGGTGAACAAAAGTTGGAGGGGTGAGTGACACCTTTGAACCCCCTGCAAGGCTGCTTGCTAATTATAAGCCCAAAGATTGCAGGGAGGTTGCATTGTTACAGGCCCAGAGCCCAGGCAACATCCACCCTGGATGTTGACAATCCCTTTATCACCCACTCTTTGCCACTGCTATCTGATCTAACATCCTTGTGACAATCAGCTGAAATTTTTGAAATATTTTAATTTAGACTACTAGTTTCCAACTAACCAAAAAGCTAAGAACACCGTGAAATAGCATCTGAGGCCAGTGAGAATTTGAAAGTGTCTTGATTTATGAATTTATTCATTTTTCATTACTATAAAAATCCTGATGAAACTGCTTCCATGCTGGAACATGGAATTCGGGGGTAAATCTGTGGCCTGGGTCATGGTCAATGACATTTGGCACCAGATAAAGTGTCTCCTGTTACCTTTGAGGAGAGAGCTGTGTTTCTGCATGGATACAGGGCTCCATCAGGAAGGGTGTGTTTGTGGCTGGTGGACTCTCTTCATTAAGGAAGCATTGGCATGTCAGGTCCACAAGGACAGCTCCCTCGGGTGGCGTGGTGAGAACAAGAGATTGTGTGGCCTTGGACACCCTTGCCTCCACCGCTCCCTTGTGAGTTTTAATATCTTTGCTTTTGCACAGTGCTTTTGCTCATTCCCATCAATAGGTTCTGGAAGGGGGACCTGGAACTTTCTCCAGGCGAACTACATGAGCAGCATTGTTGATGAAGACTGGGAAATGAGGTGTTTCTCCTCTCCTCCTTCACACAGGGGGATGTTTTCTATTATTAAAGCATACTTTTCAATTCTACTGTGCTTACTACGGTCAGGCATATCCCCTGGGATAAGAACGAGCTTCCCAGCTTGCACTGATTGCTTATGACCATCCAGGATCAAGCCTTCCCTTGCACTGCAGTTTTTTATAATTTCATAGCATCTTTCCTTTCATGTCGGTTAGAAAAAAATTGATTTTTCCCAGCAGCTAGTTCCAACAGCAGTGGAACAATCATATTCTTTAAACAGAATGTTTTATGGTTTAATGTTTATTATTAATTTGTTTTGATGATTTCAATTGCTTATGTATATCCTAAAGAAACTAGATAATTCAGTTTAATGGGAAATGAGTCAGCATTGTTGCTTGTATATTTTTATATTCCTTATCCTGCACCTCTTCAAAATGAAATAATGCTACGGGAGGGAATGACACACAATGAGATGGTCTAGTCATTACAACGTCTATTTGAAAAGGTAAGATTGGGTCACCATTTGTGAAGTGCCCAGAAGAGGAGGGCCTGCAGAGAGAGGATGTTTTTTAGTGTTCACATGGAGCCTGGGGTTGGGAACAGACTGATAATACATAGAGTGATGTTCTATGTGGTGAGAACATTCTAGAGTTAGACAGTGGTGAGATATCTCAGTTAGAGTTACTACTGTTATGATGAAACACTATAACCAAAAGCAATTTTGGGAGGAAAGTGTTTATTTTACTTACATATTCTGAATTGAAGAAAGTCAGGACAGGAACTCAAGCAGGGCAGGAACTTGGAGGCAGGAGCTGATGCAGAGGCCATGGAGGGTTGCTGCTTACTGGCTTGGTCCTCATGGCTTGCTCAGCCTGAGTTTTTAGAAACCCCAGACCCACTAACCCAGGGATGGCTCCACCCACAGTGGGCTGGGCCTTCGTGCATCAGTCACAGGCTTGCCCACAGCCTGATCTTATAGAGGCAGTTTGTCAGTTGAGGGTCTCTCTGCTCAGGTGACTCTAGGTTGTGTCAAGTTGATATAGAACTAGCCAGCACAGGAGGGTTTCATGACTCTAAATATACTGAAATACTGAACTGTAACAAGGTGAGTTTTATGGGATATGAATTACTTCATAAAATGGTGTGTAAAGATGGCATATCTGCATGGAATCTTCAACATGCCTTTGTACTAAAATAGTGTTGTTTTCCGATGAATGCCATTATTTACTATCTGGAGAGCAGACACACCCACTCTATATGGCATTGCCTCACTTGTGTGTATTAGAAAACACTGGCCTGGAGGCCCAAGCTCTGCTTGCATCACTGTCGTGAGATTGATAAACCTCTTTGCTTTGCGAGGATGGATGGAAGTTCACCCTTAGCAAGCAGGGAAGCATCGGGGGAGTGACCACTTTGTCTACACAGAACATAAATCTCACACCCCTCTCAGAGAAGCCCATAAACACAGCAGGGAAGCAACAGCATGTGAGAGAAAAGCCTTCAAATGTTAGCGAAGAGCAGCAGCTAAACTCAGCAAGTCTTACAAACTCTGGATCTAAGAAGGAAGTTGTGTATTTTCGGGCTTACGCTAATTTAGGAAACCGCCAGTGTCGTTTCTTTCTTAAGAACTCAGCTAAAGTTAGCTCCTCTTTTTCTACAGAGCCTCAGCACGTTATAAAGTAATGCAATTGTCAATCATTTGATAGATCAAATTTACATTTCTTCTCATGCTCTGATCTTTTAAGAATTTATCAGATAAGGAACTATATAAGCTGATTTCCACATCCAGGATTACACAACTCTGATAGTGTAGTGATAAAATTCCCATTTTTTCTTGCAGCTCAAAGAGTGCTGAAGTAAAATATAGCTCACACAAGACAGCAGGTGCAGCTGATCCAACTAGAGCCATTTATGTCAAAAAGGGAGCTAGCTTTATTTCAGCAGCTAGAGCTTAATGTGTGAATGTTTATATATGTATTTTTAAGGCTTCGTTTAAATGCAAGTGAACAAGGAACTGAGAATATCTTACAGTAGGAACACATTAATATATAAACTGCCTCTTTTTAAGTAAAAATGTAATTAATATTTGAAATGGTTGACTTCTTAAGCTTCTTAAGGGAATTTCGCACCTTTTAAGATAAAGAATTTTAAGTAATTTATAGGCAAGTTATAGTAACTGATAGCACTTATAACAAATGCTCTGTGTATCCCCGGTCTCTCAGAAGGATGCAGGGGCTTCTTGCCCTGGTCTTGTTTACCTCCATCCCCAACACCAGCTGACTGAACTTGTGAGCTGCTGAGCACAAGCCCCTTGGGTGCTCTGTGCACCAGTCAGTAAGCTGACTCTAGGGACATGTGTAAATCCACACAAATTCTATTTAAAACACCTCAGAGAAAATACCCAAAGGATATTCTAGCAGAAGCTTGTAGATGTGAGCAATAGTAGAAATGAGCTGCAGTAATTAAAACATTACTAGTAATTAGTTGTTGTCAAAAATGGTAGGTCTCATAATGACGTCAAGTCTGTCATACAGTTTGACTGTATGCATGCCTTATTAGCTTCCTCATTCATACTCTTCCCATTGTGCTCCTTCCTCTTCCCCCTTTCTATTTTTATGTCATATTTACACATTATATTAATTGTATAATATTACTGTATTGTACATTTCACATATGACACTCAGAATGGCTTATTTGTGCTTGGGTCTGGTTTATTTCACATGACTTGGTGATTTCAAGTTCTGTTTACTTTCCTGAAAATGACATAATTCATTTTTCTTATTTTGGCTGGGTAAACCCAATTGTATGTACAAACTGTATTGTCCTACCTGTCTGTTCTTGAGTCCCTAAATTGGCTGTAGTGAATAGTTCTGCAATAAGCATGAATGGTTAGATTGCTTGGCAGGTAACTGACTTCCATAACTTTGGGTATATTCCTAGGGAAGTTACAGCTCAATCCTAGGGCAGATCTACTTTTTGGCTTTTAAGAAAGCTCTGAAATAATTTCCTTATTGGATGTACCAATTTACATCCCCACCAGCAGTGTGCATAGGCCCGTTCTTTTTATACTCACACTTCATCCTTGACAACATTTGTTCTAACACTAGACAATCCCACCGGGCTATTTCATTTTCAAGCATCTGGTAAAATTTAACAGAATCTAACCCCACTGGCCTTTTCCTAGCAGATGGGTGATGGACCTGTACAATACAACTGCTTGACATAGACATATTTAAGTTTTCATATCTTTGTTCAAATTTGATTGGTCATGAGTGTCTAGATACTTATTCACTTCTACATTTTCCAAGCTATTGCCATTTAGAACGTTGTAGCATTTTCCAATAATTCTGTTAATTTTAATACTATTAGTTATGATTTCCTGATTTCCTCTTTTCATCTGTAGTTTTCTAAATTTAGATCTTCCCCATCTGCCTGGTTAGTTTTTCTAGGATGTACCAATCTTGTCTATTGAAGAACTGTGTCTTGGATTCATTGATTCTCTATACCAATGATAGTCTTCTTACTGCATGAAAATAATCATGGTTACCAATATGTCTGTCTTAAGAGAGTTTAATTCACCATAATTGTATGCTCCCATTACACATGGTGAATCAGGCACTCATTGGTTTTTCTATTCATTTGTACAGTATGCATTTATGACTGTCAAGACTGGGGGAAAAGTTCCTGAAGAACTAAATTGGAGGCTGAATAATGAGCCTTCTGTATAGACTAATAAGTGAAACATTTGATGCTCACAACACTTTAAATAAACACACAGAAACCAGGCATATGGAAGACTTTGACCTCTCCTCCAAATTAACATATGATGTCAAAGGAAGGCTCCATATACCTCATCCATCATTGTGTCCTTGGTGTCTCCAAAAGGGGTGAAGGCACGTTAGAAACTTGGTCATGTCTGGATGCGTTGAACAAGTGTAATTAGAAAAAGTTTTAAGACATCTTTGGCATTCTATTATTTAAATATGTATATTGATCAGAATCAATCACCTGTCTCCTACACCTTCTTCCGGATTCTTCCTCCTGCCTACCTCCACCATTGTCCTCCCATCGCTCTCCAGGGTTATGTCATGGCCTCTGGAATAACTGATATTTTATTTCTGACGACCGTGAAAGGGATGGGACAAAAGATGTAGTCACCCTCATTGAAGGTCTCCCTAAGCACACTGGCTTGGTGTCAGCGACTTTTTTAAAGGACAGTGAAAAAACACTCACCATTCCACAAGACAGGAAGAAAAAATTGCCAGAAAAATTGAATTGGGCTAAGGGAAAATAGAGAGAACAGGAGAAATTAAACACACATACTTAATGAAAACACAGTAGGAAAATATAATAGAATGGAGTCCTTACTTCAAACTACTCAAATAATTGCATAGAATTCCGGTAACGAACACAAAATCTTCAGTTAATTAACTGTCCAGAAGTGGTAACTAACACACATGAACTGTTTACTTACACAAGGAAAATGATGTAACTTAATGAAGACACAAGAGCACAATACGTAAAACAAACACACACAACAGTGAAAACACACAAATGAAAGGACAACAGTTAATGTGATTATATTGCCAAGAAATATGAAAACTGGGTGAAATGATACTTCCCTGGGGAAATACATAACATATAAAACTGACCCAGAAGGTACTTAAATATGAACTAGAAAGTATACATTTTTAAGAAATAGCTTTCTTTTAGTAGTCAATTAATAGGTCACAAAATAATGCATCCACAGACACAAAGGACTGTCTTGACTTGGGGTAGAAATTAATAGAACATCTCTATTAGAACAACAACAAATAAAAAGGATCTAGGGTTATAGAACAGCCAGGAAACTGCTTGCTGTAAGCAAACATGAGGACCCAAGTGTAACCAGCAGAACTCACTCTACAAAGCCAGGTGTGCTGGTATGTGCTTATAATTCAAGTGCTTGCGTGCGTGCGTGCGTGCGTGCATGCGTGCGTGCGTGTGTGTGTGTGTGTGTGTGTGTGTGTGTTAGGGGACACAGAGATAGGCTGCCCCTTGTGGCTTGCTAGCCAACCAGCCTGGCACACCTGCTGAGCTATGAGAGACCCTGTCTCTAAAGACAAGGTTGACAGCACTTAATAAAGTCAGGGAAGCTGTGTCTCCCTCCCATAACTTCACAAAAGCAACAGTCAAGACTCCTGAAACTTCAGGAAGTCCTTTGTCCTTCTGCCCCACCCGCCTCCAGGACTGGCTGAGATGTGATTTCACAGTTCTCTTTGCTCTGCTGATTTAGGTATCAGCCCTTTGCCCACTAGCTCTCTGCTTGCTCCAGTCACAGACACAAAGTGCCTGTGATGACAGCAGAGCAGAAAAAGTGAGTCTGTGTGCCTGTGGGTAGACTGCACACACTTCTCACATCTCTAGTTTTTTAGCTCCCAACGGGAAGTAACACAAGAGAGTGCCAATATGAACCGAGTAGAACTTGCGGGGTGTATAGACAAAAGGTATTCCACAGCAGTAGTGGGGGAAAACATCTCCCAGAAAGGGAGGTGAGAAAATAAAGACAAGATATGGTTGCTAAAACTCTATACAACTCCATTTTATTATGTGCATCAGGATCAGGACATAGGGAAGAAGAGCCAATGGTGAGATCGCGGGCAGATATTGATCAGAAAGGGTGAGCGGAGCCTCAGGGCTGCAAATGACCAGTGTTTTGATATGGTTGGTATGTATACTATTACATGGAGAGGAGAGAGGAAGTGGGAGAGGGAGAGAGAGAAAACAGGGGATAGGGATGAGAAGGACGGAGGGAAGAGCCACATGTAGAGGCATGGAGACCTATTTGCTTGTTGGATTCTTGTTCTAAGAACAGGTTTTTCATTTGATTGTTTTACTCTAAGGGTTGGAAGACGGGTGGCCAAAGCTTGGATAATGACAAGGGCAGCACAGCTGCATCCAGAGGTGGTGTTAGAGAGAGACTACCCAGATGAGGGGAGGACCAGAATGCCACACAGTCACATCCCTGTCACACATAGCTGATTGCAATTCCCAGACCATCCTTCCAACAAATGCTTCCAAACAAATGTGCATGTCTGTGTGAATATGGAACAGCCCTTATTTTCACAAGTGGCGCTGTGTCTACTATACTACACGTGTAACTGAATCCTGTGCCTCATTTTACAAACCTTCCTGGCATCATTCTTTCACTGTTTTTCAACAGCATGCTTGACATCCATTCTGCTTTGTGATTCAACAGCAGTTTAAAAACAATTTGGCAGGCAGCTAATCATGGCAACGTCAGTCATAAGCAATGTGAGGGAAGTGTGCCTACACACAGGCATCAGCACATCTGTGATTAGATTAGTGCTTACATTAGGGCACTAATTTCTACACAGGAAATGGGAAAGGCATGCATTTGATTTTTGGTAAGTATTATCCTGTTCTGTTTAGACAACTTGTGAAAACTTGCATTCCTACCGCTGGCGTGGAAGAGTCTGTTTCACCCCACTTTGCTCTCACTATGAAATGAATCATCAATCTTTAGTTGATAACTGGGAAGTGTTATAACACTCTAGATTTAATTTCCACTTCATTAATTATAGCAGTAGCTGGGAATAGCTGTGTCTTTAAGTCTCAAAGTTTGAGCCCACCTTTGTCCTGTGCAGTCTTTTGCGTGTCGTATGACCAGTTCTTAGAAGCTGATTGGTGATTTTCTTACAGGCTAATGGAAGATGGATGGTAGGAAATATCCCATCTCTTGTAAAAGTGCTTTGAGTGTCTTTTGGGGGTTAACACTTTTGACACTGAGGTGATTGACAGTTTCCACTCTGGGCCACTAGTGACATACAGAGTCACAGCATGAAGCTGTCTATGATTCCAGATTAAACTGGTTGGCTTCAGGGTG
>CM053764.1:114735395-114787302 GCA_028658305.1 Pachyuromys duprasi | reverse complement strand
GTGATTTTCTTACAGGCTAATGGAAGATGGATGGTAGGAAATATCCCATCTCTTGTAAAAGTGCTTTGAGTGTCTTTTGGGGGTTAACACTTTTGACACTGAGGTGATTGACAGTTTCCACTCTGGGCCACTAGTGACATACAGAGTCACAGCATGAAGCTGTCTATGATTCCAGATTAAACTGGTTGGCTTCAGGGTGTTTTTTTTTTTCCTATAATACTGTGGCATGAGCAGCAAACACATTTGGTAGTTAATGTTTTATATGGAACAGTTTTATTAGTTCAAATAACTAATAAATCTTCCCTGCGGCATTGCCATTCTGCTAGTTTTTTATGCAGTTTTGATTCTCTGGGCCACCATAGTTCTATTCTATTTTATGTAACCATTTGCAAAAAAATACAGGGATTTGGAGAAATTTTAGTATATTCAATCTTGAAGGAAGTACTTGCAAATAACTTAATTTTTTGTTTGCAGGTAGGTAGCACACACGTGAATATGTGTGAGTTCATATAGAAGAGATTTCCATCATAATTACACATTTTAAATTGCTGTTATCCATTCAACTTAATCTACCTCTCAGTGTATCTTATCATATACTGAAGCTCTTAAAATTTCAACCCCTTGATTAGGACATAAAATTTATTAGAAAATAGGACAAAATTTAATTTGTTGTGAGTCTTCAAGTGTTTTATAAATGACATTAATGATTTGCCCCTCTCAAACCTGTTTCCTATTTCCTTGCAAAAAACGTCTAAAATCAGCATGTTCAAGTCTTGTCTAATTTAGTCCTCTCAAAGCAACAGCTTTCATTTTAGCAATCAAGTTTCTGAGTTAACTGCCACCCACTGTATGAGGAAGCTTCTGAAGTCAGAGAGGGTCACTAGTATGTAGCGTGTAGAGGTATGAAGGGCAGCTTGGTTCTGTGCCCATTTAGTGAAATAATGGTAGTAGGTCTGGCCCTGGGCCCTGTGAGTGCCCAACTATGGGGTTTGGGCCAGATTTATGACATTTCCTGCTATGGAGTGCATGTAGACAAGACTATGAAAAGCCTATGTTACATTGGGCCCTAAACAAAATTCTGGTGGATACCATGCAGAAGGGACTGCAATGGGCAAGTGAGTTTCCTGGAGATGGTTCAGCCCTTTGCGCTGCTGCAATGGATGCACTTCAGAGAGGCACAGCCCCGGGGACCTTGTCTCTGGATTGCTTCTTGCTGCTGCTGTGCCTTCTCATGTTTGTCATCGCTACATTCCTCGTGCATCTGGCTTGGTGTGATTGGACGTGGAGAGACCCTCACTGCCTATAGTTTGGTGTGATTGTTTCCTGGGAAACCACACACTCCACTGGGTAATTTTCCTGCAGATCGATATGAAGATGAACTTTAATAACGTAATATTGTTTAGATGAATTAATGATTTTACACAATTCCTGATTTGATTTAAATAGCTTTGGGATGTTAGGGTAGTTGATGGAAAGTTTAAGGAGATGGCTTAGGTTGTTTTGCCAAGAAAGCTATAATAAAATTAGAATTAAGAGTAGACTGTGCCCCCTCCTTGGAGAGTAGTAAGGGCTGCAGAGGTTAGAAAAGGAGCAGCGTGAGTGTTCATGTGTTACACACACGTAATAGTACTTGCAAGAGAAAAAAAAGGCTTGGGACTAGTTAATGATCAAAGAAAACTTTCATTCTATTTTGGGTCTTAGTTCCTGGATCTTGTCATCTAGAGATATGGTCATAGGTTTTGGTAACACACCATGAAAAGGACACGGCAATGAACAAAGAGCAAATAATTGTATTATGAGTATAGAAGAGAAAATAGATGATTGACCAGTTTAGCTGAACAAGATTTCAAAAATAAGATGTAAGGTGACCTGTTTCTTGGTAAATACAAATTGTTGTCAGCTAAGCCTAGGGAAAAACTGTAACTATAGACTTGGCTTGCTTAAATTTTGCAAATCAATGACAAAAGAATTATTGCTTTGGGGTTATGTAAAGGTTTAGAGAGAAAGATAGATGGGGCATGTTTAGTTAGGAATGAGTTTCGAAAGAAGAATGCATAATCAATAATCCTGTTGTAATTTCCTTTTGTGAAATGGTTTTAATCTGTTTTGAAGAATATGTTTTTGTGGTGGCTGGGTTTCAAGAACATGTAACTTGTGGCTATGAGATAATCTTTTTTCTTACATAGAGAATTTCTATCTTAGGTAATATAAAAAGGCTAAGGGAAAAAATAAAGTTATTGGAGCTTGCTTGTTGGAGCATCCTACATCCACCGAATGTTTATATGTATATGTGTAAAGTTGGAGCTTGTTCAATGGAGCTCCATTCACCAATGTCTCTGTGTGTGCATGTATGTATGTATGTGTGTAAAGTGGTAGGAACCTGAAGACTTGCTTCATCCCAAGTGTGTGTGTGAGAGTTTCCCCTTTTTACCCAGCCCCAGAGAATTAAGATTTACTCCCCCAGAGAAAAAGTCTACAGAGTGATTGCTGACTCCACTCATGCCCTCAGTACCTGGCATGCCAAAGCTGGCCTTCAGCAAAATTCTAGCTGAGCACTTCAGGTGGTGTTAGCACCCCATAATGAGTGAACTCATGAATTAGTACTTATGATATTTTAAATTTTCTTGATATATGCAGTCATCCTTTAATTAAATAAGAAGTAATAGTATTTCCAGGAATTCAAGATGGCGGCAACAGTGTGCACCGTACCTGAGATGCAGAGGATGAAGACTCCAAAACTGGAGAGTGGACAGGTGACTGGATCCCTGCTCTAGCAGACAGACATCGGATCCCTCCTGCTCCCCTGAGGGCAGCATCAAGATTCCTGGGACAGCATCCCAGCTTCCAAGTCACGGTTGTGCTGCTCACCCTGTGGATTCTGGGTGAAAAAGAGAATCACAAGATCCCAGATCCAAGATGGTGGAACCCAGACCAACCTGAGTACCAGGACCACGGTGTCAGGCTAGCCTGCAAGCTGCACCTAGCTCCCTTCTGAGACACCCCGCGGTTGCCAACTGCACCTGAGCCTTCAGGGCACCTGCACCCACACGCCCACCCCAGCCAGCACCTGCACCCCACTCTCACACACGCACACACTCCCCCCATGACCTTCAATGCACCGTCTGCCCTGTGCTTGTGCTTTTGACAGCACCTGTGCGCAGCCCTTCAAGACACTCGCCTCGTGCCTGCCTTGTGCAGCTGCATCCAAATCACAATGGAATACTATTAAGCTATTAAAAAGAAGGAAGTCATGAAAATTTCAGGGAAATGGATGGAACTAGAAAAGATCATCCCAAGTGAGCTAACCCAGAACCAGAAAGACATGTGTGGTATATACTCACTTATAACCGGATATTAGCTGTATGTTATAGGATAACCATACTACAATCCACAGACCTAAAGAAGCTAAATGACAAGGAGGACCCTAGAGAGGATGCTTAAATCTCATTCAGAATGGCAAACAGGATAGACACCAGAAGTGGTATAAGAAAGGAAACAGGATGGGAGCCTACTGTAGAGGGTCCTCTGAAAGGAAAGGCTACACCCAACAGGGGATTGAAGCAAATGCAGAGACTCACAGCCAAACTTTGGACAGAGCTCAGAGAGTCTTATGGAAGAAGGAGGAGATAGAAGGTGCAGGAGGGGACAGGCTCCCCACAAGGAGACCAACAAAGTTAAAATACCTGAGCCCAGGAGCTCCTGCAGAGACTGATGCACCAACCAGGGACCATGTGTGGAGAAGACCTAAACCCCTGCTCAGATGTAGCAGATAGGCAGCTTAGTCTCCATGTGGCTTCCTGAGTAAGGGAAGCAGAGGGTATCAACTTGGTTGCCTGCTCTTTGATCACCTCCCCCTGGTGATTGGCCTTCCTAGGCCACAGAGAAAGAGGATCCAGGCAGTCCTGAGGAGACTTGATAAGCTATGGGCAGATAGTACAGAAGGAGGACTCTCCCATTTCAGTGGACTAGGGAAGGGGGGTGGGGGGCAAGAGGGAGGGAGGGTGGGACCGGAAGAGATGTGGAAGGGGGCTACAGCCAGGATACAAAGTGAATAAATTGTAAAAAAAAATAATAATAAAATAAAAATTAAAAAAGAAGTAAAAGCATTTCTAAATAAAACCAAAATAAAAGTTAGGAAGAAGGCCTAGTCCCCTTACCATGTTCTGAAAAGCAAGTGCCAGATCCTTCTGGATGAAGCCATGTCCATTTGGAGAGTTCCACTAACACGGTCCATCTGCATGTATAGGAAAGCCGGTAGCTGCCCCAGGTCTAGTTCAAGCTGTGGTGTGCTTTATGAACCAGGGGTGGCAGTCCACTGACAGCATGGCCTTCATCCAGGGCTAGCACAGTGGGTGAAATGAACCAAAAAGCCTTAACTATTTGAAGGAAGGGAAGGGAAGTCAAGGGAAATAAAACAGTGAAAAATGTGTGTGCAGGTGTGTGAGTGTGAGTGTGTGTGTGCTGCTTTTTCTAGATTCTTCCTTGTGGGCATGTCTAGCCTGTTTAAATGTCAACTTACCTCGGCTAACAAACAGGCATTTCTCAGGTGGCCTGTCATGGAGCAAAACATGAAATAAGAGGAGCCTACGGTCAGGCTGCTGCATGAATGCCAGCACACTTCCTTCTGTCGTGTCGGGGATTTCTCAGAACTGAGCCTTCACTTTGGGGTCATTCTCTCCTCTCTGTCCAGCCCAGGGCACTGTACATGCAGTATGGTTTTGCATGAGATCAAAGATAGAGCAAGAGTGCCTTTCGTAAGCTCAGAGAGATGGCAAACTGACCTGTCACCATGTCAGCCTGATGCCTCCCACTGATTATCTGCTAGTTCAACCTTGGTTTCATCAGTGCTGTATATGGTCATCCATGGTGCATTTATAGGAAAAATAAGATGCTTTGCTTAGGCTCAATTACTAGAGTCAGTATTGTTGATCTAATGAATAACACTTTTAAAGTGTCCCATTTGTATTGACTTTGTGTACTACTATGTCACAATCCTGAGACCTCCCACAAATTTTGCCAGGTATGTCAGTGATGCCTCTTGTAATCGTGGATCAGAAGTGGTCTGGTCTCTTCTGTGTGAAACACACACACTCACACACACTCATAACCTTACTGAACTTGGGCATTATTTTATTCATGATTAACTTGATTCTTTGTGTTTTATTCTTTTGTTTAAAAACTACACCCTGCTGTAGTCAGTGCTAAGGGGTGACTTTCTGTTCACTTGTTTCGCTCCCCCAAAACATCTTAGTAATAGCAATTTTGTTAGAGAAAACAAGTGGAAAATACTCATTTTCTGAAATTGAATCGCAGTTCTGAAATCTGAAATGCACACACTTGTTTTAGATGTCCCTGCACCTATACTGGCTACTGAGACAGGAGTGAGGTACACCCCTACCCAAGGAGAGGACATCAGAGGACAGATGTGTCACAGAAGCCAGCAGAGGAGCCGTGGAACACCTGAACTTACACAAGGACTCTCTCTCAAGAAAGCCCAGGACGCACATCCGGTCTGACCATGGACATGGAGCCATGTCCCAGCTTTGTGTGGAGTCCTGGGATTCCAGGAGGAGCCTCTGTGGGTGATGTGATGGGACTCCCACAGTGGAGGTGTTAGGATCCCGAACCCAGAGAGATTCAACTGTTGGCACAAGTACAATGCTCCTGACCTCAGCAGTACCAGGGAGACAGCCAGTTGTGAGACCCTGCTTGAGTGCAAGTTGGTTGCCTTTTCAGCCAGAAGCTAAAGGCCTGGTTTGTAAAATTATATAAAATTATATATAGTAGAAAACAAAAAGATAAAATATGCATATAAAAACAAATACACCTTTAAATTGTATTCTT
This sequence comes from Pachyuromys duprasi, assembly GCA_028658305.1. Taxonomy (NCBI): domain Eukaryota; kingdom Metazoa; phylum Chordata; class Mammalia; order Rodentia; family Muridae; genus Pachyuromys; species Pachyuromys duprasi. The sequence continues at coordinate 114,781,458 of CM053764.1, read as the reverse complement.
TATGAATCCAGTAAATCTGAACATTTAGAGACTTCTTGTATTACATACTCAGAATAAGGTAATTAAATGTCCAGTACTAAAATATATTTACAGTTTAGTTTTGTGCAAATAAAAACTTGACTCTATCAAAAGAAAGTAACTACCATGTTTTTCTTACAAAAAAAGGTACAAAAGAGAAAGGAGATTAAAATGCTGCATCTCTGTGTCTCCCGCCCAGGTGGGCCCCAGGAAGGAGGTCACATGCTCCTGGGCTCTGCTTGCAGGGCTCAGCATGCCCAGTTGAGGCACTGTGTGGGTTCCTGAGACAAAGCTTGTCCTCCATGCTGTTCTTAGTGAGAGTATGCAGTCCTTTCTGCTTTAGGCTGAGGAAGGGCAGTTGCTTAGTACCAACAATCTAATAACAGGGAGGCAGCAAATGGTAGTGTGGGTGGAAGGTAGAAAATCTAGGAATGGGAACATCTTGAACCAACAATAATGGTGATTTACTTCAGCAAGGCTCTAATATGATTGGCAGTGTGAGCTTCTGCACCGGAAGAGAAGCCTGGGAAAGGCTGAAACAGACTCTTTATTACATGAAGTTTTGTTATATGAGGTGTGTGCTGTGTGCAGAAGGGCTCGTTTCTCATGCCCTTTGGGGGTCTCTGGTGGTGGGCGTTATTTGTTAGCTTCAGAAAAACTTATTCCATTTCACTTTGAACTTCATCACATTGTTTCTCGGCTGTGTGGAAATACTGCCAGCCTATGATCAGGACAGCCTTCTTCCAGGTTTAGGCTGCCACGTCTCATTTTCTAAACGTAACTATCTGATTGTAGGTGTAACTGTTAATTTATTTCTCGGGGATATTTGAATCATAGATGTCAGGAGAAGTCGCAGCCTTAGGAAAAAGGTCTTTCGGTGGAGATTAGGTCCAGGAATTTCTATTAAAATGAAATGAGATTAAGCTCACATTGAATTTATGTTTAGATAACCTCGTGACTTTCATCATATAACTCTAGAGTAGTTATGAATGAGTGAAAGTCCTATTACTTCCCTTGGGCATGCCATGGAAGGGAAATAAACGTACAATCTTCACCAAACTGTGTGCAATCACTCTGACCTAGCGTTTAGGGCTCTGCCCCTAGATTTGAAATTTACCACCCAGACTTTGAATCCCTTCTTTCATGTGAATGGCTTCTTTTTTCCTTCTATAAGTTCTCTTCCTCCAAAGTAAACAATGTATCTGTTAAGCGAGAGCACAGACGCTTAACCCCATTAACAGCCTGTGGGGTCAGAGCAGCTAATAGCACACCGAGAGGCCAGAGCTTGGCCTTATCCAAACCTGGCTGAAATGCAGGCCTGACACTCAATTGTTTCTGTCTTCATGTCAGTCTGGGCTGCAGACCCTTCCTAGATGGATGGGTACTTAATCATGAAGGTCCCTCTGTGTTGTGAAAGTCAGAGATTATGAACAGGTCCTGTCCACACATCCTTCACAGAAAACCCCCAAAGCTGTGGAAGAGGTTGCAATGTCTCCTATTTTTGGAACCCATCATTCTGCTTTGTTTTCCTGATAACCAAGAACATTACGGAAGGTGAATGTTTCATAGGATCAAGAGCTGTTTCTTCCTATATTTCCACGACAGAACATCAAGTAGAGAAGACACAAAACAAGGGTTTGTCTAAGTGGTAGCAGGACTTTGTGACAGCAGTGAGCTCAGTGTATAAAAGTCAGATGACCGACACAGCCTCTACTTGGATGTTTTGGGCACACAGCTAATATCCTGACAAGGAAGAACACTCCAGCAGTGAGCTGTAATTGCAATTTGTCCCCCTATACTCTCTTGCCACTTTGAGGGTTTCCACGAGTGGCCCTGAAGAAGTCCATAGTTGGGGCAGTCCATTGTAAGCCTGTGTCACCCACTACACACGTTAAGCACTTCTGTAATGTTTCAGGCCTTCCTTTACCAATTTAGCATTTTGGTTCCTCATGTCCTGCTGGTAAACTCCACTCTTCAGGGTCTGGGACCTAGCAGCCCTTTTAGACCTCCCACTGCAGGCCTCACATTCAGCACCATTGGGTCAGACTAGAAATCCCTGGTGCAGTGACTGTAAGGGCCCTGAACATTTCCTTTCCTAGAAAATTTCCTTGGTTTCATGCTGCCTCAGCACTGGGTTTCATGGAAAATCATGAAAAATGAGTGCAGAGACCAACTAAGCCAGTGTTTCTGGAGCACAGATTTCCCCCTTGCCTCAGAAGCACTTTGTTAATCCGCTGGAAAAATGTACAAAGACTCTGAACTCACACTTTGATCATTTCATGTAAACACAATACAGATTTTTCACTCAATACAGAAACAAATTCTTTTTCTCAAAATGTGTGGGATATTTTGTGTAAAAAAATTAGGGAGCTGAAAATGGTTGAGAATCCCTTGGTGCTGACAGAGAGACGCCTGACAGTCACAGGATTGTGTCCTGATTGCAGGGACTTCCTCTAGGCACCACAAGAAGAGCACAGAGCTGAACACACTTTGCATATTTGTTTTAGGCTAGGAAAGTGGGGACAAACACCGACTCCTTTTGTGGTTTCTGAGCCAATCTCAGTTTGGAAGGTGTTGTAAGCACTACTGGGGAACAGAACCAGATAGTTAAAACAGAACAATGGAAGCTAAGGATGCACCTGGGAAACAATAAGGCCGTGTTTAGCCTGGATAATTCAAGTTAATAGATGCACAAACGAGCAGGCCGGATCTCCGTCAATCAGTGGGGAAGCCCTTTGCAAGCCATGAGCAACAACCCTGGGAGAGCATGAAGCCAGTACTGAGTACAATCCAAGGCAGGCACACCCAGGCTGTCTGCAGCTTGAATCAAGGAATACTCAGAACCTGAGGTGTGGGGAATGCCAAGCACATAGAACCATCGCATGACATTCTGTGCACCTCCCTGACATCAGAGGGTGGTGAGGCTGAAGATGTTTTCCAAGAGTGTAGGATTGTGTGGTTATGTGACTCATTTAATATCTTCATGACACAGACTCAGCACACATATGATTTCCACTCCTGTCCTCAAAACACTGGAAAGAGGTAAGTAAGCATCGAGGAGGGAAGGGGTTGATTTAGAGAACACAAGAATCAACTCGGAAACTCACAGAGTGCAGCTTGGGAATGCATGCTTTCAGATCGTGGCTTTAACATTCCGTCTTCCTTCAAATTCATACCAGCGTGTTTCCGTTCACTATGATATCACTGGGAGCAAAAAGCAAGACAGATGGCATTAATGGCCTTCCATGCCAATAGCCAAAGTCCCTGTCCAACTGTAACAATAATGCCCTTTCAAATCTTAATAACACCTGTCACCCTGGGGACTCATGACCCTCCTGAAATCTCATTATAGGCAATGTTCCCATCGGGTTGGCTGTCTGTTGTGCTATATTCTGGCAGGGAGGGAGGAATTGTATTCAGGGTATGCAAATGGCTTAATATTATGAGTCATGTTGGCTAATACATTTTTAAAGGCCTCTTAAAAACAATGAGACTCCCAATTCCCCACACTACATCTTGGTTTCCAATAGATCTAATTACTGTATTAATTCTTACTGACGTGCATCTTGACTATGAAGATTTTGATGGAAGAATAACTGCCACCAATTTTGCTCCTTCAGCTACAAAGATAATCCAGGATCTCCTTCAGGAAGTCTCTCCCACACATCTTACCATTTGGAAATTGAGGAATGGGGGAACAGATCCATGTGTTACCCAATGGGGGTATTCAAGGATATAATGGTTCATGAATCCATTGAGCACAAAATCTGCCTGCAGACAGAGCCCTGGGTCTCTGGAGCACTTTGATCAGCTGCATTCTGAAAGGCCCATCACCCCCGTCATCCATCCTTCCAGCTTCCAGGTGAGCCCATAACTCTATCAGTGTCTTTATTAGTAGCCATTAGTAAATTCTTTGAACAGAGGAACACATCTGTGTTCTATGTACATACACATTAAGGGCTTAAATGTCAGCTCTCTATCTCTGATTTTATAGCTTGTGTTCAGCCAGTAAGTAAAGTCATTTTTGCTGAAAATGTAAAAAGAGACCTCCAGTCTTTATTTTTTTGGATTTATGGGCTTTGGCAAGGGTATCTGACAGCACTCGTCTTCCCAGCTCTTCACCAGGCAGAAGCGGCAGCAGTAACCAGGAGTGTATTGACCACACACTCCCACTGTGCGATCCTGTCTGCCCTGTGTCAGTTCCTCGGCGTACATGTTTCCTATGAAGCAGGCTCATCAGTTCCCTCCGTAGGCATGGCTGGAAAGTTGTACATGAGGCCCCAGAGAGAAGAGCCCTTAGCCACAGCAGCCATAGCTCTCACCGTGGATATAGCCAGACAGTTCCACTCGAAGCCCACAGAGTAGGGCCTATGCTTCATCAGCTCCAGGAAGTATCTTGGCCCAGGCTGACCCCTGTTTTATCACTGTGATGCAGGACTAACCATCTGTGTGCAAGCCTAAGTAAGAAATGAAATGAGAGACCTCTTCTTAGAAACTTGGGGTGGCTTTCACAGTACTCGATGTCCACCGTTAAACTGAGCACAGGTGCCTTCAGAGCTCTCACCTGCCCAGCGCCCGTGCACAGCGCCCGCATGGGCCTCTCATTCGGCATGATGCTCTGCTTCCATTTCCCTTCCCTTGTCTAGAGAAGGAAAGTGGGGGCCTGAGCTCAGGTCCCCTGCAGGAGCTGTGTGTTCCCTTCTCTGTCGAACCAACTCTCCACTCCCAAATAATGGTTTCCCATTTGATTTTTCCATCCAGTCATTTTCCATTAAATTTCTTAAAGTTCGCAAATCAAACACGCTCAGATTTGTTTTATCCCTGTGTTACAAAGTTTGAGAAATGCAGTTTCTGATTTTTCTCTTGAAACGTGTTCGGACGGTGCTCCTGGTGCCTGGCGTGTGCACTCTACCTCAAGTCCAAGAAGTTAAAAGTGACAATTGCCCCAGATTCTCCACTTTCTGCTTCATTTCCCAGGATCTGTGTCCTCCATCTGTCGCTCTGAACTCAGAATCTCAGGAAGCCGCCTCCCCGTGCAAGCCCAGCAGGCATCACACAGCTAACTGCTCAGGCCAGCAAACTGCACAGCCATCCTCAAGACACAGGGCTGTTCTGTGACACTTGGCTCCTCCGGTCCAGCGCTTTGCAACCTCCCGAACTCAAGACCCTTTAATAAGGTTCCTCTGTTGTGGTGACCTCCAACAATAAGACTGTTTCATTAATACCACGTAACTGTCATTTTGTTATGAATTCTAATGTAAATATATGACACCCAGGATGTCTGATATGTGATCCCCAAGACCCACGCTGGAGAGAAGATGCTTTAGACATCTTTTCTGGGTGCCAAATGCTTTACACAGTGCTTGGTACTTTATTACGTTAAGGGTGAAAAAAGCGGAGGGGAGAAAGTCTGCCGTTCTTCAATCCTGACATGCAAATTAACCCTCCTTCCATGTTTATGCTGCACTGGGAACTCTGGTTAGAGATTCACAATACTAGTTAATTTTGATTGAACAATTTCCTGATACCATAAACATTCAACTCAAAATTGATCACACAAAAGATTTAAAAAAACAGGCAATGACAAATGTTTCTAACCTTGATTTGTATTCATAACTCAAAGTAGCAGATGAAATTCACAACACAAAGGGCCTGCAGGGCCTATGCTGGCAAAAGATGACACTACAGAAACAGGAACCTGTCCCCGTGCTGTCTGTGGGCCTTGGTTCACTTCCTCAGTGTGGTAACTCGTGAACAACAGGCTTTTCACTCACAGTTCTGAGGCTAACAGTCCACAGTCAAGGTTCCAGAACAGTCTTCCCTCTTCCTTCTGCATCTCATGATGGAGGGGAAGGGCAAGGACAGGGACATCCGCCTCACCCATGGTTGCCATGGAGATGGCACTGAGACCGAGGTCTTCTCGACGCCATTAAGCTGCAGGTGCTGCTCCAGAGGTGGAATTAATCACCTCCATGAGTTTTTGAGGGGAAGACATTGAATCCATGGCACTGAGGCCTCCACCGTGACCCATAAGGTGTCCTGTCACTGTGTCTTTTGAGTTTTTGTAGGGTGAGTGTGCAAGTATGCTTCCAAGACGAGACTCAGACAGATGCAGCAGATGTGAGTCTCCAAGTTGTATGGAAACATTCTCTCCCTCTCGCCTTTTCTCCCTCCCTTCCTCTCTCCTTCCCCCACCCCTTCCTGGAGATTCTGGAAATGCATGCTGAAACTGAGGCAAGAAGCAACAATCTCTAGCTACAGCTACAACCACCAAAAACAGGCAAGAGAAATCAAAGTTGTGAGATGTCATGCTTGCCTTGCCTTCTCTGTTACAATTCAGAAAGCTTTTGAATTTCTTTTAAAAATGTTTTTATGTTTTAAATCGTGTATGTACATGTGATGCATTCATGTCTGCAAGTCTGAGCACACATGTGTCATAGCATGTGTATGAAAATCATAGGACAACCTCAGCGGCCAGTCGTCACCTTTCATTTTGTTGGACGCAGGGTCTCCGGTTGATAACTGCTGCAAAGGGTTGGCTGACCCCATCTTGGTTCTCCTGCTGGAAGTACAGGCAGGCGCTTCCTCATCTGCTCTTTTCCTGGAGTTCTCACACTTCCACAGTGAGCACTTTACCCATAAATGATCTCCCTGGGCCCCTCAATTTTTACATATTCCTCTCTGGTATCTTTTGGGGATGGGATTCCAGCAATTGCCAGGAAAGCAGCACACAAAGCACATGCATTAAATGATGCAAGCCCTTCTGCTGCACACTTCAAAGCATCTCTGGCTACTTACAGCCCAGCCCAGCACAGGTGTTCTGTGTCAGCTCTGTGTTAGTTCTGACCATTTTCAGTCCACACTCGTCATATCTGTGCCTAAGGATGGCAACTGTGTGTTACCTGGCTCTATACTATTAATGTTCATCTCCTATGTTTTATTTTGACTTACTTTCTCTAATTCACAGTGAAAGTCTTAGTTGAACTTAATTCGTTTATATTTCATTTCCTAAACATTTGGTTCCGTGAATTGCATCTGAACCTTGCCTTATCTGCAGGCTAAATCTCTAGTGTAAAAACATCATCTCTTTATACAATCACTTCATTGTCCTTCACACCTGAAAATTTTAATCACACCAGTCCCAGGAAAGGAGATGGCAAGGGCAGTTTAGGCTGGTGCCCCTGTGTGAAGATGAATTTGGATAACCTTTGTGAAACAGTTTGGTGATTCAGTTGAGTGCATTTGAAATCTTTATGTCTTTTACCTTTGTAACCACATTTTTAATTTACCTCAAGGAGATGATTAGAGACATATGTCACTTTACTTGCAAAGATCCCATTGTCAGCCCCCAAATTTAGAAACAGCAGAAATTTCAAATAATAGACCAGTTGTTAGATATATTTAGTGCTTTTGTTTGATGAGGTAACATTCAGCCCAGTTAAGAATAGTTATTAAACCATTGAAAGTTGTTTTCTTGAAGAATATTTAAAGACACAGGAAACATATTGTGATGTATTTGAAGGTAAGGAAAAATTATCCCCATAGGCTAAGTATATCTCAGCATTAGTACAGGAATAATTTGTGGAATGTCTGTAAAGGCAGAATTATTCCCTCCAAGGTGTGGAGTCATAGTTCATATTTTAATTTTTAAAAATAATATACACTTTTGAACATTTCTTCATTTTATTTGTACATAGCTTTTACAATACCAGAGAAGAAGGGTAGTTTTATCCCTCACATACTATGAGGAATAAATGGCCCAGCGTAGGAATAACGCAGACACAAATCATCCCCCTGAGTATATGCAGTGAGAATCCCGGCGATACTTGATTAAGTCCTTAGAATGGGAGCAACCAGAAATGTGACTTTCTAGAATTACTCTACAGCATTCACAGTAATTGCTTAAGGCAATGGAGCTTGCTAGCAAACCAAGCTTTTCAGCACACTTGGCAAGGACTGGAACATAGACGTGAACATTACTACACAAAGAACCAGAACTATTGGGGCCTTACTCATCCCCCAAGTCCCAGATACCAGTCAAGTGATTCAGTTCTAGCCATGACTGGATAGGTTGAGAGCTGGGGTAGGAAAAGAAAAGCGCACCGTCATCAGAAATGTGGACACTGACTGAGTTCAGCTGGAGTCTTTAGACCTGTCTCTCTCAAATAAGAAACCAGGAAAGGACTGATGGGGAGGCTCACAGCTGTTCTTCTGCAGTGTGCAGCCCCTCACAGGAGGTGAGTTGGAGCCTCTCTGAGTGGTGGCTTGTCTGTTCTTAGATCTCTTCCATTACACAATTTCTTTAGTTGGTTTGAGCCTGTTTTGTGGACACTGTACTATTTGCGTCACGAACCATTTCTGAAAGCAAATAGTAGACCAGACAGGCAAATGAAATATGTCTCTCCATGAGAAACAGAAAACATTTCACAGTGTGATTCACAAGCTGCATGGCCTGCCCTAGGCACCCACCCACAGCTGGTCTGTGTGCCAGTCTCCTTGGGAAGCTTCCTCCCACCACTCTGTCAGAAGCGTGCACCAGCTCAGGGAGTTTCCTTATGCTGTGACAACACGCTGGACAGACAATTACCTGGAAAGAGGGCAAGATGGGTGTGCGTTGGTGAACAGCTTCGGGGAATTTGGCCCGCTGGGGCAGAGCCACACTGTACCACTTGTGATTGCTTCTTTCCACATCTTTGCAAATCAGAAAGCTGGGAAAATGGAGCTGGGCTCAGGGCCTCTACTCAGGGGCCCAGTCTGAAAGCCAGGCCCCACGACCTCCCCAGAGAGCGAGCCGGGGCAGTGAATAAAGAGCAAGAGACTGTGGGGAGTTCAGACCTAAATGAGGCGTGCATATCAGATCCTCTCTCGAAAGGCTCAGGGATCATGGGAAAACAGGAGATGGAATGAGGTCAGCTATGAGGAAGCACGTTCCAGACACACAGGTCCGTTGCATGTGTGAATTCACAGTAGCTATGGCTGAATCCTCAAGCCAGACAAAATCTCAACATGTATGGGGCCACAGATTGGCTCCCCATAATCTAGTAAATGGCCCCACAGCCGTTCATATACTAGGAGCAGTAAGTGGATTTTTATAAAAAAGAATCAATGAATTGGGGTGGCGTGGAGAGGAGTTAGAGGAGAGGGAATGGGGGCGGATTTGATAGAAACACACCATATAAATGAAAAAATCTCAAAATGATTTTTTAAGAACCCTGAGCTAGGTGTCCACACATCTGAGCCTGTGAGAAACATTTCAGTTCCATTGGAGACCCACACTATAGCAAATGTGCTCTTTTTGTTTCTTTCTCCTGTCCCTTCCTCTCTCTCTTCCTCCCTTTCCACTTCCTCCCCCTCTGTCTTCCTCACCTCTCTCTTTCCCCCCTCTTTCTTCCTCCCCTCTCTCGGGTGCACACTACATTAAGGCTGTTTGTTTACATCATAGACATTCTCTATTTATCCATTTAATGAACAAAGGCATGAAAGAATGGAAGAACAGCTATGTTGCCTGGGATACTCCGTTCAGTCAGATAATTGCCTGCAGAAGTAGATTATTTTAATACATTCAGTAAAAATTAATATAGGCAAGAAAAAAATAAGAGTTGTAAGTACAGAACTGGGTGTAAACTCCACTCCATGTGTCCCCATCACATACATAAGAAATACATGAAAGCAACCCGAGACAGACATCCTTACATTCCTCTGTAAGTAGGTACTTATGTAACTGTCTGGAGCCTGCTTGTGACCTGGAAAGACCGCTGAAGGAGAACAGTCTCATAATATATTCCACGAGCAACACAGTGAAGGAGAGTCAGGGGTATGCATGGGTCGCTTGCTGTGACTCTTCATTTTTCGTCCCAAAGGAAGTTCTGACAATAACAAAAGGCAAGCTTTAATTGCATCCTCCAAACTTAATTATTTCAGTCCCTAAACTGAAACCAGTTCAATGGCCCCACTTTCCTCGTGGGATACCACTGGTGCCTATCCTGAGTGAGTTGGCTCAGTATCCTAGGTAAAATGTTACTGTATCTGTAGCAAATATGAGAGACACTGCTTTAAAATAGCCCTCTATTTGTGTTCCTTGTTAAATAAAATAAGCAGGATAGTTTTCAAACAGCAGTCCACTGTAAGGGAGCAGCCTTGGAATGCAACTATGAAGTCACATCACAACAAGTGTCTTTAAATTCTTCCACATTGAAATGAAATCATTAATAAGAGTAAAAATTGAGTTGAATCTGGGCGCAGCCAGAAAGATGATAGACCCTGATTAAGTACAAGAAATCACTGAAATGTTCAAACGTTGACTGCATTTTAATTTTAAGGGATCAGATAAGTCCAAATATACAATCATGTGGAACATGCTTTACCTTTTTAAACTAAAGAACACATTATTGGTCATGTTTTCTCACTAGCAAACATGTTTGAACTCATTAACTAAAGCCTGGTCCCTCTGGTTCATCCACATCCATGTGAAGAAGGACACATCTTAAGCATTGCTCAGAAATACTCAATTCTTCGTTTGCATACCCATTCCCTTATGTAAACCACCAGCCAGCATTTAGCACTGAAAAATAAGACCAACAGCCTCCCTCTACCCGACACTTAGAGTTGGTTACCAATAGTTACCTCTATAAGGAAAGGGCTTTGAAGAGCTTCTGCATTGGGTCCTTTCCTTTTCCTTATGAAGATCTTCCTGTTTGATGTTCACTGTCAGGAGGCCCTAACAATCACTGACAGTGCTGATTGGTAGACCCCCCTGTGTGGCCTGTTAAGGTAGACTGACTGTGTGATCCTTGCTGCCTGTCTCTCAGAAGCAGGAAATCCTACCCGTGAGGATTTGGAAGTATCATTGACAAAATAGCATGAGAATGCTAGATGCCTTTTTAGAAAAAACACTTTGCTAAAGCTGAGATGGCCCCTGGAGAGTTTTCTGGGTACGCCAGCATACCGTGACGGTGGAGGCAAGGCCTGTTGTGGCAGACTTTGGTTTTAGGGATGCTGCTCATGCTTAGGGGTTAGGGTTAGGGTTAGGGTTAGTTCTTATCTACAGAGATTCCTGCTTTCTCCAGCTGTCCCTCCTGGTGAGGTGGATTCTCTTCCATGTGCTTGAATCAAGTCTACTCCTCACGCCAGAAGACAGAATTGGCCTTTGCAGCCTTAATAGGTCTCCATTATTCTCTTTGGTTTTGAAGCCTTACTGAACAAGATTAATTTGAGGAATCTAAGAGTAAAAGAGCCTTACTATCTTAAATGTGTCCATAAAAAGTTTCTAAGAAATTATGTAGAGATAACGACTTATACTGGAAACATCAGCTAGGTTTAAAAGAAGGGCACTGTGAGGGATAAATGGCCAGAGAGGGAGTTCACTGAGTTCACAGTAGAATGGCAAAGGAGCCCGGTCGTTCCTTTGGCATTTGAACAGAAAACTCCTTGAACCTGTTGAAAATATGAACTCAAAGAAATGAAGGAGGGAAAGCAAATAAAAACAAACAGAAAGGCTCTGAACATGAGTGTTAGCACTGTAAATCTGTTTACTGCTAGTTCTGTAAATCTGTCACGATTCCCACCACAGATTTGATATTCAGAAAAACACAGTGGAATTGCTGACATGTGCACTGCATAGATGGCCATTCACTGAGTGAATGCTGCAACTTCCCTGATCCTGCTTTCCCTGGCTGGCTAATATATCAAGCATCGTATTTGTTTTGTGCTCTGACAAACTTGCTCCCTCACCATAGCAACCTCTTCATGTTGGCGGAAGCTGATGTCATTCAAAGTATTATTCATTCTTGGTGCATTGATACCCAGAGTGCTAATAAGTCTTGGGAGGTAAAAAGAGCTAACTATACATACTGGCTAAACATTGCTTAACCCTTTCCTCTGAGGGTCCTTGAATGCCTAGTGAGAGCCAGGCGGAGGACAATTCAGAAAGCCATCTGTGTTCAGACTTCTCACACAGAGCAAGTCTCTGTTAACTCGTAGTTTACTTTTCTCACTGTGTGTGTGTGTGTGTGTGTGTGTGTGTGTGTGTGTGTATGTGTGTGTCACTGTGTTTGTCTTTTACAGCTGCCATGACAAAACACCTCAGACTAGGTGGCTTAGACAACAGAAACTTATTTTATTACTGATCTGAGAGGAGTCCAAGCTCAGAGTATCAGAAATCTCAGGACATGGTGAGGCTTCAGTCTATGTTTCTAAAGGACCACCTTCCCATGGTAGGCAGCACAGAGGGTTGTTACAAAACCCCAAGGGAAACAGAGATGACCCCAGAAAGTAGTTTTAATAAAACTACAAAGATGAAAAGCACAGTCCAGTGGCTGCAGTAGCCTGTAAGTAAAGTACAGGACACAGGGAGTTTAACTTATCAAGACAGGACTGGTGGAAAGTGATACTAAGGAGAGGTGTGAGGGATAGAAAGACAACTTCCTGGCACATAATGCAGAGTATTTATGTGCTGTCACTAACACGAGTAGATAAATGTAGTCAGGAGATGCGCGAGAGAAAGAAGAGTGACCAGGAAGATTCTCTACTGAGGAAGGTGTTCAGGGGCTTGCAAAGACAGGATTTGAAGAGAGAGAGATCTTCTGAAGAACTTGAACAACTTGAGCCCCATCTGTGTACCTGCTACACAGTGGATGGGGAGAAGGGCATAAAGCTGACAAAGGAGGTGTGTGAAGAGATGTTATGTCCCCAGTTTCAGGAGGGTTTCAGGAATCGGTGTGAGGTATGCTGACTTCTATCCAGGGAGAGTGCTGTTTTAATTTTTCTTTCTCTCTTTACTGGAAAAACAAGAACATGCATATTTGTCAGACACAGTAGGATAATTCGGTACACGGCCACAGGGCCTGAGTATCCTCAGCATCAGGAGCATTGGGTAACAGTGCTGAAGTTTCAGAGACAGTACTTGCCAGCAGTGAGGAGAATGGAGAAAGTCCCTGCACTAGTACTCTATTCATTCATTTGAAGATGACCGCGAGGTCCAAAGTAGTTCCCCAAATGGTGCTGCTGCTGACAGTGTCCTAAATGACAGACTGAGCTCAGTCCAGGGTAAACTCTGACTGGGCAAACAGAAGGATTGCCACCTAAACTCAGCATTCCTCAGAAACCTCAGGAAGAGCCATTGCTTGTCTGATCCACCCCTATGGCCATCTACCTCAGGCAAGGCACCTAGTTCCTGATCAGCTCAAACAAGGCTCTAACAGATGGAGGGCCCCACACAGGCTTGTTCTAACTCACATGCCCTCCCTCCACCCACTACCTGACCCCTTAAACCTGCCAAGGCTTCTCACACTTCTTCCCTGTTTCTTCTTAACCCTGAGCAACAACCCAGTACTTTGATTCCCCAATAAACCTTGTTCTATACCCACAAAGCCCAGCTCCTCCTAACCAAAACAAACTGCCAATTTGACCCTCCTGTCCTGGATCATTTGCCTTTGCTGGCTTCTGCTAGACACCATATCAGCCCCAGATCCAAATCGCTCTTGCTCCTTCCCTTATCTGCTCTACCCACTTGACTCAGTCTCCGGAGACTGTCCCCTCGGAGCTGCCTGCTCTATTGTGTCTCTCACTAACTAGCTCAGCAGTACTTGGCACTGGTATGGCAGGCACTGTCCCCTTGCCTCCTCCACCCCAGCACCCCATCACGTAGACAGGCATCCTTCTCCTCTGTGGTCCTCTGCCCCTCTCTGACAAGTCTTGACCCCACAGGGACTCCCTCAGCTTGAGCCTCTGTCCAACCACACTTAGCTGTTCCCTCGCTGTGTCTCTGCTCTTATGCTGATTCCTTTTTTCCTTTTATTGAAATAGATTCCTTTCTCATACGATATAACCTAATCCTGGTGACCCCTCCCTCCACCCCTCCCCTCCTCCCAGTTTCTTCCCACCTCCCCTTCCCTCTAGATCTCCTCTCTTTCTGTCTCTCATTGGAAAATAACAGGGTTCTGAGAGGCAACAACGTAAACATGACTAAATAAAGTATAATAAGATGAAGCAAAAGCTATCATGTCCAGGTTGCACATAGCAACCCCCAAAGAGAGAAACAGTCCCAAGAGCAGGCACAAGAGTCAGAGGCTCTTCTCATAGTCAGGACTCTCACACATACTGAGGTCTGGTGGCAGACCCATATAAGCCCCGTGTTTGCTGCTTCAGTCTCTCTGCACTCATACACACCTTGCTTAGTTGAATCAGAGGGCCTATTCTCATGACGCCCCCATCCCCTCTGGCTCTGTAGTCTTTCCATATTGTTTTCCGCTGGATTCTTTGAGCTCAGAGAGGAGGGATCCTATGGAAATGTCAATTTAGACTCTCTTTCCACATGCTGTCTGGCTGCGGGTCTCTGCATCTGCTCTCATCTGGTGCTGCAGGAAGCCTCTCTGGTGACCAGATGAAGTACTGATCTGTGAGTGTAGCAGAATATCATTGGAGTCATTTTACACATACTTTTTTCTTCAGACTAGTAGTGTTTGGTTTTACTCTAGGTCTCACGGTTATCTTTGTTACTCAAAAACTGTGCTAAGTATGGGTTCCCTCTTGTAGGGTGAAGCTTAACTCAAATCAGACTTAACTTAGTTGGCTACTCTCACAAGTTCTGTGTCAGCATTGCCCTAGCATATTTTGAAGACAGGACAGATTGTAGGCCAAAGACCTACAATGCTCAATAAATTCTTTGGTTGTTGTCCTCTGCAACTAGGGCCTTGCTGTCAGTTTGCTCAGAGCCAACCCTTTGCCTTATCAAGCCTGGGTTGTTCGGGGGTTTCCATGGGGTGCCTTTGGCCAACTGAATGCAACTTAATGCAACCCAGTCCTATCATTGGAAGCCTCACCCGGCTACAAGAGATGGCCTGGTGTGACTCTGTATCCCTCGTTATTAAGCATCTTCATTAAAGACACACACAAAAAACCTTTCTGGATTTTCAAAGAGTGTGATGGCTGTGTGTTGCCTGTTTTACTGGCTTGCTTGGCAGGTGTGTCCACAGGGAATGCCTGATGGAAGCTGGGACCCTGGGATGAGTTGGGGGAGGGGAGGTTGGAAGAGACCATCTTGGTGATCCATTGGTGTGGGATCAGAGAGGAAAGGGACATCACAGTTGGTTTCCTAGAGTGGGGATAAAGCAGAGGGAACTGGATCTCTGGAGAGGTAGGAGCTGAGGTTCTGCTTTCAGCCTCCTTGTTGCCCCGAAAGGAACAGCTGTTGCTGTAGCACGGGGTACCAGCTGGAGTTGGGTTCTGGGACAAACCGCAAGTAGGAATGGGAGGTTAGGGGGAAGATCTGTGGAATCCACGGGGATGGGCGCAGGTGGAGGACAGGGAAGGCTGCCCCTGGTGTTCTCTTGAGGTGAGGATGAGACTGGGGCTTGGGTTGGGGGACAGAGAACCTACGCTAATAATTCTTTGCTGTCGCCTTTTCTTGTTTCTTTTTCTCCCTGGAACCAACCATGGGCTCTTCCCACTCAAAACTGGATTCTTCTACCCCCATTGCCTGTCTCTGTAAGCCTTGTTCCCTCCTTGGACTTAGAGATACCATTAAGCCTCACTGTTTTATTATTATTATTTTGCTGCAATATGGCATGGCTACATTACAAACTTGAGGATCACTCTCAATGGACAGAAAATAGCATATTTAACTACCAGCTTCTTGCTGATATTGACAAGTTCTGCCAGTGTACAGGCAAGTGGTCCAAGACCCACCGTGCTCTGGCTTTCGTCCTCCGTTCTCGCTTTCCCTCTGTAACTCATGCCCTACTTACCAGATCCTCCAGAAAAGACCAGACCTCTGCCCAAAGCCAAACCCTGACTGTCAGGGGCAATACCATTTGTCCATGGGGAGGGGCTGCTTTGGACCCAACAATAACAATAACAGAGTAAAAGCTATGATACCCACTCGTGGGTGACATGGAAATGAATGGAGTTCCTAAATTTTTGTGTTTGTTGTATTTATTTCAAATTTTATTTTATTTTTAATTGGTGTGTGTGTGCCACCTCAGTACAGTGGCCCAAAATTCCAGAAGACGCCAGGTTTTCTGGAGCAAGAGCTGCATGTGGCTGAGAGTTCATACTTCTATGATGCTTTTTACTTGAGGAAACAGAGCCAACCATGCTGTGTCATGTGCAAGTGAGGCCTTTCCTCTCCTAGATCTGAATCAGGAGAGGAAAGAGGGTTGAGGCTTGGACTAGGAGCTAGTCAGGAATGCTCCTCTGTGGGGCTGCTTTTGGTAAGGTCTCCAAATGACAGGAGGGAGGGAGCCTTCTGCATGGGTGGGGGCAGGATGGAGAAGAGCCCAGGGAAGGACGGAGGGGTGCTAGGGATGCAGTGGCAACTGGACTCTGAATTGCGGGGACTTTGGAGGGACTTGAGCTGAGGAGGCATAAGATTGAACCTGAACTTCAAAGCATCATTCCACCAACCATGTTTAAAACTCTCCGCTAGTGGGGCTCAGGTGTGCATGGTGGGCATGGCAATGGCTGAGTCAGGGGGGGCACGTGACGGATGGGTATGACCCGTGACTGGAAGCTCCAACTGTGTTCTCCGGGTTGCTTGTGTAGACAGAGAGGACACACACGGATGTTGACAGTTTGGACACAAACAAGTGAGAGGCTGTGCTCTTTAGTGTGGAGGCTAGACGAGAGCCTGTACACAGGTGGGCAGAGGGGTCTCCCAGCGGCACCTGGGACTGTGCTGTGGTGAGCAGCCCACCTCCAGCTCACCCAGCCAGACTCTCACAGGCGGGCTTTCAACAGGGACCTGGCCCAGGAAGAAGTATTCAAAACGCCTTGCTTAAGTTTTTAAGACCGCCTGGTCCAGACTGATGTCAAACCTGTTTCGGAACAAAGGAGCAAAGGATGCCACTGATCTTCTGATCCTCCTGTCTCTGTCTCTTGGGAGCTGGGGCTACGGTCATGCACCGCCTCGCTCAGGTCACGTGCCGGAAGTCGGACTCCGGGCATCCTGCATGCAGGCAAGCTCTCTACCAACCGACCTCTGTTCCCAGAGCCTCGGGCTGCTTTGGCGCGCCCATGGGTGCATGCTTAATTTCTAAAGCCGTCTTCCACCTTTAGATGCTGGGAGCCACAGAAGAGTCAGTTTAAAGGGAACACGAGTATTGCTACATGCCAGTAATCCCCCGGCATCATGCTAGAGTTTTTCTCTGCCATTATATTAATACTTCTCTGCAGGGAACTTCAACAGGGACCTGGTGCCTCAAACAGGCTCCTGATTTCGGCTTCTGTTTCTTTAGAAGTTGACCTAAGATGCGTATGTGCACAGATAACCTTGCCGAGGGGTTGATGCTTCAGACGGACTCAGGAAAAGAGCGCTGCTCTTAATGTGTAAAATAGAAACGAACAAAGAATACAGAAATCACTGCGCACATCACCTCCCACAGAGAGCCGCTATTAGCGGTTCTTACAGTCACGTCTTATCTATACATTAAAATGTTAAATTATAACACTTGCTATGTAATTCCGCCCAGAAAATCTTATCTGCCGTTACACAGCCCTTGGAAGCTTCTTTTATAAGGACTCCATAGAAACCTAGAATTTTGACAATCAAAATGGCAAATTGGGGTCAGCCTATTTCCCAAGCTGTAGATAAGATTGACTCAAAAATCCTCATATAATAGATTGTAGAAAGCTGGATGCCCTCACCAGGATTTCTGTGAATTACTAGGGGTGTTATTTTCTCGCCATCAATCCTGGCTCAGCATGCGGGCTTCCATTAAATGAGTTCTCACAGGATCTTGTGACTGTCTCCAGCAAGATTTCCTCGTCTCTATCACACTGGCCAGATGTGAATTTAAGTTATCCTCCTTATCATATTAAAAAATATCACAGAAGGCATCTGAACACATGACTGGGTGCAGGTCTGGGGAGCTGGAGGGTTAATGCCACTGTCACACAGCAACCTGGAAACACCAGCCCACGTCTGTCCGTCAGCACACTTCACTTGTGGAAAGCAGCTTTGCTCTCAGCCCAGCCTGTTTGCCTTAGGCAGAGCTCCGGCCCATTGCCCTATGTTCTCACACTGAGAAGGGCAGCTCTGCATTTTCGCTTTCTTGGCGGACACCAGGTCACTGATGGAAAGCAGCAGGAAGGGGCCACTTACAGGTGGATATGCCTCTGAAATTTGTTATTCTGAGCACCACACGTTTTAGTCACATCGAGGTGCATCTGGCTGACTCTGCATTGCCCTTCCCCATCTCTTCATCATCTGCACCGAGAGTGAGGCATCTACACAAAGCATGGTGACTCAATACTGTTCTTCTTTTGTACAACACCATGGCCCTGCAGGGGTATCCACCACAGTTCACGCTTGTAGTGTAGACAAGACTCCTACTCTTCCAAACTTTTAAAAACCTGCCCACCTGGTATTTAAACTTCTGATCTAACTTTCCGTCTGTGCTGTGGCTGAGCACTTACCTACATGTTCCATGGAATGAGTGTCTTTCAAAATTAGCCCTAGTCTCCTAGAATCTGTCTGTCTGTCTGTGTCTGCCTGCCTGTCTGTCTTTCTGTGGTGGGAGATGGTATAGGTGTCCTCTTGAAGATTGAGTACCCCCATGAGTTCTCATCAGTCACTTACTCTCTGCCTTTTTTCCAGACCTGATTGCATCAGCCATCACAGGCTGTAGTGGGAAGGTTCTCTATCCCAGGCTGAGGGCTGTGCCAGTCTACATTCTCTGGGAGCCTCTGTACCATTCCTTCTGTATGCATCGTTCATTTTTTTTAAGGAGCACACTGCATATTTAGGCCCCTGTCTTGCTTGGCTGTAAAGCACATGTGCTACGGCGGTGAACTAAAAATGTCAGCATCATTCCCTTTTGCCCATACGGGACTTATGTCTTGTCCCCTGCAGGATTTAAATCTGCACATGGGAAGCTGTTGGAAATGGTGATGTAAGGACTCTTCCCCGTTTTCGTATCTTCCAGGTTTGATGTGGGCCAGGCCCTGAGGAGTGGATTTCACAGCCACTGTGCTCTGCCATCTAGCTCCTTACCCCCCGGCGTCACACACTCTGCTTGCTCCTTTATCCTGTGAAGTTTTGGAGGAACCGGTAGATTCCTAGAACTCTATCTTAAGAATTTCTTTTCAATCGATGCAAAACCCACCCTGCCTTCCACCCAGGTTGTGCTGTGGTTTCATGGCTTTATTTTAATACCTATGTGTTTAACGCATTTTGTCTGTTCACGGGGATTATATTTTAAGGAGATGTTTTAACTTCTTGTATAAAACACGGATAGAGCTTATCGCCGTTGCACCAATATGCATCAATTGAGAAGAAAATTATTTGTGATTTTTAATTTTTTTCTTTTCTTTTTGAAATTATGACATGGCTACATCATTTTTTTCCCTTCTTTCTCTTCTCTCCAAACCCTTTCTAATACTCCTCCCCTTTCTTTCAAATTCATGGCCTCTTTTGGAAAATGTTTTACAGATGTGCTTTTTTATTTTATTTTTTTTTTTGAGACAGCTCTTCTGTGTAGCTTGGATTGTTCTGGACTCATTTTGTAGACAAGGCTGGCCTCGAACTCACAGCGATCCGCCTGCCTCTGCCTCCCTGAGTGCTGGGATTACAGGTGTGCACCACCACACCCAGCTTAGCCACACTTCTTAAAGCAACTTTTCTTTTGAGACAGAATATCATGTGGCCCAAGCTGTCTTTGAGCTCTCTGTGTAGCCAAGAATGACCTTAAATTTCAGATCCTCCTGCCTCAGCCTCCTAAGTGCTAGGATTATAGATACAAACCTTCACATTTAGTTTTTGCCATGTTGGGAAAGAGGATGTCCAAACCAGGGCCTCATCCATGCTGGACAAGTGTTCTATCAACTGAGCTACAACCCCAACCCCTGAAAGGAGGCCTCACTATGAACATATACAATGAACAATAAAACACTGGCATAGATGCTTTAATCTATTGTGTGTGGCCTTTAACCTTTTAAATTTTCTGTACTTTTGATGCAATGACATCTTGAAGGCCTTTCTGATTGGAGAGAGGACCTTCCCCAAAGTTTAGTTCATAGTAAAGAGCTGGTCAAGGAATGCTTTTCATTCATAAATGAAATGAAAGACATCCAGAGTCCACATTCCTAGGCATCACTTTTATTAATCATACTATATAGGCCATGACCATCCTGCCCTTATCAGCCCAGGGTCGGATACCAGAGAACAAGGGCCCATTGCAGCACCTCAGGTCCTGTTGACATTGCCCAGGTTAGCCAATCCTGTCCTTTCCCTTCATGCACAGGCCACGGTCATCTGGTGGGCTGTGCTTCCCTGTGCTGTCCTGCAGCCCTCCTCGTGAGATCTTCAGGTGTGGCAGCCTGTGTTTCCACAGCTGCTGAGACATTGCTTTCTCACTAGATCAATGACCAGAAACCTTTAAACATATCTCTGTCTGCATGCAGGCTGGTAACTACGAACTTGGTTATTTCACACCCATCGGGATATTCATGTATGTAAGACTATATATGGAGCATATGCATTTACTCTTAATTAATAAAATCACTCAAGATTTTCTTGGTCAGGGGAATTTTTTTCTTTTATGTTTTCAATGCCTATCATACTGGACAAATACGTGGGACAAAGACTAGAGTGGGGCTGTATTCCCTGTAAGTTTAGGTGACGACAGACTTTTTCTGTGAGTTGTTTCTTTAATTATGTGCCTCGCAGGTAATACAGCATGCCCCGCAGAATAACAGTGTAGGATCCGAAAAGTGCCTAAAAGCCTCTCCACATTGGAACAACTCCTTGAAGCTGCTGAATGTCACTACAGATTTTCTCAGTGAGAATGACAGCATTTCTTCTGCCATAGCCTCCAATCACACCGTTGAGACACCCATGAAATAAGGCTCTGGCCACCACGACCCTCTTACCCGCTTTCAGCTTTTGCAGATCTGCAGCGGAGGTGCAGTGGGGGCAGAGTGGTCAATCGTGCAAATATAACATGTTCTTCCCACCTCGGGGAAGGCAAATTTCTAAGGGAATGACAGCAGTGATGAAAGTTAAAGTGGAACACTAAGGACCCAGGACCTTACAAACCATATAAAGTGCAATTCTCTCATAAGCACAGCACAAGGAACACAAGAATGTATAGATTCCCTGCAACTTTGTCAAACTTTGCTTCTTTTCCCATACATCTTGGATGGAAGGGAAAGGAGGCTAAAGGAAAGCCACACTAATGAGAGAGGAAGGATGAGGGCTGTCCTTGGGCAGCCTGCAGAGTAACAGCAGAGATGAGTGTGGGATAAAAGAAGGTACAGCAGGAGAAGGAAGGTCATGGGAGGGGCTGAGGGGAACTGTTCAGGCCATGAGTTATATGTGGCTTCAGATCAATGGAGCAGACTGGTTCTGCCACTAGCCTATTCTTGGGGTCCATGAAGGAGAGGGGACCCAGGGAAACTACACTAAGGTCTGCTTATAGGGCATGGATTTTCAGGCTCTGAGACCTTCAATGAGCCTTGGAGGGTTGCACCTGCACCAGGAGCCAATACCTTCACCTGCTGTTGCTGTGTCCTGATGGATGCGCACAGAAGTGCAAAATAAAGGGCCAGAGTGTATCACTCTCTTTGAAGGAGTGGTTGCATGATGGAATGAGCATTTGAGTCAGAAAGCTAGCCCATAACTTGGCCTTATAATTGCCTTTCTGCAAGCTAGACATATCTGGGCACCTACTGACCTCTTTGAAATACTCAGTTTATTGGCAAAATAAGATCAATAATGGCTCATGATAGCCTGCATATTAAACACGATTGCTGTGGTTTTCTTGAGGCAGAGAAAAATCGTAAAATGTGTAAGTGGAAAGGAGTCACACCACACTGCAATAGCAGCTCCAGATATAAAAATGGCATCATAAAAGATGCAAAGGCCCCAGAGGCAGGTCCTGCCCTTCATCCACGGAAACACAGCATCTTTTAACAGAACTTCCCCATGACTGACGTGTGCAGTGAGGGGTGAGAATTGGTCTGCTAAACCATCTTCCCAGAGCCAGAAGCTCAACTGAATCTTCAGACCCACAAGCATTCTTTATGGATCGACGGAATTCTTCTTGTTACCTTGACCAAAACCATAAGAAAAAGTTTTCAGTACAAACTTAAAATATAAATATCACATTCAGTCTGAAGGCAGAGCTTGCCTCAAATACATGAGAAGTTGTGAAGGAGTTTGGGGATCAGGACATGAGTCATCAAGCTCTCTCTTGCTAAGTCAGGTAGACTGACAGGGCACCAAGTGACATGGGTAGCTCAAATGACGGCCTCACCTTCAATAAGGTTATGATGAAGTGTTTATTTTCATGTGAAACGCCTGGCATGCTAACCACGCTATGATGTCCCTTTTCATCTTTCTGAGGCAGAATCCAGCTGTGCAGCCTCAGCTGTTTCAGGCCTGCTCTGCTCCAGCCTCGTGACTGCTGGGATGCCTCATGGTGAATCACAACCAGCTATTAGCTGCGCTGCTTTTGAGGTCGTTTCTGTGGTGAGAACACCTAACATCTGCTTTGCTCATGTTTTCCAGAATGCAAGAGTTGAGGATCTGGCTCAGTCAGAAAGTGACTGCTATGCAAGTGTGAAGAGTGGAATCTCGATCCGAGGCAGCCATGTAAGGAGCCATGCAAAGGGAGTGGTTACAATGTGGAGGCTGGAGGACATCAAATGAGAACGACACCAGATGTCAGCCTCTGGCCTACACACACACACACACTCATGTCTACACAGTGGTGCTTGTGTGCATAGCCCCCATTCTCTGCACAGATTCTTGACCCATTCTTCTTAAACAGCTGTAATTATCCGTCATCTGCCATTGGTCTCTCTCCCTCGATCTCCGTGGCCTCTGGCAAATACCATTCTACTCCCCTGGCCAATGTGATCACCATCTTCAGATCTCACGCACCTGAAAGCACACATCACTTTGCCGGTATATTCTACACAGGTGCACATCACTGCTAGAATTAGTTACAGTTGTTCCTAAAAGCCTGTGTGTTTCTATAAATAAATGTTCACTGGAAGATGTTTTCACCTGACTAAAATAACATGAAAAGAAAGTGTGCTATTCCCACAGAAAAAGCACTCACTTATTTCATGAACAGCATAACTGATGAAATATTTACATCTATTTGGTTGTTGTTGCTAAGACTGTTAAAAGAAACTGCGAGTTCCCAAGTCAGGGGCCATTCGCACTCACCAGGAGCCCGTTCCTTGTGCTTTTGACACATCCCCATCCCCTGTGCTACTGATCCATCCCATCCCTTGGGACACTGATAAATCTCTGTCCCTTGTGCCACTGACACATCCCATCCCCTGTGCAATGGATTCATCCCTGGCCCTTGTGCTAGTGATAAAACCCCACCCTTTGTGCAGTTGATACGCCCTGTCTCCGTTCATTACCTCCCCATGCTCTTCAGCTCATTCCTATTTTGTATCTCTCTTTGGAAACCTTCTCCTGCCCATTTAGGAAGTGCAAAGGAATAAATGCAAATTGAAAGATGGCACAGAATAGCTGTTCACAGTCTAGTTCTCTTTGAAACAAATGTGTGTTATGGATACACAAGAGATACACAGTGTTTCCATGAGGGTATACACATGGATCTAAAGATGAGTTTAACAGTGAAATCAAATTCAAGAGTGTTAACAATCACTTCTAAACTTAGTGCCGTTAAAGAAGCAGATGGCACCTGTAAACCACAGGGGTAAACACTGATTCCAAACAACAAGGATATTTTTGTCTTTATTTTCTGACATTTTCCAAGCAGGGGCCAGGACTAGGTAGCTCCATGAAAATGTGACACTCCAAACCTACAACTTTTCTCCCCGAGAGATTTATTTGAAACAATAATTTGCGTCTCTGGCAAATATGTCCTAGGAAAAAGAAATTTCCAAATATGCCAGAAGTGATGGTCTTAAGTGGAGAGATTGCTTACTGAGATTTCAACATGGAGATAGATGGGCATCCACAGAGAGCCAGCGTGCCTTTGTTTCCGTGTATGGTGAAGCCTAGCCTAGCTGGGGTGAGGATCCAGCTGGCTTCTGGCCCATCATCCTTTACCCAGGAGGCCCAGGAGATTCTGAGACTCCTGCAGGTGTGAAACGCTTCCAGGAGGTACATCTGTGTCTGCCTTGTTCCCTTGGCTGAGGAGATACACGTACATTGTAGAATCTGAAGGCCCAAATAGGAACAGACAGTTTTTGTGGCTTCATTTAGATCATCTGTGTCACCATTTCCCATTCAAGGGTTTCTTGGGGGCTCTATAATCCACTGTCTCTCAAAAGCACTTGTATGTTTTGTAATGACAAGATTTGTTGGTAAGGAATTTTCAACAAATCTGGAAATAAGATTATTTTAAAATAGGAAAGGGTATTCTCAAGATTGTGTACTTAAGTTCAGGACTAATGTTGAGTTTGCTGATATTTAGAGTTCAGTGAAAGACAGAATAAAACCCTGAGTGACTCAACAGGGAAGTCTGTGGCATCCCTTCGCTGTTTGTGTGCTGTTCGTGTCAGTCAGCTTCCCCCTGCTGTCATTACACACCCCTTGGCCTCCATGGTGGCCAGGACACCAGGCATCCCTGCAGAGACCGCATTGCAAGCTCAGCATCTAAGATGTCTTCGTTGAACCTGGGAGAACACAGGTGAGAATCTTAGGTTCTAAGGCTGTGGTAGACAGCATAACTCAAGGTCATGAAGAATGACTAACCAAGCCCTTCACCCTTGACATCCAGAAGAGGTCATACAAAGTGGAATGAGTGGGTATCGTAGATGAGCCTTTTGAACCTCAGACTGTACATGTAATGAGATTTAAAAACAAGAGAGAGTAAGAAAACAGTGTTAGCTACAACATCCTAGAAGGATGGATTCTTTCTTGTCTAATCACCGTGAGACACAGTAACTATGCAAGTCACCAGATCCATGAGCTTCAGGTGTGGGCTGGTTCGATTTCTGTCTCTGTGATAAACACTGACTGAAAGCACCCTGGGGAGGAAGGGTTTATTTGGCTTACACTTCCACATCACAGTCCACCATTGAGGGGGGTCAAGGCAGGGATTCAAGCAGGAGCAGAGGCAGAAATCATGGTGGACCTGCACAGTCTCTCTGGATTTCTCTGCTACTTTTCTAAAACAGCCCAGAGCCATTTACCTAGAGGTGATACTGCACAGTGGGCTTGGCTCTCCTGCATCAATTGCAATCAGACACTGCCACAGGCCAATCTGAGGGATGCAGTTCTTTGGCTGAGGTTCTTCCTACCCAACTGTGTCATGTTAAGAGCCATTATTAGCCAATCATAAGGTGACTGAGAGTTCATTGCACACATGTTGGGCTGTAGCTGTACTCAGCAGTAGAGGGCTTGCATGAGCATGTTATGTACTAAATTAAATCCCTAGTATCACAGAAATAAAAACGACAGTCTCCAAGAACTGTTTATTCTAGCAATGGTATACCTTGGTCCATCTCTACTCTCTGCTCTCACCTGCAAAGGTGTGATGATAACAGTAAAGCAGGACTGAGAGAGTGCCAGGCTATGCCACAGAGCTTAGTGACAAAATGACCAGCCCAGGATGAGTAGCAGCAGAAATGATGGTAGAAGTACTCAGCACATGGATATAGGCTCAGAGCGGGGCTGGGGAAATGCAGTTCATTTAGGTCAGGGTGTAAATTGTCTATTTACATGAGGAATGGTGCTAACTAGGGGAATGAACTAGAATTACAGTCCGTGGAGCTGAAGACTTCAGGCAGAGCTAAGCCTATGGGAATAGACTCAGGAGGCTGCTACATAGAGCGAACCAAGATCCTGGGAGAAACATGAGCTTCTCTGCTCTATGAGATGACCTGCAGCCAGAGCTCATGCACCAGAGACGCTGCTTCTCACCACAGTGAAAGTCCCACACTGGGCAAGTGATCTGACATCTCACAAAGTGGAAATTGTGCACTTTGGAATCTGCACATGGTTTGCCTACAAATCTATTCTGCTTCTTCTAATGCTGCTAAATTACATCCGCCAATGAGAAAGTTGTGCTTTCAGACATGAGCATGAGTGCAATGCCCTAGTTGGCTACAGTGCCTTTTGCGGCTGGGCAAACCAATGCGTTTTGCTTGGCGATGATAAAAGCCTTGTTGGCCAGTCAGTGCCCCTGACACGGCCTTTGCTGGGAGAAGTTCTGCAAACCGCCGGCTGCATGCCCAGCTTTTGCCTTCTTCCCACTTTACCAGCTGGGACAAT
This sequence comes from Pachyuromys duprasi, assembly GCA_028658305.1. Classification (NCBI taxonomy): domain Eukaryota; kingdom Metazoa; phylum Chordata; class Mammalia; order Rodentia; family Muridae; genus Pachyuromys; species Pachyuromys duprasi. Next base: position 114,755,240 of record CM053764.1, on the reverse strand, counting down.
GTTTCATTACTCCACGATTACAGCTTTTTTCCTTGATAATTGTTTTAATTAAAATATAATTGCATCATTTTTATCTTTCCTTCAACTCCTCCTATATCCTCCTCCATCTTATCCAATTTATGGACTCTTTTCCTTTAATTATTATTGTTACATATATGCACACATGTATGCCTATGTATGTCTAAATATATAAATACAACCTGCAAGTCATTAGTGTTATTTGTAAGTATATGATTTCAGGGCTGACCACATGCTATTAGCCTGTGAGGGGCTCATCCATGGGGAAGACTATTTCTCCTGGTCTAACCACTCTTTAGTTGCCTGCAGTTTTATCTATGAACAGGGACCATCAAGATATTCCCCTCCTGTGTTAGCACCTCTGAAAGTGTTGAATTTGTTCAGGTCCTTTTCAGGCAACCATATTGTTGGGATATCATGAGTGAAGTGTCGTTGTCATTTCTAGAAGACAAGATTTCGTGAAGATTTCCTAGCTCTTACAATCTTTTTGCCCCATCTTCTTTGATGCTCCCTGAGCCTCAGGAGCAGGGGTTATGTTGTCAATGTACCCACAGAATTCAGCACCCCAACATCAGTCATTCTGCTGCAAAGAGATGCTCCTTTAAAGTGAGGTGAGAAATGCATGGACAGCGAGGGCTATCATACTCTGATAGGGTTTTATTATTCACAGAGGCATGTATAGCCAAACATGCCTGGGACAGAGTAAACACATGTTTAACTCAAAGTTTAAATGTTAAAATGACTGTTCTGAACATGTCTGTATGAGCACTTGTGTTGTGCATGTGTACATGTGTGTGTGAAAAATAGATAGAGACAAACAGACAGGTGAGAATGAAAAGTTGGTCAGTGAGTGCTTCAAGAACATTTTTTAAAATGAGATACTTAATTGCAGAAAGACTGAAATGTTAATATTTTTTCTCAATATTAATTAGCAGTTTGCTTTAAGAAGCATTTTCCTGAATGATAAAAGTATTATTTGATATTAAACCAACAGGATGTGTTCATACACACTCCTATTTAAAGCATTACAGGTTCAGGAATACCACTTGCTGACTGCTCAGTTACCAGCTCAATAGATGTTTTCTGAATGCTAAACAGGAACTGACTGGCCAAGGCCATAATCTAGACTTGGGAGCCAGACTATGAAGATGGTCTGCTCCTAAGGCAAGTATGTTATACAAAAAATCCCATTATCATATAACAAAATGGTAACCAGGTGTGGAAAACAAGCTAGAACCAGGTAACAAAACCGAAACCAGGTACCCAGGTGGAGGACCAAACATTACATCATTGACAAGCTAGACAAAGTGTTTCTAACTGACCTTTAAAGTGATTGGTTCTGCAGTTGGGGGACTTCATAGAGTGTCCAGGTAACAAAGTATACGAAGTTTGAGGAGTGAAACCATAGAGAAGACATACTTAGAGGCAAAATGGTTTCTGATAGGCTAAAGGCAACAGCAGGTGTTAACAGAGAAGCCTTAGTTATGCTAAGAACTGACATAGGTTTTCACAGAGGGGCTGTAGAGTTTAAGCAGGTTACAACAAAAGTTTCTAAGTATAAGGAGTTATACTTATAGAGCAGGCTGTTGAAGAGCAGGCTGCAGACATAAAATGGAGGTGCGAATGAAGGAGTAACTTTAGAGAGAGGCATTTCTGTGCATTGAAGCACTGGCATTTTTGTGCCCAGAGACTAAATAAGCAAACGTCTCCAGCTGCAGAATCCCCCTGCTTCTGTTGTTTTCCTCTGACATTCTAATGCTCAGGCTGCCCTCATCTCTCATAGGGAGCCTAGGGATCTATTCTTCCTCGCTGGGTGAGCAGGTCAGATGTAACGCTGGGACACCATCCCGACTCATGTGACTTGGGTCCCTGTGCAGGAAACACGGCCGTGTACTATAGTGGTATTACTGTATTGTGCCGTGCACTACTGTGTGCATAAAAGATAAGTTATCTAAATACAGTGTTTAAAAACCAGACATGTGACTCCCTTAAAATGCAAGACAATTATTTGATTCTTACAAAAAGCTAACTTAAAATATTAGGAGCCCCGTCATTTCCGGGAACGGATGAGCTCATGCTGTGAGGCACTGCGAGTTTGGGTTCCATAGTCCCATAAATCATATGTTGAAATGCTAACCCCAGTGCAGCACAAACGATGATCCGATGGTGTCCTGTGCGGCAGCCATTCAGGTGGATGACATGGCGACTGGGGACCCCTTGCCGTGCCGTGCTTCAGGACACTGGATGGCAGCTGTCTGCAGGAAGAATGCTGGAAGCCAAAGACTCGCTCCATCTGGGATATCCCAACACTCAGAACTGGAGGAGAAGTGAACATTGCTCAAACCCTCGTGTATTGTAGATGCCAGAACTAGAATGCATGCTAATGCTAGTCAAAATAAATCTGAGTGGTCCTTGTGTGTGTGTGTGTGCGAGCACACACACAGTGAGTTTTACATAATGAAATGTGATCAAGTATAAAGATGTAGATTGTGTAATGTTAAAGCAATCATTTTACCAGGAATATCTAACAATTCTAAGGTTTACATACTAAATAAAAACATTAAAATATTAAAATCCCAGGTTTAATTCCTCTTTAATGATTACTACACTAGATAGGCAATAAGGATAAACAATGACTCCAGCAAGCCCATAATCTATCTTGGCCTAAATGAATGTTATAAGTGGACTAAAAGCAGCATGGTGCACACTTATTTCAGTGCCCTGAAAATGTTTGCCATGGTAGACCATGTTCCAAAGAAAGTTTGATAAATTTAAAATTACTGAAGTAGGGCTGGATGGATGCACAACAGATGAAGGGTTTGCCTTGTAACAGCAAGAGACAGGATTTTGCTCCCCAGAAGCCGGTCGGTCTGCCACACCCGAAGCAGAGGCACGGAATCACTGGGATACACTGGCTAGGTAAAATAGGGAAATTGGTGAGATTCAGATTCAGTGAGACCCACATCTCAGTAATGAGGTGGAGGGTAATCAAGGAAGATTCTTGGTGAAAACCACAGACCTCACATACGCACACTTACCTGTACACACATTCACACATGCACATGCAAAAATTAAAAAAAAATGAAAGGATTGAAGCCAAACAGATAGATTTAAAGGACATATTTTTACTAACATTGACACCAAAACTACAAGACTATCTCACAAATGCCCAAACATTTGGAAATCAAATAATAACTTGACCTCAGTGATTATTAGATAGAAATAATAAGTCAGAAGGGATTTTATAAAGCATGTTGAACTCATTGGAGGTGACAAGTGTTGAGAGATTGGGGGTGTAGCTACTGAGGAGCTTAGTTGAGAGTTTGTAGCTCTCGGTGCATAAATAAAGCAGAAGAGATGCTTGGGATCAGTTATCTTGTGCCTTTACTGTAGAAAATAAACACATGGGATTATGCAACGCAAACAGAGCTGAAGAGACAAAGGAATAACAGCCAGAATACAGATGAGTGACAGGAAACTAAACAAGAGCTGGAACTAGAGAGACCAAGTTACTCATCTGAAAGACTGCTAATCCCCTCCCCTCACAGCAATCAGGAGAATGAAAAGAAGTTGCTTACTAGCTTGGGGAGCGCAAACCCCGATCTCACTCCACATTCTAAAGATGTTGCAAACACAAGAGGCTGTAATGAACACCTTTATGTCGAATGTGAGTGTTCATATGTAGAGGACAAATTCCTTAAACATAAACCAGCTCTCACAGGAAAGATATAAGTAGTTCTGTATTTGTTATCTTTACACTTAGACATGAAATTCTCATCTCCAAGCTAATTTTAGACCCAGATAGCTTTGCTGGAGAGCTTTTGATTATATTAAGCAATTTAGGAAGTTATTCTCATTATACTAAAATTATCAGAAAAGTAAAGAAGACACAAGAGTTTTCTATTTACTTACTGAAAGAATACTAACACCAAAGTCAGACAAAGCTATGGCAAGAAAACAAATTAATACTCTCAGAAAAGAAATGAAGTAGCTTCTAACTAGGTCTAAACAAATAAAATTCAGCAATATTTCAAAATAATTATCTCATGTCCAAGGGTTGTTTGTTCCAGAATCCAAGATTGGTTTAGCATTAGGAATTTAATCTGCACATTTTGCCAGTTAGCATCAGCAACAAGGCAGAGACAGATGACCTAGTTCCTCAGAAGAGGGACCTGATAAATGTCTGTGTTCGTTCCTCAGAAAGCTTCTCCCTCATAAGAGGAATCAAGACTAAAAGAAGCCAGCCTCACAGGTAAGGAGAAGGAACTGGATGGAAGCCAGCCTCAGGTGAGGACAGAGAACTACTGAGGAAACCCACTCCTAGCTCTTTGGACCCTGATGGACCTGATGGGTATAGCCAGGCAAGGGTGATGCATAAAGTCCACTTAAATTACACAGGCAACAGCTACACAGAGGACCTCACAGAACTGTCAAATACACTTCTAGAACTGTTGGCTGAGCATTGGGACAGGATGTGAGACCATGTGTTAGCAGTGAACATGGAGAGATGAGCAGAGCACGTGAATGTGACAGCAGCGAATACCACAGGCACCGGTGAAACTACACAGTGACAACCAAATGTGTCTGAGAAAATCAGACCTAAGTCAATCTAGAGAAAGAGACACAAATACAATATCCAGGGGTTAGGTTAGGATGCAAACTGCAAATGTCAGTCACAGACTAAAACTGTCAATTACAAATTAATTAATTTGTAATTAACTACAAATAAATGTGGAGGACAGGCAAGACAAAAGCATCTGATAAAATGGAAATTACACTGGATGAATTACAATCTTTTTTAATGTAATTTATTTATTTTTATATCAATCACAGGTTAGGTACTTTGCATCCCAGGTGTAGCCCCCTCCCTCATTCCCTCCCACTATCCCCATCCCTCCCTCATCTCCTCCCCGCCCCCTCCAAGTCCACCAACTGGGGAGGACCTCCTCCCCTTCCATCCCACCCCAGTTAATCTTGTATCTTCAGGGCTGGCTGCAATGTCCTCCCCTGGGAACTAGCCAGGCTGTTACTCCCTGGCGTGTATGGGGGAGGGTCAAAGAGCCAGCCATCGAGTTCATGACAGAAACAGTCCCTGTTCCCCTTACTAGGGTCTTCAGTTGGACACCGAGCTACCATGGGCCACATCTGAGCAGGGGTTCTAGGCCATATCCATACATGGTCCTTGGTTGGAGAAACTGATTTACAATCTTTTAACTTAGACACTAAGTCGCAGTAAATCAGGACAGGGTATTAATAATGTGAATTTATGTAAGTGGATCCACGGAGTAGAATAAACTCCAGGATATATCTGCACACATATGACCAATTGGCTGGTTTTAGAAGGAGTGAGTTGATATGTGTGAAGAAGTGCATGCCAGAGGTTTTGCATCAGACTTGTGCAAGTCAGATTTCAGTCCACAGCAACTGGGGCAGCAGAGATTGGACTGTGCATTTATTGAAGCTGGTGTCCATTTCCCACTATCTTAAGTGGGATTCCTTGATTTTTCTCTTAGTCGGGTGCTTGTGGGCAGAACTTTACAGTCTTTGTGATGTTTCATGCAGAATGAACACTTCTGTTTAGCAGATGACTTAAATTTCTGTGTTCCAATGTCTAGTTACTTTGAGAAAGAAATCTGTAATGACAGAATAGATAAAAGTATGGCAGAAGGGGTGGGGGTCATTGACAGAGTTGTTTTTCCCATGAACAATTTCTGTCCTGAAAAAACCAAAGAAACCTTAATTAGGAACTTGTGGCAGTCATGTCCTTTGGGATTTGAACTGAAGGTCTTCTTTTCCTATGGGGTCCAGCTCTGCTTGTCTGAAGGGGTTGGCAAAGCCAGATAACAAATGCCTCTATGGTAGCAAAATAATTGGTGTTTCAGAATGGAACGTGTGTATGTAAACACAGGGACCAACGGCAAACCAGCATTTATCTCTCAGTTGAGAGAGGAAAATTACCTTTGGGAGCTGAGCCAATATTGACATTCTTAATAATACATTGCCCACAGGCCTAGCCAGCGAGATCATCTTCAAACCCTGATGAGAGGCACCAGTGTGCGCCAGGCCTCTGGCCACTCAGGTGTGGAATGTGCCCCAATGGCTGCGATTAAACGGGTGTGCTAGTGTTTTGCCGTCTATTGCACTTTTGATTTGTCTTTGTTTTCAGGTTACCCTACAATTTCTCTGCTAACACCAAAACTTAGATGTGTAATAAGAGTCAAACATATGTCTAGCATGTAGCCATAATTTAGAACTATATCCTCTTGGCGGATAGTTGACTCTCCTTACCGTTTGCTGTTCGTCCACCCAGTGGTGAAGGCTGCTGACCACTCTTGACCTTTGGTGCGCTGGGCCCTGTGTGTTTCCTCATCTCTGGTAATCTCAGAGCACAATGGGAAGCTAGGATTCTAAATGTCACACAACACCTCATACAAGTGGCTGCTATTTCCCACACGACAGTCACATCTCCATCTTCCTAAGTGCAGAAGGAGCCAGGAGAAGAAACGGATAGTGAAGTGTGCCTGAGTTGTAATTTATAGTCACTCTTGCCAGGACCCATGGTGCTTGGTAACCTTGTTGGGTTGTTTTAATAAATGATTTCACCAGTTATCTTTAAATCACCAGAAATCCAGACTTACTTTGTATCACCACCTCCCGGGTTCCTATCGGTGTGTTGTGTGTGCATGTTGTGTGTGGGGGGATGGGGAAACCGGCCCTCCACTTCATAGTTTTAATGATAATTCAATAGTTTAATCGAACCTATCTCCGCATTCTTAGATTACCTTTCAAACAACCTAATACACTCTTTTTTAAATGTAAGGTTGTAGCACCTACATACAAATGTAAAATGTGTATGAAGTTCAGAATCTACAGTTCTTGATTGTCGCGGACTTCTGCTGTACAGTTTATTCCCATGTGTTCAAGAACTCACCAGGTCTTACACTCAAGTATCCAGATACTGTTGAAATCCTACTAATCTCTGTGAGGCATTGGCACACGCGCCTCACCCCCGCGTGCACGCGCGCGCGCGCGCGCACACACACACACACACACACACACACACACACACACACACACACACCCCTCCCCACCTCACCCCACTTCACCCCACACGCCACACCACACCACACCATACCATGCCACACTTTGGCAAAATACGGACAAGCAAACTTTACAAGGCTAACGGAAAACCGAATTTTAAGGGGGCAGGTACATCTTGTATTTTGTTGTGGCGAATGAATGCAACACAGTCCTGGCCCGCCTTTGCCTTCGTAGTGCCCTGTGCCTAAACTCTTAATTTGGAGCCCATTTCAGCAGGACCCTGGCTGGCATTGGGGGAGAAGACTGCACTGGCTTCTGTAGCTTTAAAATCGGTCACCCATTCGGTCTGGACAGTTGCCACAGTCCCGGGCCTTTGTTCTGGTGGGGTGTCTGAGGGGAGCCCCAGTGCCGTGCGCAGTGCGGCCCGCTTCCCCACGGAAAAGTTCGAGGAGCTAACCCCCTACCCGCATCCTGGGTGAGGGAGGGGCGGGAGGAGCCCGAGGGAAGGTGGCGGAGCCAGCCCGGGAGGCGCGGTCTCCGCGAACGCGTGAGAGCGCGTGAGAGGGAGGGAGGGACGCGGGGCGCGGCGGGGAGGCGGGAGGGCGCCTGGACGAGGCCCGGGCGGGGCGTGGAGACCCGGAGGGACCCAGAGAACTGAGAGGCAGGGAGCCCGGTGGCGGGCTGGGTAGGGAGCGGCGCGGGGCCGAGCGGCGGGAGGGGCGGGGGCTGCGCCCCGCGGGCGGGCGGAGTCCGGGTCCCCAGCGGGTCTCCGCGCGTCTCCGCTGGTGTGTGCGCGGTGGCCAGGCGCCCAGGAACCGGGTCGAGCCGGGACCGTCGCTGGATCGCCGGGCACCGGGGTCCGAGGATCGTTCTCCCGCAGGTAGGACCAGCCGCCGGGGTGTTTCGCGTGGGGAACTTGGAGGAGCCTCCGTCCTGGGTCAATCAGCCTCGCGGGGTCCCCCAGCGCCTGTCCCAGCTGCCGGTGGTGAGCGCTGGACAGGCGTGGGGCGTGGAGAAGCAGCTTCTTGGTCCTTGCGGGCTCGCGGGGACCCCTGGCCACCTTTGGGATGTGGGAAAGAAGGCCAGGAGCAGAATCCTTCTCAGAAGTCTGGATCTAGCCATAAGGAGGCGACCCTCGCAGTTGGTAGAAAGGAGCCCCTAGTTGCCATGGGAGATGCAGCGCTGTCACCTATGAGACAGCTCCTGGGGCCATGGGGCATGCTCCTTCCTCTTCTTTGGGGATGGAAGGAGACTTGGGAGAACAAAGATGCGGCAGAAGCTTGCCAGCTGGTGCCTCCTGCACAGATGCTCTGACCCCTGCCTAGACCCTGTGTCTGCCCATTGTCTTAGAGGCCGGTGCCTAAGTGAGGGGCAGGTCAGGACCTGCAGCGCTGTGCCCCGGGCGCAGAGCCTGCCATCCCTCCGGGGTTAAACCCATGGCTGGGCAGAGGCTCTCCATTTAACTCCTCTCTCAGACACCTCCAACACCTTCTAAGAGGAAGAGAGGTGATATTCGGAGTTCCATAGCGATTTGGGCTTTTTACTCACTAGCGGTTCAGGAAGCTTGTGGATGGGTGTGGGGTCAGTGTGTTATTTTGTGGTGTTCAGCACTTGCCAACTGAAGGGACTATTTAGTGATCACTGCAGAAGCCACCAAAGAGCCAGGACAAGTGAGAACTGGCTGTTCTGAGCCAGGGAAGGGTTAGGGACCAGCCTTTACCCTGGCGTTGCGTCTGTGTGTACGCACCTGCGTTTGTGTGTGCACGTGTGTGTGTGTGTGTGTGTAAGGTGTGCAAGGTGTGTTCCTGAAGGTGCATGTGCGAGCTTCTGTGTGTGTGTGTGCGAGTTGGTGTCTGAGAAGCTTTAACCACTTAGGTGGGCGTTTCCTTGAGAGTGGTGGGAAGTGCCCCGTGCCAGGGTGACAGCTGCTCCGCTCTCCTGCCATCTTGTAGCCCTGTCAAGCCTGTCCTGAAACGTTTAGTTTAGAATCAGGAGTAAGCAGCAGAGTCACCCGTGAGACCTTGGAATCAATGCTCAGGAGGGACCGCTCGCTGCCGGGATCGCCTCAAGTTTGCTCCCGGTGTCTTTCAAGGCTTCAAAGGCAGCCTGTCCTATCTACGGGTAAAGTGTGCTCTGAAACGTGTCAAGGCTGTTTTAGTTGTTAATGATGTAGAGGTGTGAGTAGCAGCAATCCAGATTAATCTACAGTTACTGGAGGCGGAGACCAGTGTGAATGGTGTTTGATGGGCTGTGTGGCAGCCAGGATATCCACCATTGCTCTCCAGCCAGAACTAATAAAGATCGTATTACATGCCATTAAAGCCACTTAGAAAGTAACGTTTGTTTACTGAAGGAATAATTTAATTTAATCCAAATGCGATCCAGAGAGCCCAATGCTCTGTGCTTGTGTGTCCTGTGAGAATTGGGGCAGCTGTTATGAAGAGAGTTGGTGTGTTTTGTGTGCACTAAAATAGCTGGAGTGTCTTATATTTGCACTTTGTTATTTAAAGACACCCTCTTCCCACAGTATGGGAATGCTTCAAGGCAGACACCCCAGTGGCTGATACACCAAGTCATTAATGTTATCTGTGGGCAATTCCGGGTTTATAGATAACAGACAGTGTCTATGGAATGGGAGCCCTCTGGAGGGCACAGGCTTTCTGTAGAACATGAGTGTTCTTGAAGGAGACTAAGTAAAATGGAAACACCTTTGAAGGAAACTTTGTTGGGTTCTGCCATATCCATGCACAGAATTCACATGGAACTCAAATGTACACATTTGTGTCTTTGTGTGTGTATGTGTGTGTGTGTGTGTGTGTGTGTATAGCTTGCAGATAGTGAGTGGGCAAAAAATCCAGGTACATTTGTGATGAGAACAATTGCTCCAGATCTCAGCTATTTGGGGAAAAGTGGTGTGGTTTTTTGCTTTTGTTGTTTCAGTTAGAGTCTGTGCTTTGCTGAGCTACCCAAACAGGAGTCTTCCCTTTGCAGATGCCATCACAGGAGTGAATCTAAGCCTGAGACAGACAGTATGTAGAAAGGAACCCTCAACTACCTCCTACTACCAATACTCAGAGGACATGGGCAGTTTTGTTTGTTTGTTGTTCTTTTTAATTACCAGCTGGATGTGTGCGAATTTGCTGAGTCCCACTGTCCTGTCAGCCTGGAGTGTTAGCATTGTGTGTACTGGCAGGGACTTGTGGGCATGAGCCCCAGGGAGAGCATGCAGGAATCCTGCGTGGACAAGATGGGACTTTCTCCTTGCCTCCTCTGTCGCCAGGCATCTTTCTGGCCACTTCCCCTTCATAGAGATTCTGGTGTGTTATCTAGTACAACTCATTTTTCTTCAAGATTTTCATTGTGCTAAACGTGAACATCAAGGACAAGGAAACGGTGCTGACATAACAGAGCATATAATTTGATTGTGTGAGTTAGCCAAACTGCCAGGGACACTTCATTCCCGGATTTGCCCTTTCCTCTAAGATCTTCCTTAATCTGCACAGCACCTGAGGCAGGCCAGGTGTGCTCATCAACCCCAGGCACCCTGATTCCAGCCTCTGAATTCCATGCCCTCTCCCTTTGTCTGCTGGGATGTGAGATTGGTGATGGAGATCACTTTCTATGTTTCCTTCTTCAGTGTTTCCCTTCCAAGGCTTCGTGTGGGAGCTGAGCGGTTTGGGCTGAACATTGTTCTGTGTGTCCTGTCTCCAAGTCTGCTCTGTCTTCCTGGATCCCCATCCTGCCCTGAAAACCGTTCTCTAAGAGCTGAAGCAATGCTTTTTAAGATGAAGGAACTAATTGGCCAATCAAGTCTTCTCTCTACCCTGGACATCTTCAAGGGAATGAGCCCACAGTGGCATTTAGACAGTGTGAAGCCACAGGAATTTTACTACTCACTTTTTTGCAGCGATTTTGGAAGTGTGTTGTGAAGGCTTTAAAAGTGATGTACTCACTCAGAGAGAGAGAGAGAGAGACAGAGAGACAGAGAGAGACAGAGACAGAGAGACAGAGAGACAGAGAGACAGAGGAGTATTTCTGTGTGTCAGTGAGGCTGTTTTCAGAGACCTCATTGGAGGCAGACACATCCTGCATGAGGGCAGCCCAGTCTCACAGGCTGGGTACCTGCACTGAGTGAAGACAGAAAAATTAGAAGGGCATCTGGGTACTAGCATTCTTTCCCCAATGCTTCCTGGCACACTCAACCAGAGCCGCAGCTGCAGTGTCTTCCGCTCCGTGAGAATTTCCTCAAACTGTGAGCCCAAGTGAACCTCTTTTCTCTTAAGTTGCTTCTCATCTGTCGTGGTCACAGTGATGAAAAAAATTAATTAATACGCAGTCAGTGACTGAAGCATGCAAGAACTGCTGCTGAAAAGATCAATGTTGAGTGCAGGAACGCTTGGGCTGCTGACTCTGGGTTCTCTCGAGGCACACAGGAAGGACAGGATTTCCCTAGGGCACCCTGATCCTGCAGACGCAAGGTCTGAGGCTAACACACAATTATCCCTGTGTTGTTTTCTTATGATCTGTCGTTTGAAAACCACTGAGTCTGGGAATGCAAGCTTGGTGTCTCCATCCAGCGGGAATCAGCTCTCTTTTCTACTTAAGCAAGAGCCTGGAAGGATTTTCTTAGATGCTAATTCTTGTTATTATGATAACCAGGAAAACTTGACAACACGTTGGAGCACTAATACTGAGAATGTTTAGATTTGTATCATCTAATTGCAGCCTAAAGTAATTACACACAATACTAATATTTTCAAATATGTTGTTATTTTCCAGTGGCAAGCGAATGTTATGATTTCTTTGGGACTTTTCCCTCCCTCCATTTCCCTGTTATTTCTCTTTCCTCTGCTCCTTTCTCTCCCTCTCTCCCCCTCCTCACTCTTTCCTTCCTTCTTTCTTGTTGAGAATTAGAAGCTTGTCTCTATATTTATCTAGGTATAGAACACCATGAACACAGGACTTTAAAATATTACACACACACAATCTGACATACATACAATTTTCTTAACAGTTTGTATTTGTAACAAATGGACCTGATCTTTGTAAGTTCTACAGACTTCACACTCAGTACCTTACCATCCACCTTATTTCTGACCCTCCTATAGGCCCCATGAACTATCTTTCTGTCTCTCTGCCCCCTCCTGTTCTTGTTATCCTCACTTCCCCCTTTCCATCCTGCTTTCCAGTGCTGTGTGCCTGTGACTGCGTTCTCCTTGTACTTCCTCAGGGTGTGACTCTTCTTTGTCTTCACCTACTGTTGGCCTGCAGGACCACTTCCCTGCATCCTTGGTACAGTGCCTGATCACCTACATGCAAAGCAGACCCTGCTTTCTCTCATGTGCTGTCTCTGAGCCGAGTCCATCATGGTCACGGCTACCCACAGCTCTCTTGTCCATGGACTCTGTTCCCCCCTTCCCCCCCCTTTCTATTTCCCATCAGTCATGGAGTCACCACCATTTATCTCATGAATATTGCTCAGATTAGTTTTCCCTATTCTGACCTTCTCTGGCTGCCCTGATCCAGGCTTCATCATTCCCCGCCAGTGCTCAGGATCCAGGCCCTCATCCATCTTCCTGCTTTACTAGGCCCCTCCAAGTCAGGCTTGCAGTTGCCAGAGTGATTTGTCTTAAATGCAAATTGGGCCATGAGACCACTTGCTGAAGGATACGGCCATTTCTTGTTGCCCACAGTATAAACTGCGGGCTCCTCTGAGCCCTATAGTGCATATCACTTGTGCAGCGTGCCTCCTGACCACCTTCTGTCTGTTCTTCCACTTCTGTAGAACCGCAGCCCTTGCTCTTTAACACCCGCAGACTGGTTCTCCACATAGACCTTAGCATCCATTACTCCACTGGTATTCATTCTCTTTCAGGCTGGGTGTGTAACTTTGTGCAATGGAATCCTGCAGAACACCTTCTCAAAATATCCAGCGCCATGTGTGTCTCTCTCCTGACCTCTCCATGTTGCAAGAAATGCTTGTCTATAAATTTTGAGTTACTGGACTGGGCTTCTATGTCTCTTTTCCTGCCCTGTGATTACCACCTCCTTTCTTTCTTAGGTTTGTTGGGTTCTTTCTGTGTAGGCAACATGCCTAGGAATTAATGAAAGGAAGGCTGCCTCCAATTTGCAAACCTGCCCTGGCATATTCCAACCCCATGGCCGTCAGCCTTGGCCTATGGACCTGCTTCTAACTCTGTTCCACACAAGACACCCTCCTCTTCATGCTTCTAACTCCCTATAGCCCTTTCTTCTCACACACCTGCTTCATTTCACAAGCAGGAAAAGAGAAACACGGAGCCCAAGAGACTCTCTGGGGACACTGCCGGTTTACCTCAGAGCCACCCATCAACTCCAGTCTCCTTACTTACACTGTGCTCCTACAAGCTCTCAAGGGTCAAGATAACTGTCTCCTTGGAAGTGTCATGTAGAAAGACACACATGATATATACTCACTTATAAGTGGATACTAGACATATGTTATAGGATAAACCTGTAAGCCTAAAGAAGCTGAGCTAGAAGGAGGACCCTGGGTAAGATGATCAATCCTCACTCAGAAAGGCAAATGGGATGGACGTTGGAAGAAGGAGAAAACACGAAACAGGGCAGGAGCCTACCACAGAAGACCTCTGAAAGACTCTACCCAGCAGTGTATCAAAGCAGATACTGAGACTCATAAACAAACTTTGGGCAGAGTGCGGGGAATCTTAGGAAAGAAGGGGAAGATATTAAGACCTGGAGAGGACAGGAGCTCCACAAGGAAAGCAACAGGATCAAAATGTCTGGGCACAGGGGTCTTTTCTGAGACTAATACTCCAACCAAGAACCTTTCATGAAGAAAACCTAGAGCACAGATGTAGCCCATGGAAGCTCAGTCTCCAAGTAGGTGTCCTAGTAAGGGAAACAGGGATTGCCTCTGACATGAACTCAGTGGCTGGTTCTTTGATCACTATCCCCTGAAGGGGGAACAGCCTTTCCAGGCCACAGAGGAAGACAATGCAGCCAGTCCTGTTGATATCTGATAAGCTAGGGTCAGAGGGAAGGAGAAGAGGACCTCCCTTATCAGTGGACTTAGAGAGGGGCATGGGAGGAGATGAGGGAAGGAGGGTGGGATTGGGAGGGGCGGAGGAAGGGGCTACAGCTGGGATACAAATTGAATAAATTATAATTCATATAAAAATAAAATTTTAATTAAAAATGTGTCATTCAGGAAGCCACCCGGAGGGACAACACATGACATAGCAGGACATGCGTGCTCTGTGGCCTGTTGACAGACAGCCTCTCACCTGGGCATATTGTATAGGTCTTTTTTTCATATGAGACACTATAGCCCAGGCTGGCCTCCAAATCAGTCTCTAGCAAAGGTTGTCCTTGATCTAGTGGCAGTTTCTTCCTGACTCGGTTTCCCCACTGCTGGGATTACAAGCCTGAGCCACCATAGCCAGCTTACTTACATCTTCTAATTACAGTTAAAGGTTACATAGTCCGAGCAAAGAATGTTGTAGATCCCGGCTGTATGGCAAAGAGGCGGGCACACATGCTGTCTGGCCCTTTACAAGAAATGTTTTGAGCCTTGATCCACAGCAACAGTGAAAACTTAAGCTTACATTAAGGATAGTTGTTGGGCAGTGGTGGCGCACACCTTTAATGCCAGCACTTCGGATGCAGAGACTGATAAATCACTGAGTTTGAGGCCAGCCTGGTCCATAGAGTGAATTCCAGGACAGTCAGGGCTAGACAGAAAAGCCATGTCTTGAAAAAAAACAAAAAACAAAAAAGTGAAGGAATAGTTTATTTGGATGTTGGCAGATAGTTGACAGAAGAGAACAAACTGGACATATAAGAAGTCAGCTGAGGGGCTTGGGAGAGGGCTCAGGGATTAAGAACTCTTGCTGCTCTTCCAGAGGACCCCAGTCCAGTTCCTAGCACCATAAGGCAAATTCACAACAGGCTGTAACTCCATTCCAGTGATCCAGCATCCTCTTCTGGGCTCTGTGGGCACACACACACACTCACACCCCATATACTCACATGGACACACATAAATGAAATTAAAATAAATATACTTTTTAAACTAAATCATAGATTGAGAAAACTGTAAGGGGAAAAAAGATATGAGACCTACTATGTCCAAATATTTGATGTAATAGCCATATATTAAGATTTTTAAGTCTTGCAGGGTGGTGGCTGCACAGGCCTTTAATCCCAGTACTCAGGAGGAGAGGCAGGCAGAGGCAGAGGCAGAGGCAGAGGCAGAAGCAGAGGCAGGCAAATCTCTGTGCGTTCGAGGCCATCCTGGTCTACAGAGTGAGTCCAGGAGAGCCAGGGCAGAGAAACCCTGTTCCAAATACAAATAATAATAATAATAATAATAATAATAATTCTTATCATTTATCCATAAACAATTAACCATAGTACACATGGTTACTATATGCAATACGAGGAAAGCTAATCGGCTCACAGCCCATACATACCACTGTGAGCATTTGTTGTTAAAATGTGTGGGTGTAGGGCTGGGTAGGGGGCTCAGAGCACTTGCTGCTCTTCCAGAGGACCAGAGTTCAGGTCTTAGAACCTATTATGGGGTGGCTCACAAGCACCTGTAACTCCAGCTCCAGGAGGTCCTACGCCCTCTGGCCTCTGTGGGCACCTGCACGTGTATAGAAACACACACACATAAATAAAAGAAATCTCTTCAATAAGGATACTTGAAGGTGTGTGTCATGATGAGTTTAAAGTTAAAAATCACAATATGCTAATTTAATTATGCATAGCAGTCAACTTTGAAGTCATCCTTTTTTTCTAGAAAGAACATATTGAAAGCATTTTAATTTTATTTTTATTTTCAGAGTTAGTTCCTGTTTTAGGATGAATCTGGAGGTTCCAGCCCCTAGCATTCAGCTCTTTGTGGCTTTAGTGAACAATCTAAAATATTCAGTAACTCCTGTAAGGATGATAAGCTCTCGCTTGGCCACTCATTTCCTTCCCAATTTAGATTCACAGTTATTAGCAGCCCAGTGCTGTGTGACTGGGAATTCCTGGGAAGAGATAGCTCTCTATTAATGTCTATTAATATTCCTTTCATTTTTTTTATTTAGGAATGAGAAATTCAAGTTTTAAATCGGTGATTTAAAACTCAGTGCCAGATAAAAGGAATATAGGCATAGAAAGAAAGAACTGTGAACAGAGCCGAGAAAACACAAGTCTGGGGGAGCATAGCTAGTGATCATTCACACTGCAGAAGCAACAAATAGGGTCTGAAGTCTGCTGAGGATGTGGACACATAGGCACCAGGATAGAGATGTTACCTGGTGCTGCCCCAAGGCAGGGAAGACTCACCATCTAACAGGATCCGCAGGGAGACAGGCTTGAGTGAGAGAAGGCCTGAGATGCACTTCTCTGAGGCAGATGGAGACTTGGGACAACCTTCCCAGGCCTTCTCTGTTCAGCAGCGGAGGCAAAGGGTGAGATGCAGGATTTAATGGGATAAAATACTCAGGGCTTTCTACCAATCCAGAGATCTGGGGGCCTCAGTTTTTGCTGAGCTGCTGTGGACAAGACAACTTGTCAATACCAACCCTACCCTTGAATGTTTCCTTCATTCTGCAAAAGTCTGGGGACTTACAAAGTCTGAGATATTTTTTTACAAAGGTAAAATGGTGAAACAAAAATAATTAAAATGAAGTACTATAATGGCTCGAGTCTAATTAATACACAAGAATCACCAGTGACAGGTATTCAATAAGAATATTAGGGAAAATGCATCTACATCTCAATTTCTGTTGAAGATTTTCAAATGTTAGGTGAGATGATTATAGAGTCACAAGCAGAAATTGTAAAATTAGATAGGACATGAATAGACCGGAAGGATCTCAACAGCACAATAGTCACTTTGCAGTCACTGCATTGTTAGAAGAAAGCAAGAGAAATTCCTGGAAATGCCATCCGTTCTCCAGAGTGCACTTGTGAGGTGGCATTTAGCCAGGAAACAGCTGGAGACAAAATACCCTCCCCACCTTTTTTTTCTTTTTGCTATGATCCCCAGCCAGGGGTCAACTTCTCTCTGCTTGTCACCAACACTACAAAGAGACGGTTTGAAGGTGAATGCCATGTGACCACAATGAAATGTTCCTGTGTTAGAATAACCTCAGGTTAAGGCCTCAGAGAGGTGACTTGTAAAGGCAGCTCAGCCAGGGCCATCTTCAGGGCATGTTGAAGATGCCAGAGAAATCAGGAAATGGGTAAAGCAGACTTCAATCCCAAACTTCACAGGGAAGCAACCAGAGGCTAGGAACTGGTGTGTATATGCCTGTCAAACATAAATTTTACAACTGTGTGTCACAAGGTCACAAATAAGGAGTGTGAGGAGCAAGAATGCCATAAGTCAGGGCAAGTAGGCTGGAACACACACATAGTCCAAGGATGGGGCAGACAAAGCCGATGTTGTGGTTCACTCAGAACTAAAACTGGGGATCTGGGCTAATGCATGTATGACTTTGTATCTGGAGCACTTCTGGGACAGTCGTGTTGATTTGGGGATCATCACTGGCAATAAACACAAGCATCTTTCTGAGTCCTCTAGTCTGCTCACTGGACCCCTCGTGCATATTAATGCCACACCCCACAGCTTTGATGACTGGAGCTTTTAATGTGTCATTGAATCAGGGTGTGCAAAGCCAGCAGCATTGTAACTTTGCCCTTATTCCTGACTGTCATTGTGGGTACTTGGGATCCTTTCAGCTCCCATATAAACTCTAGA
The DNA here is from genome assembly GCA_028658305.1 of Pachyuromys duprasi. Lineage (NCBI taxonomy): Eukaryota > Metazoa > Chordata > Mammalia > Rodentia > Muridae > Pachyuromys > Pachyuromys duprasi. Next base: position 114,737,422 of record CM053764.1, on the reverse strand, counting down.
GCACCTTTTCCTGTTTCCAAATCACCTCTGGAGTTCTGAGTGGGATTGCTCTGCATGTGTGGGTTTCACTGAGTGGTGTGGACATTTCCTGTTACAGGTTCTTCCAGTCCACAAAACAAAGTGTCTCTTTCACGTTTATTTTTTTTCATGTGCTATTGTAATACTTTTACAAACGTACAAAGTGTTTTGATAGTATTCACTCTCCATTTGCCTCTTGTACCCTCTCACCCCCTGATTCCCTTCTGTCCCCCCTCACCTCACTGATTCCCCTCTTGTCCCCTCTCATCCCAATTTCCATACTCATCCCAGCTAGTCCTCTTCCTGCTTCCCAGTGTGTGTGTCTCTCTCTCTGTGTGTGGGTGTGTGAGTGAGTGAGTGAATGAGACCCACTGAGTTTTCTTATAGGAGCATTGGGTGGGGACTCATTTACAGGAGCAAGTAAACCTTTATTAGTGGCTTCGGCACTGATAGAAACGTGTCTCCCTCCCTCCAGCAGCCATTGATTGTATCTGACATTTCATAGAAGCGTGGGATACCCAGACCCTCTCCTCCTTCCACAACAGAGTTTTGCTGCCCAGTCCTATGAAGGAACCACAGCTGTGAGCTCAAGAGCACAACACCCATCTCACAGCCAAAGTCCGAGTGTCCCACCCCCTTCCCGCTCCTCGTCTCACTCCCCTCCCCACTGCCCTCCTCTGCTTCTCACATCCTTCCTGCCCCTTCTTCTTGACATCCCCCAAGCCTTGGAAGAAGGAAGATTCATGTCCTATTTATGGTTGCATGTACTAAATACCATTAAGTTTTTAATTGAATGTGTTTCTTTATAATATTGTAATTGCATAAATTATAATGAAATCACAATTTATGCAAAATTGTAGCAAAATAGTGACACAGGCTGACTGGCTGGATCAAAAAACAAAATCTATCCATTGTCCTCAAGAAAGACAGCTTTAAGGACAGGAACTGCTCCAAAGTGAAGGGCAAAAGTACTCTAATCAAATGGGGCCAGGAAGGAGGTAGGCAGACATTGCTATCCTATGATTTGACAAAACAGACTTGAAACTGAAAATTATAGGAAGAGATCAAGAGGTATGGTGCAGGACATTTGGTCACACTGTGAACCCCAAGATTTTGTTGCTTACTGGAAAAATCTGTTTCTGGTTGTGGTGTGGCTCAGCCCTAGCACACACCTTTAACTCAAGAGCTCTCTGCTTAACAGGATTAAGTAAAGTCAACCATAGGTTAAGGGGCAGAGCAAGCAATCAGTTGACAAGGAGTGGACATAGATAGACCCTCAGGAAGTAGAAGGGGAGGGACATTCAGTTTGAGGGGGTTTTTTTTTGAGATAGCTTGGTGAAGGAGGTTCCTTTTTCCTTTCGGAGAGTCTGCTGAGGAGGAAGTCAGCTGAGTGTTTTCTCTGCTCTCTGAGCTAGCAGGCTTTCACCCCACATTTGGCTCCCAAGCCTTTATTGGTAAAATTGAGCAATTGAGATTTTGTTAAAAACCACAGAGGGATGCTTCATTCTAATCAAAGGAACAGTTAATCAAAAAGTCATCACTATTCTAAGCATGTATACACCAAACTCTGAGGCACCCAGTTCCATAAGAAATGTACTAGTGCATTTAAAGACACAGTACACAATTTCAAATGTACTTTATCCAATAGCATCACTAGTACTATGGCTTTGGGGTGACAAACTTCTTTGGTTTGGTTATCAGGGAATGTCTATTTCATTTTTGGAAGGTAGTTTTGCTACACATGATATTGCTGATTGGCAGATTTTTTGTTTTCTTTCTTTTAAATTAATTATTTTTTTATTAACTTTACATCCTCGTTGTAGCCCACCCATCCTTCCCTCCCTGTCCTACCCTCGCACCATCTCCCTTTCTCCCTCGTGTCTTCCTCAGAAAAGGGGAGCTCCCTTTCTCATTCACCCCTAGCTCATCAAGTTGCATCAGGACTGAGCATGTCCTCTTCCGCTGTAGCCTGGCAAGGCAGTCCCACCAGAGTGAAGTGATAAAAAGTT
>CM053764.1:114718576-114735295 GCA_028658305.1 Pachyuromys duprasi | reverse complement strand
GGTAGTGCCTTTCAGTGGACAACTCTGTCAGCCTCCTGTCTGCAGGCTTAGCAGAGTGTCCTTCATAGTGTCAGAGGTTGGCATTCTCTGATAGGGTGGGTCTCTGGTTGGGCCAGGCCTCGCTTGGGCATTCCCTCAATCTCTGCTCTATCTGTTTTATCGTTATCCCTGCACATCTCATAGGCAGGGTAAATTTTGGGTCAAAGTTTTTATGGGTGGGTTGGTGTTCCCCTGCCTCTACTGGAAGGTTTGTATAGTTAGGTGTCCTCTTCAGTCTCTATGGCCTCTGCTACTAGAAGCCTCTGCTTGACTTCCCCTCATATCCTTCCAGGAGCTTACACTGACTTAGGTCTCCAGCTTGTCACACAGATACCCCCACCCTAGGTTTCTTTTCTCTCTGTAGGCCTTCTGTCCCTTGTTCTTCTCTTGTCTGTTCTCCACTCTCTTAACTATCTGCACCCCCTCTCCTACCTTGTTCTCTCTCTCCAGCCACTACCTCTGTCTATTCTATCTCCCTTTTCAAGTGATATTTATGCATCCTCCCTTGGATCCTCTATGTTACTTATTTTCTTTGAGTCTGTGCCTCATAGTCTGCTTATCCTGTACTGTGTGGCTCTAATCCATGTATAAGTGAGTACATACCATGTGTGTCTTTTGGGTCTGGGTTGCCTCACTCGGGAAAATCTTTCCTGGTTCCCTCCACTTGCCTGCAAATTTCACGATTTCTTTGTTTTTAATAGCTGAGTAGTATTCTATAGTGTAAATGTGCCACAGTTTCTTTATCCATTCTTTGGCTGAGGGTCATCTGGGTTGTTTCCAGATTCTGGCTATTATGAATAAAGCTGCTATGAACATAGCTCAGCAGGTGTCCTTGTTGTATGGTATCTTTTGGGTATATAACCTGACATAGTATAGCTGGATCTTAAGATAAAGCTATTCCCAATTTTCTGAGAAAGCACCAGGTTGATTTCCAAAGTGATTGTACACGTTTACACCCCACCAGCAATGGAGAAGTGTTCCCCTTTCTCCATACCCTCTCCAATATGTGTTGTCACTTGAGATGTCGATCTTAGCCATTCTCACTGGTGTGAGGTGAATCTCAGAGTTGTTTTGATTTGCATTTCCCCGATGACTAAGGAAGTTGAGCATTTCTTTACATGTTTCTCAGCCAAGACCACATTTTCAACAAATGGTACTGGTCTAAATGGATGTCTACATGTAGAAAAATGCAAATAGATCCATATTTATCTCCCTGCACAAAACTCAAATCCAAGTGGATCAAAACCTTCAATATAGCAACACATACACTGAATCTATTAGAAGGGAAACTGGGGAAGCACCTAGAACTCATTTTCACAGGAGACAACTTTCTTGACGGAGCTTCCTGAACAGGGCACAGGCTCTAAGATCAATAGCTAATAAATGGGACCTCAAGAATCTAAAAGCTTCTGTAAAGCAAAGGACACTGTCATCAGAACAAAACAACAGTCTACAGATTGGGAAAGGCTCTTCACCAACCCTACATTCAACAAAGGGCTAATATCCAAAATACATAATGTACCCAAGAAATCAAACACAAACAAACTAACACAACTAAAAAATGGGTCATCCCTCTGGCCCTTTCTCACTTTTTCTCACTTGGAAACCCTGAGACACCCATGGTGCATCTACACTCACCATCCAGTGGAACCCTTCACTTTTCTGCTTATTTTACTGTTCCAACTCAATAATTTAAATTAAATGAGGTAATTCTTCTTTTTTCTTATTTGACTCATCTGCACTAAAATCCTCCAGTGATATTTTCTCAAGGTATTATAATTTATTTTCTTTGTTGGCATTCTCTTCTTCATGGGTTGTTTTCCTGATTTTTTAAATTGCCAGTTTGTGTTCTATTTAAGTTCTTTGAAATGTGTTACAAGGAGACCTTGTATTCTTTGTCAGGTCACTAACAGGTATCTACGAATGTGGGTGTGTTCCTAGACAATCTTACCCACTTGTTTGAGCCTTGAGTCCCTGCTTCTTTGCATAACTTAGAACATATTTTTATCTTACTGAGACTTCGGTATCTGAAGAATTAACCAACTTTTTAGTCTTTGCAGACTGATTCCTTTCAGGAGAACACCTTCACAGCCATTCTGGCTTCTCAGATTGTACTTTCCATGGATATGTCTGCATATTTTCTCAGTCAGAGGCTTTCCTGTCCCCCCCCCCCTTTTTTTTAAATCTCAGGCTCAGACTCCCTCTAGTGCCTTTCTGAGATGCTCACAGTTTTCTGTTGCTATCACTGCAAGACAAGAGCTTGGTTTTTTACCTGAATGACACCAGGATTCAGGGCATGACACTTTCATCAGTACCCCAAGGGGCTTTCTATTCTGCCAACTCCTATTTCACTAGTCCCATTTCATGTGTTGGCATTCAGTCAGATTTTAGCAAGATATTTGGCAAGCATTCCAGAATGTCAACATTGACCTTATCAACTGTAGTTAACATCCGAGTTCAGGAGACTCCAGGCAGGAAGAGACCGAGTCAAGCTAGTTAGTCAGAGCAAAATATCAAAGGACCAGCATCACCCTTGAAGCACCAAAGAGCAACACTGGTGAGACATACTTGGAAGAACAGACAAAGACATAGGGTAACTTCAGGGGAAGCACAGTAGAGGACTGATCAAGACCAAATCATGAAGAATGAAGAGAAACTGAAATAAAGCCCCATTATACACCAAAACCAAGACATTGCATGGCAGTTCGAATTGTTCTGTCCAGGGAATGGTTGCACCCTTGAACACAACAGGATGAAGGAGTGTTAGTTATCTTTCCATGGCTCTGGTAAAACACCATAGGACACTTACAGAATAAAGTGCACTTGGGTTATGGATCTGGAGGATTAAGGTGCACAGGGTGTGGCTGGCATGGAGCAGGCAGCAAGCATGACGTTTGAGCCTGAAAGCTGACAGCTGAGGACTCACATGTTGAACCAAAGGAGCACAAAGCAGAGAGGGGGAGCTTCCAGTGTCACAAGAGGCCTTGAAACTTCCAAGACCACCTCCCGTGAGGTGCTTCTCCAGCCAAGCTGCACCTCCTAACCCTTGCCAACCAGTCTCAGCAAGTGGGGACCAAGTACTCCAACACCCAAGCTTACAGGGCGGAGTGGGGGGAGCATTCTCATTCAAGACAGCGCAGAGGGCTGGGCTTTGTGATTAGTGCAATAATAAAAAGCACCATAGTGCGAAGTAAGATGAACCAAGAAGAAGGTGAAGCCACGTCATGCTACAGGTCTGTTCGTGCCTACACTTGTTCCTCAGCATACAGTATTCAGATGTGTGTGCTCTTGATACGTACAAATAGGGTGGAAAGATCATAGTTTATCACACAGCTTTCCCCATGATGTGGTAGGAACATGGTTTGGGCAGAACTGATCTGACTCAGCCTCTAGGAGTCTGTGGTTTTGGGCTGAAATTGATCCACACTCAGCACCCACAGGTGATTTTACTCCAAACCTGAAATGTTTGTGGGTTACAGAAAGATTGTCACAATTATTTCTTATGCTTAACCTTAGTAAGTCTTTTAAATTTACTATGTTAAAATACACGTGTGTGTGTCTATGTGTGTACATGTATCATGGCACACATGTGGAGGTCAGAAGACAGTTTGTAAGATTGGTTTTCTCCCTCTCCCATGTGGGTCCCAGGGACTGCACTCATGGCCAGGCTTGGCAGCAAGTGTCTTTCCCTCAGACATCTCTGATGAAAACTAGAATGCCACAGAGAAGATCCATGTGCCGTGAGTGTGAACCAAGAAGATGAGAATGGTGTTAGATGAAGTTGTATTAAGACGGACTTTGACGGCAGCATCTGCCACCCCTGAACGCTGTCAGTGTTTCAGTGGGATGATGGAGTATGCAGAACTGCCACTGTGAAGGTGCTGCCTGTGGGTCATTTGTGTTTGAATGAGTCTGTTCTTTGGCATATGCCAGAATGTGCTTTCTCGTTCACTGCTCCTAGACATTGGGGGTCGTGTCTGCAGTGACCCGTCTCTCTCTGCAGGTCTGCCTGTGCTCCTGGTACACAGGTGTAAAAATGTCTACAGGGAGTAGCCAGGTGGTGAGAGCGAGCCCTGGCAATGAACACTCTAAATGAATTAACACTGAAAGCGTTGACTTGAGTAAGCTGATGTTTTAGGTCAAGAATAACAAGAGGTAATTTATCAGGAAGACCTGACACCTACAACTGATGCTTTCAAGACACCATTGGTGCAAATTTAAAATGCCAAGGGTGCATCTCGATGAGAGACCACTGGCCCAGATATCAGCTTTTGATTGACACTTGGCACAGTGAGCCACATCAGCACAAAACATTTGGAACATGCGGGACATGCAGAACATGCTGAGAACCTGCAGACACCCCGGGCCAGTGCCGCAGCTTCACCAATGGGTCGATATTTAGAGCCATGCATTTGTTTTAGAGAATCATAAAAAATTAATGATGTTTCAAAATGTAATATGTCCATGGAAAATAAACCAGAACTGTTAAAGCCCTGAAAGGGAAGTGTGTGGGCTTTTCCCTGGAAAGGTTTATAGCAGAGAAATGGGGGAAAGAGGGTATCTTTCATGTAGAGAAATGAGCATCCTGTTTCCTGCTTACTGACCTTGGACCAGTGGTTTGGGTAGAAGATTATATTAAAGCGCATTTCTTTTTTATGTGTAATATATTTTATTATTAAAATTATAGATACATGAGTACAAATCTAACTATATGGATATAGCACAAAACACATTAATATAATTTAATAAAATATTACATACAACATATATAACTTCTTATAGTATTCCATATAAAGTGTGTTTCTTGTAGCTCATAAGCCAATGTAAATTTGACCTTAGAAGTTCCAAATAAGGATAAAAATGACCTCATACTCTGTTGCGTGTGTCCGGATGGAAGCGGCCAAGCAGGAGAGCTGCCTCCCTGGATGTCCGAGATTCTGAATTTATGTGTCATCTCAGGACATCCCCCTTTTTCAGGAGAAGGGAATAGGCATGGTCCCCAACAGGGAAATCCCAGAATCTTCCAACTGCTCTGCCCACAGCTTCTTCCTCCTTGAACAGAGAGGCACTTCTCAGTCCTAAATTATAGCTTCCACTTACATGTGCAATGTGGCTTAGACAGTCGTTCCTGCCTTCCACACACATAATTACTGCTTGTAAAACGATAAAGTCATAACAAAGGAAAAGGCAAGCACAGATCTTCAAAAAGGAGGGTTGCTCCAAAGTCAGAGGCGCAGAGAAACCTTAAGGTCACAGCTTCTTCGGAGTTAACTTACTGGCCTGGCGTGGTAGCTTCAAGGTTAAGTGTACTGGCCGCTCTTCCAGGGGATCTGGGTTTGATTCCCTGCACCCACATGGAGGCCTCCATGTGACTGGCACTCCAGTTCCAAGACTCTGATGCCAGATAGGACCTATAAGCAGACCTGAATAGGAGTGTGTTTCATTGTCTGAATTCTAGATGGTTTAAAAATTCAGTTATTACCTTCTAAAATCTGTCAGGGCAGGACATACATAATTTGTGTTATGCCTTGAAATCAAAGGCCTTGAGAGAAAAACTGGCTTCAAGCATTTGGGAATAGGAATGAGATAAAAGTGCTTTAAGTAGAAAACAAAACAGAACAGTAACCTCCTACTGTTTAGATATGTTCATATTTCCAGGACACCAGCAAGGTGGTTCATTTTTTAAGTCCCTGTCCCAAAATTATCGGGTTTTTTTTTTTTTTTTTGCCAGAGGCTGGCAGTCCCAATTCCACGCAGGTGAGCGCAGGGTAGTTTAATCTGCACAGTGGAGGGTTCCAGGTCAGCGGCCAATTGCAGTTTGTAGCAAGCACGGGAGGTACAGGGAGCCAGCACTCTGTGGGGCACACCTGCTTGGTGAAAACATAACGGGAAGGCAGCTCTTCTGAAGTGTTTAACTGTCTCCAGCTCTGTTCTGCCTCAGTCTCCTCCCTTTCTTCCCCTCTGCGTCTGTCTCTTCTCCCTGTTTCCCCTGCTTCAGCCTCGTTCTCTCCTCTCTCTTCAGCCCCTTTCCTCTTGTCCTCCTTGCTAATGATTTTGTCCAGTGTTCTCTTCCTTGTATGCATAAGCATATGAGTTGCTCAAGTGTGCCTCACATCTAGATTCCAACAACATGAAAGGGAGGAGAGATATTTAACTGACTAGGATAAGCAACACATAGAACACACATTTCAGGAGGAAGCCACATAGATAGCCAAGGGTGTGCACTGCTTTAAGAGTTCGCAAAGCCCATCTCAAGAATGGATGTTGTATAACAACAGCGAAGTCTCTCTAGGATTCAGAATAAAAGCACTAGGGAGCGTGGTGTCTGGCTTCTGTTCACCTTAAAAGAAGGAACACTCGATATAGAAATAAACTGATACAGGAGGCACAAAGGACTCAGTGGTTTTATGTGTTAGTACTGTATCTGTTTTTATGAATTTACTGAATGAGTGCCTATGTTTGTGTGTATGTATGTGTGTACACCTGTGTGCACATAGGGCTGTAGAGAAGAATGTTGGTGTCCTCCATCACTCTGTGCCTCATAACCTTGGGACAGGGCCTCTCACTGAGGCTGGGGCAAGCAGTTTGGGCCAGTGAACTCCTGGCATCTGCCTCTCTCTCCCTCTCTGTGCTCAAGTTACACAGTGCCTGCCACACTCAGATTTTACATGAGTGCTGGAGATTTTAACTCAGTCTCTTGGGTGTACATAGCAAGCCCCTTACCCACTGGTCCATCTCTGTAGCCTGAATTTTAGTGCCAGCCCTTTTCTTTTTTGTAGGAGACATGATTTTATATAAGAAATATCTAAAGAGTCTGTGTAAAACTGCTGAACTGATGTACCAGGAGATGCAAGATACAAATGACACAGAATAAACATCCAGAGCTTAAGATCTAAAATCAAAACACAGCACAATTGCAACTACTATGTCCGGAGTCTCTGAACAGGAGACAGACAGAACATCCTGGTTTACCAGAAGGCAGGATGATAGTGAGCCAACACTAGGCAATAAAGTAAAGGTGAAAGACCTGTGCATTAGACCATAGCAAGGTCGAATGAAGAAGCTAAATAAATAGAAAACCAGCAGATGTAAGCATTGCTCCATATTTTCCTATTCTTATTAATGTTTCTAGTTAGAAAATGTATCATGCTGCATTGTAACATTTCCACACATATGCACCTGTGTACCTTGTCCTTATGCTTCTTTCAGTGACTTTTTCTGAAGACCTTCTGCACCCCAACAAGATGCCTCTTCTTTAGCTTACATACATTCTGTTCCCCTGAGATTATACTGCCTTTCCCTTTAATTATCATGGGACCCTCTCTCCTTTCATACTTTTATAGTATATGCACACACACTCAGATAAGAGATTAAAATCTAGCTGAACTTTACCTTTTGACTTGATCCATCAGTTTTAAGACAATAATTTACTGGAGCTTTTAAAGAGCTTGTCACTAGCTAGATACACGAAACATGTCATGAATGTAGTCACCCAAAGAAGACCTGAATAACAACCATTCCATCTGACATGCCAGCAAAGATGAGGGAATCTCACATGACCTCAGCCCTAGATGAGGGGCTGCCGGCCATCATTGGCCACTGATGGAGACTCAGTCCTCATCAGGGACAAGACCCCTTAGAGGTGATCTCAAGTGGTGAACATCTGAACACATGTAGATGTGAGGGGACTCAATAGGATATATATACATATATATTAGTCACACACATATGTCACAATAATGAAGAAAACAGAGTTTGAGGGGGCAGGCAAGAAATTAATGCAGAAGAGAGAGGAGCAGAAATGGTGCAAATACAATATCCATGTAGGACATTTTCATTAAAAAATTAAAAATATTCTACAGAATTCATTCTGTCTGGATTGACTTGCTGTGGCTTTCTTTTTGTCCACCCTTGCTTTGTATGTGGCCTGAACAAGTCGTTGACTATTCTGCAGCAATGCTCTGATATCTGGATATCAGTCTGAGCTGCTTCAGCTGTGGTGAGAATCAAATGACTTTGTGATGTATCTACACAGGAAAATATGATTTGCAACCTCATTCTAACTGTGTATTGCTTTACCTGAAGAAAATCCAGTTTACTTGCAAGGATAAAATGTAAGAGAGCTATGCCTTTTATTATGTGGACCTTAGAGATTATTTTTACAATATTCATTGTAAATATGAAGTTTCTTATATTTTAACTCTTGTCAGTAAACTTCTCATTAGCAGGAAAAGTAGGTTTTCTTTCTGAATTAGAAAATTATGGCCTATTGACCACAGTTGGTATTTGTCAGAGAGAAAATTAGCTAGTAAAATCCATTGACAATCTGAAACATTTCACAATTCATTTCACAGTGATGGAGATTTAAATTAGCTTCTGTCTTCGGTATATTTAAATCAATAAATGTTTACCTCTCTGCAGTACAGTTACATGCAATTTGAAGATCTAAAAGAGAAATTGCTTCCCAAGAGAAAGCCTGCATTCTCTATCATGGGACAAACCCTTGACAATGGCCGTTTTGGACCACTTGTTTGCGTTCATCTACTGTTTTCTCTCTCCCAGTGGTGAGACAGCAGCAGAGATGTCCGAGTCTCTGCCATCAGCCAGTTGGGAACCTGCCTTGGTTACACTGGGAAGCTGGTCATTCTCTGTTTTCTTCCTTCCTCTGCGCCCACCCAACCCCCTCTGCTCAACTCTTCTTTCTCTCTCTTGCCCCCTCTTCCTTATTTTTCTTCTTCTGTTTTCTGTTTTCTCCTTCCTGTCCAAAGTATCCAGAGAGCTATTTTGCCGAGAAAGAGATAGAAGCTTGTTATCTGGTCCTCTGGATGTCAGTCTAGCTTCAAAGGAACACACCCTGCATACGGCAGGAGGGGTGCAGCTGTAAGGCAGGTGGGGTGCAGCTGTAAGGCGGGTGGGGTGTGACTGGCAGGTGACCATCTGCCCCAGGAAGTGTAGTGGACACAATGTCAGTGTCAGAGACACAGAGAAAGGGCATGACTGATGAGACTAGGGTTGTGGGGTGGGTGGCTCTCACGAAGGACACTGAAAGGAAGGACACAGCTCATTTGTATGGCTGCTACGTGGAGACTGTATAAGACTTAGCAGATTATCGACATTTCTTTTTGTAGATTTATGTTGCATGGTAAGTAGAGTAAATGATTGGAACTTTTAAATTGGATTTCAACTTCTTTTAATTATCTACAAATTTCTATTTGCAACACAGTTATCTGCTAGACAAGTCTTGTTTCTTGATCCCTTTGGCTACAGACATAATTGCCTGTAATACAAACGTCTTAGGGGTCTGTGTGCTACTTAACCCCCTCACCTTCTGTGCAGCTGGCTGGAAAACAGCACCACTCACACTGGAAACTGTCTTCTGTGTGCCTGACAATACGTCCTTGAACCTGATGCGGGACCAAAGTGGTTTTCCTCATAAATATAATTATAGTTAATGATCTGTTTTGTAAATACAATGGCATTTCCTTTCTCTGGGCTGAATCTAAATGTGAAAATAATTAAGAAAAGTGTGAACTGTACACATCGCAGAGATGTTCCTATTATTATGGATATTTTACACTTTATTCTAAATTTACATTTATCTCATTACAAAAGGTCTCAAACTTATTTAGATTTGTGTAAACATTCACTGGAGAAACGAGGACTCGTTTTACTTTGCATTTTTCCCAATCTTTCTTCACAAAAGATTGTTTCCAGTGTAGTAAATAGTTATTCCTTTCCAAATATAAAAGCACATTCATGACATGGTAAGATCAGACTTAAGTCCAGTTAGTATTTTAGCAGTGTCCTATGGTGTTCCAGAATGAGGAACCTTTTTTTTTTCTTCCCCTCCCTCTCCTCTTGGAGATAGGGGCTCAGTTTGTAGCTCTGGCTGTCCGGGAACTCACTCTGTAGAATGTATTCTGCATCCCCACGTCCCTCCCTGTCCAAAAAGTGAGAACTCTGGAGAATCAGGTTGCAAGAGCCCACGACTAAGGACAACTTCAGCACATCTACTTGTTGCTTGAATCCAGGCCCAGGACCCTTGGGGGCAAGGGTGAGCTGGCGCAGAGTCAAAGGCACAGACTCCGGAAGTCACGCAAGTGTCAAAAGCAGACTCGTTTATTGTAGAAATTTGGTAGACCTTTTTACCCCCTCCCTGTTTCCCATTGGCTCCCTGGTTGCTCGCTGCAGCCGTGGCTTTTTATTGGCTTCCTCTCCATCTTCCACCGTGAGGCTATCAGCCTCTAGGCTCATTGGCGGACTTCAGGTTGGTTCCAACAGGAAGTCTAAGCACGCATGTGCGTGCTGCCCATGGCAGGCGTTGTTTCTCCTGGGTCCACTGGTTCTCGTTTACTGCGTTAAGGCGCAAATAATCACGTAAGAATCCCTCATTTAGTGCCTGCTTCCTGTCCACAGATTTTAAAACTGTAGTTCAGAAGAACATCCTGTTTGTAAATACCGTAACTTCCAGTGATGCCAGAGCCTAGTTTTCATGACTGTGTGCATCTCTTTTGGCGACCATAATAGAGCACCGTAGCTGAGTGGTGTTGGCCACCTAAAAGTGTTATTTCACAGCTCCAGGTGTTAGGCATGCAAGCTGAAGGTGTAGGCAGGGGTGGCTTCCACTGCAGATAGCGACAGAGATTCCATGCAGCCCTGTGCTGGCTCCTCACGTTCAGCTGGTCATCTCCGTATCCTTGGCCTGCAGGACTCAGCCCTTATCCTTGCATCCCATCTTACACTTCTTCACCGTGAAGGACACAGTCTTGTTGGATTTGGACCACATTCATAAAACCACATCTTAAATAAAGTGGCCGCAGTGACCCTCATCCAAGGAAGGAGGATTTGTAGGATTCAACGCAGAAATTTTAGAATGGGAAACAGGATCCTCAACCCTCACAGCCCACATCACACGAAGCCCCCAAACAGTTTGATTCGGAAATGAGGCATGGCAGCTACTTCAAGAGATGAATCCAGGATACAGGAAAGGGCAGGATAGCAGTGGTCACTTTGGTGGTGAAGCGGTTGTGTCTGGTGCAGGGGTCAGGGTTGGGGCCCTTTGTGGAAGAGATGGTCAAGAGTGGAAGAGCATGCGGGAACCTGAACAAAAGCTTCGGGCCAATGCCATGAAAAGTAAACCGTCTGTAAGCAAGCTCACCTGCCCTGAGTTCTCTGGTCCACCAATCAAGAGTGCGTCTGGAATCTCCTCTCTATCCTGAGGCTTTAGCCCAGATAAGGGGCTTCTCTCCTCCAGACCACAACAGTGTGACCGCTGAACTTCTTGTCTGGATGAACTCTGATTGGCTTTGGTGTTAGGCATTTCTCCTGTGAAGCGGAAATGGACTGAAGAATGGTGAGGTCCATTCTCTCTGTTGTCAGTCCTTGAGCCTCATAATCACACTCATGACTTCTTTGGATGCAGATATTTTCTCCACTTCACACGGGCATCTATGGTATGGATTTAACTGTGGCTGGGTCTAAGATCTAGCCTGGCCCTGTGCGCCCATGCCTACAGCTGTAGCCCAGCTTCTTGTGCAGTTCACTGCTTCTGGTTTAGAAAGGTCAGTCAGTCAGTCAGATAATTTAACAGCATATCTACAAATCACTATGCTCTGGTGGGGTTTTTTTTTTTTGGACTTCATCAGGAGCCAGGGAACCCAGGGTAGGCTGACTCTCCTGTTCACCACTCTACACTCTACAAACAAGCCCCCAAGCACAGTTCTGTTAACTACACTGCCTTGGACATCACCAAAATAGTTTAGAAACAAAATCACCCAGAACAGAAAACCTCAGATGGAGGCATTAAGGAGCAGCTCTGCAACCTTGTTTTCATCCTGGGTGGGCCTAAAAAAAAACCTAGAGAGCACCCAGCTGTGGAGCTGGTTCCTGTCCACCCCACCACCCCAGATGATTTACTTATGAAGGACGTTTTTAATGCTAATCCCAAAAATAAAGTCTGTATACTTAGGACGCTTTGATTGGATGCATTGTCCTCAACTTGCATTATCTAGAAATTTAATTACCGTCACTCTTTCATACACTTTCTGGGTGTCTTGACTGAGCAAACAATACCATTTCTTTTCTTAAGCCTGGCAACAGATGAGGCGCCTCATCTCGCCACACTTCTTCTCCAAGAGGGGCCTGGGGAGGGGATGGCAGAGGCCAGCTGGTGAGTGCAGAGCTAATTACAGCTTGCTGCTCTCAAAAGTGCAGACATGGCGAGCATGCTCTGATGACAGTGACAGCTGCTCCTGCCCTTTCTGGGTCCCAGTAACCAGGCAGATATTTTATTCTTAGATAGTTTATTCTTTTCTTTGGAAGCATATACTGCAAGCTTTGGGCTTTGGACCCTAGAGGCTCTGCCACAGATGCTGTGTTCGATGAAAACCGTATGCATTGGGACCCATCATCATCACAGGATTCGTTAATTCACCAACTGGAACTTTTTGGTAAATAAGTTCATTTCAGTAAGAGCTAGCTTAATGTATGTCCTGTGTGACTGAAAGCAGGTCATTTCCAGAGAGACTGTGAGTGAGCCTTTCTGCTTGTATTGGTTTGGGGATGGACGAAGCAGCCAGAGGACTGCTGTGTTCAGGGTTTTTTTTTAATATATATATAGTTGAAAGAATGGATTTTGATGACTTCGGGATAAGATTTGCATATTAATCACCTCAAAATAAGATTCACATGTTAATAACCTCATAATATAATCTGCGTATTAGTTCGATTTCGCGTTCAACCCACTGTCTTTGAACTGTGGTCAAAGTACCCCGTTAATGGATGTGCTGGATAGTCTGTGGATAGTCTGTGGATAGTCTGTGGATAGTCTGTGGATAGTCTGTGGATAGTCTGTGGATAGTCTGTGGATAGTCTGTGGATAGTCTGTGGATAGTCTGTTTCAGTTCTGTCTCCAGTGCTCACCGACTCCCTGCTGTCCATAGCCCATCCAGCCTCTCACTTCCAACCCCAGGAAAAGCTGAGAAATGCCTGAGTTTGAGCTCAGAAGGGCTGCTGGACTGAAAGGCTTGAATCTCACCTCAGCAAACACTGTTCTTGTTCGCTTACTGACAAATAAGGTCAAGTTGTTGAATTTGGATGAACTCAAAAACCCCTGTGAGGTCACAGATGGCGAGATAATTACCAAGAGGCTGGTACATAAAACCCACAGCCTTTGACAAAGTGGCTCGTGGCTTTCAGAGAAAAACACAGCTTTCCAAGACAAAGTTCTGCAAATGCAGCTTTGCACAGTTAGCATGTGCAAACAAGGGCTTGGAACTTTGTCATTAAAGACCCTCCCGGAGTTAAAGGAAAACACTGCTTTCATCCTTAGCAAATGGGGAGTTTCACAAGATATTCAGATTTAGCTGGTAAGACACAAATAAACTTTAGAGTCAGCTTCAGTGTGGTGAAATCTGCTGCGTTCCTGTCAACAGCTTTCCTCTGCTTGAGTGCACTGTGGTGAGCGAGCTTATACTTTCTCAATCAGATTTCCTGATCTCTAGCTTCCAGGTATTTACCTGAGGAATCAAAGACTACAAATCCCCCCTTGAAGAAATTATTTCACATGGATTATTGCAGGCATTCACAGCAGTTTGGACATCTGCATTGTCCTGTAGTGAGTTTCTGGTGTCATTGGGCCAACGGTACATGCCAAAATTCGAAAGCGGGCTTTTGTTTTCTAACTGACGCATGGCCTGCCTGAGGGTCAAGGGGTGCAGGCACCCAGCTCAGCAGCAGTTAGCTGTTTGCATTCTTTGGAAGTTATTACTAGCTTTCTCTGGGGGCTTCCTGGCATTCTGTCATGGCAAGTGTGCCAAGGACAGAACACTCTTAATATCACTTGCTGCTGCCTCTATTGTGCCTGATGCCAGGTATGAGCCCGTCCTGGCAGTTAGCTTTTTGGCATGTTATTCCATGATGTTTAACACCTGGGAAAATGGTATCTGCAGGTGACCCATGAGTCCACTGTAACAGGAAAGAGTGGCAGGCTCACACGGACGTGAGGTTAACCCATTACATGGAACCAACGTTTGTTGGGTGGACTCAGGTCAGCATGTGCAGGTACCATTCACAGGGTGTTGTGACAGAACAGCGTTTTGTTCCAGCAGAAAGCCCTGTAACCAGAGGAGGGCAGCCTTCCCAGGGAACTGACTCCACACTTACCAGATGGTGCAGCCTGGGGCTGTTTATGGAGCTCTGGGGACAGAGTTTGGAACAACAAACATTAGATGTAGTGCCAAGGGAAAGACAAGACCTAGGATGGTGAGAGCGCGTGGTATTTTTTTGTCCTGAATAAATATACTAGGGCAGAAGTGCATACCCCGTGTTAACCAGGAAACACACCATCCCTCGGTGATGCCCCGTCTCGGACAGTGTCCTCTCCTTGCCCTTCCCCCAGTGATTTTCTTTTACTACAGTCCGCTTGATTCCCCTTCTTCTCTGTCTTCCTTACAGCATGCACATTTTCTTGTGTGCATGTGCATGTGTGAGCACGCATGTGCTTGTGCATGTAGGTGATCCTGTGTGTGGATAGCCCAGGGTAATATCCTAGCCCTCCCCCATTGCTCTCCATTGTATTTATTGAGGTGAGGTCTCTCCCTGAACCCAGAATTCACCAATTCTCTCTAGTCTAGTTGGCCGGCTCGGTCCAGGGATCCACATCTCGGCCTCCTGAGTGTTAGATCACAGGTGGCCCTCCACTCCCTTAGCTTTTGAAGATTTATCTTTGATTTCTCATTATGTACAATTGTGTGAGTATGTGTGAGTGCTGGTGCCCATGGAGGCACGAGGCATTGGATCCTCAGGGGAGCTGAGTTTATAGGTGACTGTTAGCCATGCAACCTGAGTGAAGAAGCTGAACTTGGGTCACTGTAAGAACCAGTGGGCAATCTCCCTAGCCCAGCCTGCCTGTGTGGCAAGAACTTTATCCACTGAACTGTCTCCCAAGCTCGCAAATATGTTTTCAACCTTTCGTTTTCTCCTAAAAATATGTGGATGGAAGAAAAAAAAATAGAACTTCGTAAAACCAAGGAGAGTGAGGATGGGAAAAGAAAGACATAGACCAAAGGCCTTGTTCTCTGTGTAACCTGCTCCGGCTCAGAAGTGGTGAGTGGACACTGGCCTCTGGTATAAGAAGGACCATCACTTAAGCTCCTCGCTTTTTCCTTCAACTACCAAACTCTTCAAAACAGACACACTTGCTCCAGGAAATCCTTTCTACTGACCCATTCCAACATCAAAAAGTCTCCCCCTTCCAAACACTGAGCACATTCACCAATGGCTCCTAATCCTCAGCTGGGAAGTTGCTGCGTTTGGCAGTCTGTCATAGTGAATGCGCCTCACAGGCTTTCTCTGGTCTTGGATGCTTCCCCTGTTTGAGATTACTAGGTTACTGGAGTGTGAGGGGTGGAGGTGTGGGGGGGTTCATTCCGGCTCCCAACAAGAGCATCTGAGATCTGAGACCCTTCTGGATATCTCATATGCATGAGTCTGTTTTAAGTCTGTTTCACATCTTCATAGAGTGTTCCTGTTTGGAAGCACACAGGCATTCCAGTAAGGGAGGGCGCTGTCTCTGCATCATTTTTGGACTTGTGTCCTCCCATCCACTAAAACTACAGGGGAGCAGCTCTTTGCTTCACCAGAGGCCACTGTGTTCACTGTGCAAGTTGATGGAGTGGATGGGCTTGGTGAGGATGGCACAATGGTTATTGGCAGGGGTTTAGGGATTTGTGCAGGGCATCTTTGGGTCTCCCTGTGAGTCTGACACTTGTAGATGGTGAAACTGGATTAGGAGAGTAAGTTACCATTGATCTTTCTTTTTAAGCCTCATTTTTGAATAATGTTCTTTAATAATTGATGCTGATTTGATTAACCACCAAGTCTGGCATTTATAATTCAGAAGGAATTAAGCGCCTCGTCTGGCTTTTCTTTGTTCAGTGGACCTGGTCTTTGATTACATCAGTCAATGGAGGTCCCTGGACCATGCCAACCTGGTGTCCTTAGATCCACTCCTTCAGATTACAGGGAGAGAGCAGTCTCTTGTTGACGGACATTCCTGTTTTCTTTCACCAAGACACCACACTTGAGGCCCTGCTATCCCCCCAAGAAAGCCTCCTGAGGAATCAGAGCCTCTTTCCCCATTCTCTGCAGCTCTTGGGAAGCTCAGACCTCAGGCACCTCTGCAGGTCCTGCTGCACAGCCCAGCCCTGGGGCTACTGCCCCCTGGCCTTTTCCAGGCCTCTTTCTACAGCCAGACACAAAGGAGCTAAGGCAGAGCCCCTCACAGTATTAGCATGTACAGAATCAGACGAAATGGCAGGAGGAAAGGGAATAAAAACTGTAGCTTTATGAGTGCTAGGAAAACAAACACACAAACACAAAAGGGAAGGAAGATGTAACTGAACACCACTGAAGAAAGAGTAATGGTCATTTGAAAGTGCCATTTGCCAGTGCTGAAGGACTTCTCTATGTCCATAGCATTCTTTTAGTAAAATTAGACTCGAGTATGTTACTTGTTTTAATTATAATAATGGGATGCAGATGTTTGAAAAGTGGATATTTGAGATGGCTGCCACGAGAGAACACTGTGTCTGAGGAGTAGGAGAGCAGAAACAACGCAGCGACCAGGAGACTGAACTCTGGGACCTAAAACGCCAGCATTGTGAGTGCCAGGTGAGCGGA
>CM053764.1:114657242-114718076 GCA_028658305.1 Pachyuromys duprasi | reverse complement strand
TGTCTGCCGCCTCCTGCTGATTGTCAGCACTTCCCCACGTTGTCTCTTTTCTACTTTTCTGATGTATGTGTTAAAATCTAGATGGCACATACATATGAGACACATTTGTCTATTTCAGTTAACATGATGATTTCTAGTTTGGTCCATTTTCCTGGAGATGACATCATTTCCTTCTTTATAATGCTTCACTGTATCCATTCATCTGTCAAAGGATGCCTTATGAGGGTCCTTTAGAGGAAAAGAACTGATTGTGTGTGTCTGTGTGCTTGTATTATGCACACATACATACATGTATGTACATATACATTCATACACATATACAGGGGATTTATTAGAATGACTTATAGGTTGTGGGCCAGCTAGTTCAACAATGGCTGTGCACTAATGAAAGGGCCGAGAATCCAGTAATTGTTCAGTCCACAAGGCTGGATGTCTCAGCTAGTTTTCAGTATATGTGGGAATCCCAAAGAAAGAGGTTTTCAAGTCAGTGAAAGGACAAACTTGCTAGCAAAAGGAAGCAGGCAAAGAGTGCAAGCTTCCCTTGTCCATGTCTTTTATAAAGGCTTCCAGAAGAAGGTGTGGTCCAGATTAAAGCTGGATCTTTCCACCTCAAAGATCCAGATTGGAGTTGGATCTTCCCACTTCAAATGTTTTAAGAAAAGTTTTTCACAAGCATACCCAGTGATTTGGGTTTTAGTTAATTCCAGATGTAGTTAAGCTGACAACCATGAACAGCCGTCACAGCTGCCTGGCCTGATTTTTAGTGTTTGGCAACAGTCATGAACAGCTCTGCAGCAAACTGGGGTGTGCTGGTATCCCTGTTATATTTGGCTAAGATTCTTCAGGTGTATGTGCATTAGTGGTATAGCTGGATTGTACAATAATTTTCATTTCAGTTTGGAGAGCATCCTTTTCCCCTTCTGTCTCTTTTTGATTATGTTGATATTATTTTAAAGTATATTTTTTAATTTGAGAATTTTGTAAAATGTGTTCTGATCATATTCACCCTCTAACATGTCAAAGATCGACCTCTCTTCCTACCCACCCAACTTGTGCTTTTTTCTACATACATTAAACCTGTCAAGACTTATTTGTGCTGCACTGGTGTTCAGGACAGTGGCCTTGGTGTTCCTATGGCGGACTTGCCGGGGCTGCACTCCTAGTAGAGAACAGATCCTCCCTTTCTAAGTGCTAATTGCCACTTACCCCTCAGTGAGTGCTACTTTGTGCCCACTTCCCCTCTCTATTTGTTGACTGTTGGCACTTTTGAGAACTCCCTGTTCATTTTTACATGTGCTTTGTTAATTATGGAGACCAGCTTTAGTGGTCAGACACGCCTGGGAAGAGGGAACCTCAGTAGAAGGATTGTCTCTACTAGACTGGCCTCTGGGCACGTCTAAAGGGATATTTCCTTAATTGCTAATTGATGCAGGAGTGTTAACCTACTCTGTGTGATGCTATCCTTGGGCAGCTGGGCCCGGGCTGTATAAGAAAGGCAGTTAAGTAAGCCACAAGGAAGCAAGCCAGGAAACAGTATTCCTTCCTGGTTTCTGCTTCAATCTCCTGCCTTGAATTCCCACCTTGGCTTCCCTGGATGATGACCCGTAAACTGTGTCAAATAAACTCTTTTCTTCACAAGTTGCTTTTGGCCAGAGAGTTTATGACAGTAATAGAAAGACAGTCTAGAAAAGTAATGTTCTTATTGTCTCCAAGGTTTTTTTTTCTTTTCTTTTTTAATAAGAAAGGACACTGAACTTTGTCAAATAACTTTTCTGTATATATTCAGAAGATAATGTGATTTCCCTTATTCTACTTTGAATTTATTTGATCCACACAGCTTGAATTACTTTTTTGTCCCTGGAATGAAACTCACATGCCCATAAGTATATACTCTTTTAAGTAAGGATGGATTCCTTTGAAAATTTGCTTTGTAATAATTTTACTCAAAAACTTTGCAACTATGATTATGGAGGGAATTGGTCTACAGTTTTCTTTTTACATGTTGGTTTTATTCAGTTTTATAGTCACAGAATTAGTTTTGTAGAGTCTATTTTACCAAATACCTATTTTACAGAGTTCTTTGCAGAGCTTTGCTGTTCCTTTACATGTCTGGTAGGAGTTGGCCCTGAACACATCCAGCCTTGCTTCATGTTGTTAGGAAACTAAAATTGTGCTTCAATAGTGTTGCATATTATAGACCAATTCAAGTCATTTATGTTTTCTTGGTGTAATTTTCATAGGTCACACGCTTGAACATTTATCAGTTTCATCCAGACTTCCCAAAGCTTTGAAATACAATTTTTTTGTTGTATTCCTTCAGATCCTCTGGACCTCATCAGTACCTGCTTTAATGTTTCTTTTTTCCTCTGGATTTTGGCTGATTTCCGGCGGGTAGTCTGCCCTGGCCTGGGACAATAATCCCGAGCTTAAGGCAGTTGAAGCCTAAGTGTGAGTTTGGTTGTGCAGAAAGCCCATCCCTGGTGTTTTCTGTGAGGTTTGGACCGCAGAGTCAAAGTTTGGACCAAACCTTAACTTCAGTCCAGTGTGCAGTGTGCATTTGCAGCCATGCCTATGTGAAGCTTGAGCAAACACTGAAGCGCTCTTGGGTGGATTTGGCTCTGTCTGGGTGTGACAGGCATGCATGCTGGGATGCAGCATGTCTTTGAGGAGAGAGAATGTCTCCAGGGTTGTTTCTAATCTGCACACTTGCCTTATGACTCCTTCCTGTGTCAGGGCATTGGTGGGAGCTGTGGGGTGTTGGAGTCAAACCTGTAGATAATTAGGTGTGTGCCTCTCCCAGTGTGCCAACTGGATAGCATAGATGGCAGAAATGATGAGGGATACAGGTACACAGAGCTTTTAGAGACAGGAATAACAGAATTTCAGAATGGGACTTTCTCCTAGAACACATTTGGGGGCATCAGATTATGAAATGATTTTTCTGTCCTTAGCACATCTGAAGCAAAGTGGGAGCTCCCAGCTGTATCAGTAATGTGTGAAATGACTGTAGCATCCATCAAGGTCATGAACGAGGGGCAAGGGCAGGGCAGGAGCTGGAGCGGCATGTGTACCCTGAATGGAGAATTCCCTGCAAAGAGTGGCATAGGTATCTCTAATTTGACTTCCTAAGAGAATGTGAGTGTGTGTGTGTTTTTCAAAGTACTAAAATGCTTTCAGAATCTAGCAAATAATTGTAGGTGAAGGAGTGGATGACTGTCATGAATGAAGGAGCCACACACTCATGTCCATTTCTCACAAAGATCAGCACTCTTTGTATGCAGTGCCATGCCAAGTTCCTAACCCTGAGGTCTTTGCCTTGGCTGGTGGTTGTGCAGACACTGATAGCATGTGTGTGTGTGTCATTGAATAGTGATTAATCAGTAAAATATTTCTATCTGGGGTGATAATTTATTCATTTTAAATTAATTCATATTTCTTTGAATTAGTAATCGCCTTGAATAAAATATGTAGATATCCTTCTCTAGTGGTTTCATCTACCTGACTTCAGTGGAATATGCACAGTCCCGGGAAAAGGAGTCCTTGATCCCAGGGCTGTGCTCACTGGAGCTCTAGCAAGGCTGACTGCCGCCCCTCGCTTTGGTGCAGTTGCAGAGGCAGATTTTGTTTTTGTTCAGATAGGCTGGTTGGTCTCCGCACATGTTAGAACCGAAATTACTGTGATCCGAATGCAGGAACAGAAGAGCTGCCATTACTGATCTGAAGCTGTCCCTGCCTGCTCTGGCTTCCTCTCAATGTCTGTAGGCCATTCTTGGGTCAAAATGGTACTTTGTTTCATTGTGCCAATGGGAAGTTCAGAAAGGCAGCTTCAAACAGAACATTATCTTAGTCACATCCTTTCAGGGCAATCTCAAAAGCAATTCTGTCCAGTGGATCACTGTGTTAACTCCTTACTGAAAATGGAGTCACATGAACTACTCAGCAGTGTCCAGAAGGTGCCTGTCACATCCACAGGACATTCATGGGACCCAGAAAAGGCACCATTCTCAGAATATTATTTACATGATTGTTCACAGGTGTGTTCATCATTTAGTGATGCATGATAATGACAGTTGGAAAACAAGTGATAAAGCTGGAAAACAAGTCACGCTGTCTCCAGAGTACTTGACACCTGAAGTGTCCCTGCATGTCCAATGGAAGGGCTCCAGATCCTAGGAGAATCAGTCTTTCTCAGTTCCTCTTAGGAGTGTAAAAGGGGCAAACATAGCTGTGCTAGCTCATTCAGCCTCCTCCTGGGCTGTTCACTGGGTAATCTCAGTTCCGTGTCTTCAAGGTCTCATGGACCACAGCCAGCAAATTTCCGCTTGGGAGTGTAATGCTGACAAGTGGGAGTTTCCATGTTATTTTAGCCAGGTGGGGACGGTATGAGTAGAAAAGGAAGTTCCCAAGGAACAACAGAGCTCAACGTTCTTCATCTGCTGTCTTTAAGTGTAGGATTGGAGACCTAACATAAAACCATCCAGACCACTTGCTTGGGTACTGCCAATGTTTGCTTCTGTCTTCTCTATTGCACAGCTCAGAGCTTGCTTGGTGACACACCGTCCCTCATGACCTTTCAGTCTTCAGGCTGGGACTTGTTGAGTAGCTTCACACAGCTGCAAGTGACAATGTGAGATGTGTGTGTGTGTGTGTGTGTGTGTGTGTGTGTGTGTGTGTATTCCTTTTATGTGGCTGGTATCAAGCCAGCACTCAAGAGTTTGTTGCTTTACTAGAGTTTGTGTTGCTATTGTAGACTGTTTCTCTCTAAGTGTTATACCATGGTCTTCACTAGAACAGCTGGGACCACTTACACGAGACTTCAGAAGTTCACAGTTTCTTCACAGAAGGAGCGCTGGGGAGGATTACCGTGCCTGACCTGAGCTTGTAGCTACTCCTCGCACTTTTCAGAATGTAATTCAGCCCTGGTTGCATGGTTGCAGAAGGTGTAAGAGGTGTGTGTTGTGGGAACATAACTGATATATTCAGCTCTCTGGAAGTCATCCTCGCTGGGTGAGTCTTCAGTGGTATGGCTACTTTGGGGTCACCACTCTCCTACAAGTGACCTTTCTCCCTGTAAGTAAGCACACTTAAGTCACTGGCTCCCCAGTTGAACTTTGGTGGAATTGTGCTTTGTTTTGGCTTGGTGCCCTATCTTGGGAAAGTGGGCACTGAATTGCGATAGCCTCGGTCTTCACTAGAACAGCTGTGACTACTTACAAGAGACTTCTGGACTTCCCCGTTTCCTCATAAAAGGAGTACAGGTTTCCCTAGGGGAAAATTCATGAGACACGCTTAGAATAATGTCTACATGGCCAGTTATTTCTGCTGAAATACTACGTATGCTGCAAGCCCTTCCTAACTGCTGAATTATTTTAGTAGCCTTGATGCTCACTGTATAGAATTTATAAGAGAAACTTTTATAGAGATGTCAGATGCATGACAAGGAATTTCACTTTAGTGGAACTCACATTAGCGTGTGTGTGTGTGTGTATGTGTGTGTGTACACGTGTGTTGACTTTTGTAAACTATGGGGACATTGCCAGGTACCATGTGTTCTAAAACCAATGCCAATAGAATGTGTGGTGTAGGTCAAATGTCAGTCCTTCTTATAGGCCCTAGTCTGTCTCATTTAGGGGACCTGTGCATAGATATTGCCACAGGCTTAACCTCCCTGGCCAGTAATCTCAGAGCCATGGTTCACAGAACCTTCATTACAGCTCAGGGTTCTGTCTGCCAGCTACCACCCCAGAATTACCCAGCATGGGCAGTTGATTGCTGAGGCTGGGGAGGAGGGCATGATTTGAAGACAGTGTTATGGGGACAGCCAGCAGCTTGGGATGGAAAGGCTAGTGGTACCCATTGTTCTCCACAATCATGGTTGAATCCTATTAGCAAGTGTTGCAAACAGTAACCTGGGGCCTCTGCTTCCTCAACAGAGAAGGAAAAACATGAACTGGTTACTCAGTTAATTGTTTAATAATGGAAAATCCGGAGAACAAATTAGTCAGTCTGACTTATTATATATCATGCGGAGAAGCTTAGAAGGTTAAGTTGCACTTTCAACTAGATTCTGGGGCCTTAATTTCTCACTTTCTGTCATATGTGTGAGTGACTGAATATCCTAAAGCACGCTTATGGAAATATTAACTGGAATATTTAAAATCTGAAGCTTTTTTTTCTGATAGAGTGACTAAGAAAAATTGAATGGAATCCCAAATAAATTCCAACTGCTGTAATTGCTACAAATTGTGTCACTAGAAATGAACTTGAGGCCTCTATTGTACACTCCACATAGTATTTGTAGCCCCACATATTATTGTGTGTGAGAAATGACCTAAACGGAGGACAGACTAATGCGCTGGAAGGAGATGGTGACGCAGGAAGAGAGATGACGCCCAGCCAAGGCACCAAAAAGAGCTCTGGGAAAGGTGCTGCTCCAGGCACTAGAACTGAAATTCACATTGGCAAGGAGTCTTGGTGAGGGTGAGCAGGACCATGCCTTCAGGAAATTAATTTTGTTGGTAGCTTTGGCAGGAGAAGCATTGTGGGTATTTTGCATGGGTGGGGAAGGGGGTTTGAATCCAGAACATACTGAGCAGGAAGTGGGAAGTGGAAAGTCCTGGCAATGAAGAGGAAGCTGTGGATTCTGATTCTTCTGGACTGGAGCGCAACACTGCATTGCCTAAGATGCCAGGGGCAAAAGTTGAGTTAAGGGGGTTGAAACTTACCCTTCTGGGTGTAAGAACTGGAGTGTCAGGAGTTAGGAGGAACCACTGCAGAGGTGGTAGTCTTTTCCCACTGTCTTCCATGACTGAAGGACACAGTTTCTCTGCCCTTCAAGCTCAGAATCTCAGACTCAGTGTGCAGAACCATTGAAAGCCTCCCATACCTTCTACCAAAACAAAGGTGTTTGTGCTAGGCCAGACATGGGTCCCACATTTGGAACTTTCTTCTCATGTCTGTAAGAATGTTCCAGGACACATGTGTTCCTGAATGGATTTCAAATGGACAGTGAGTCAGTGAGTTCAGCTGAGTCTGCTGCTTCTGCCTAAACTCCAAGCCTCTCTGCTGTGCCCTGATACACACACTCTGTGCCCCTCTGCCTTGCACGCTGCTCACACCCTTCCTGCTGCTCTTGCCCACAGTTGCCTCTTTCTTGCTGCACTATTAGATTTAGAAGATAATTGTTTCTGGATGTCATTTATCAGAAAAAATTTGCTTTTCAGCATTTCACTCTCTGTACTTGACTCGAATGAATGAATTTGAACAATACTTGTTAAAGGTACCCTTCTTAGTATTAATAATTTACACAATGCATAGACATCTGGTGTCTAGTATCTGTTTGATGGAGATTACATTATCTTACAAACCTATGAAGCCTTTGTCAGGGTACTATGAGAAGCAGCCATAATGCACACTTCATGGAAGAGCAGCAATGAGTGGGTTCCTCTTGATCCAGGTCCCAGTTCTTGAAGAGATGGCATTCCACCCCCTCGGCATGTGACTAATGAGAGGCCCAAACCATGTATTAAACTTAAGAGTTCATCCAGGAAACCAGAAATGAAGCTGAAATTTGATGATCTGCCCTTGAGGTGGGTCAAATACTTAGGATCCACCAGATAGTGAGTTGTACTTAAAGAACTGTGGTCATATGCATATTAATAACTGGCCTTATCAATGCATACTTGTGAGGAAAGGACTAACCTATGATTCTATTATTATTAACTAGCCAACTATTGAACATCCATAAAGCTCAGGTCTGTAAGTGAGCAATAATCAATTTTTGGTTTTGATCTGTCCACAGAAAAGAGGATATTGGTTGCAAACTTCAAGAAGCTCAGTCAAAAATGGATCCATATTTCATTTTGTCTTTTGTTACTTGATACATGGAAGGATATACTTGTATCTTCCTCCCTTTTCCTTTGGCTTTACACTTGTGCGATTCCATGGTGTTGACTGGAAAAGGTGTTTAATCATTTGTGTCATTGCAAGATGGTAATAGCATGCCAAGATTGTGCAGCTGAGTTTGTCACTGAAAGTTAGTAATGGGAAGCGCATGTCCTCAGAGGATTTCACAAAGAAAGGGCTAGAAAAAGTAAGGCATGAAAACATGAGCTTGCTGTTCCCAGTAAGTTAGAGGAGTCATTGCTGACTCCTGGACTGTAGCAAAAGGGCACAGAGGGAAGAAGTCTGACCTCATACTCATCCACACAAAGTCAGACCTGCAGTACCCAGCAGGACTAGTATTAATAAGCACTGTGCAAAATGCAATCTGCATGACTGATTGGTATGGATTGTATGTTATGTCAAACTAGTATTCTGTAGACACTGGGGAGCGAGGAGCCCTTTTGTAAAGTGAGGAAATGGGAACAGTATCCAGATGAAACACAAGAATTTGAAGTGGAATGGAAAAAAAAATCTGAGTGATTCTGCAGTTTGACTGATAGAACCTCTTGCAAGGAGGAAATGACCTAGAATGTGTAAAGGTCAAAGGTTCACTTCATAAAATGTGAGAAGATGGTTGCTCTGTGTAGGAGGGCTGACTCAGGTTCCCAGCACCCACATAGGGCTGCTTACAGCATCTGAAAACCAGTCTGGAGAGCAGTTTGTGCCCGCTTCTGGCCTCAGTGGAACCTGCACTGATGTGCACATAGCCTCCTCCCCAATATGTTCACGTCATTAAAAATAAAATAAATATTTTAAAAGATTCTATTCATTCATGATTATGCAAAAACATTTTAATCTCCAAGATATTACAAACTGAATCTTTATTGTTGAGTGCACAAGTTTAGCATTAAAATGAGCACATGCTTAGTGAGCTGAATCTCCAGATAGAAGCAGCTGTATTTCCTACGATGTGGTCAGGGAGACCAGAGTTTTCACAAGGGAGATGGTTACTATTGAAAGCTTCTCATTCAGAATTTGCCAATAGCTTTTGAAAATGACCAACTTTAGCTACTCACCACAGTATTATTCAGGACAAAGATTGGGAAAGTGAAGTAAAGATGGTACGTTTCCCGTAACAATGGCTGTATAAAAATGATACTAAACCATTTACATAATAAGCATCTGTTAATGGATATATTTTTAGGAATAGCAGAATAAAAATATATCCATATAATATTTCATATGGAATTTGTGGTACATCACAATGTTCAACACAAAGTTGTCATTACCTTCTGTGTTATTTCACACTTTCATTTTTGCTTTAGGGTTGTATGTTGAATATTTCTTCCAATCTTTTTAACATTTTACCATAAAAATTCCAATGGTGATCTATACCAGTAAGGCTTCAAATGTTCTTAATTCCACCATGATAATTATTTATTTTTATTTTTTAATATTAATTACAGTTTATTCACCTTGTATCCCAGCAGTAGCCCTCTCCCTCATTCCCTCCTATTCCCAGCCTCCCTCCCTCATCTCCTCCCATGCTCCTCTCCAAGTCCATGGATAGGGGAGGTCCTCTCCACTTCCATCTGACCCTAGCCTATTAGGTCTCCTCAGGACTGGCTGCATTGTCTTCCTCTGTGGCCTGGTAAGGCTGCTCCCCCTTCAGGGGGAGGTGATTAAAGAGCCAGCCACTGAGTTCATGTCAGAGACAGTCTCTGTTCCCATTATTAGGGAACCCACTTGGAGACTGAGATTCTGTGGGCTACATCTGTGCAGGGGTTCTAGGTTATCTCCTTGAATGTTCCTTGGTTGGAGTATCAGTCTCAGAAAAGACCCCTGTGCCCAGATATTTTGGTTCTGTAGCTCTCCTTGTGGAGCTCCTGTCCCCTCAAGGTCTTTCTATCTCCCCCTGCTTTCCTAAGATTCCATGCACTCTGCCCAAAGTTTGGCTATGAGCCTCAGCATCTGCTTTGATACACTGCTGGATAGAGTCTTTCAGAGTCCCTCTGTGGTAGGCTCCTGATCTGTTTCCTGTTTTTTCCCTCATCTGATGCCCATCCTGTTTGCTTTTTTGAGTGAGGATTGATCATCTTACCCTGGGTCCTCCTTCTTGCTTAGCTTCTTATTGTATACAGATTTTAGTATGTTTATCCTATATTATATGTCTAATATCCACTATGATGTGGGTGGACAGGGGACACTGCAATGTGGGTGGAGTGTCAGAAAGCCACTGTCATGAGGTTGGCCGTTAGCTTTGTAAATAAAGCTTTCCATGTGAAGGCTCAGGTATGTAAGGTCTCTCAGGACTGAAAAGCAGCTTTTGGCTGGTTAGTTCTTCTGAATTTATCACGTACCCTCTCATTAGCTCTGGTACACTGAGTTTTACCTCCTTGGACAGAGCAGTTTGGAGGAAAGAACTGTGCCATGAATGACGGTCAGGCAAAGAGTTGGTCTGTTAACCTATAGCACAAAGAGTTGGTGTAGGTTTTCCTTAATGATCTAGCTCCTGTCAGCTTTATGCTTTCCTCACATGGGAAAGAAAAGATGGTTTTGCTTTACAAGTTTGTTTTGAGGATAATCTGGTATACTCGGAATACAAAAATCAGTTTTTAAGTTCACGTGGGTGTTGTCCTGCTGCAAATGCATATGCATTATGGTGGTGAGGATGGTCACAACAGCGGTGGTAACGATGGTCATGACATTGATGATGATGGTGATGTGGGCACAGTGAGATATAAGGTGCTAGTGGTAATGCTGATGTGACATGTGGTGATGATGAGGTCTACGTGGTGATAATGATTATGGTGGTCTTGATGATGATGGCAGGCGTGGTGAAATGAAGGACAGTAGTGATATGCAGATGTGCCTGTGCTGTGGTGATGACGGTGGTGATGATGATGGTGGTGATGGTGATAGCAGCTATAATGTTGGTGATGGTGACCATGATGATGATGTTGGTAATGAGGGTAGTACTGGAGATAGTGGTGATTTTAGTGTTAATGATCATGGTAGGTACACTGTTTTGAAATACGGTAGAGATGTTGCTGATGTGACACTCTGCTGCTGGTGATGATCTGTTAAATGGTGAAATAAGTGTGTATTTGATGACCTAAGTGCTTTATGTCTATAGATGTCAACAAATACCTTTTTACCAAATGATACTATTAATACTTTTTGCTGTAATTCTACTTTATGTGCTATCACAATCTCATTTAAAAGTAACTACAATTTCAAATATCTATCTTTCATTGTTGATAATATCTAAGGCTGAATCAAAACTTTGCGACTTCTGCATATTTGGCTGGGGCAAATGTGAATGTGGCAGTGTTTGTGTGTGTGTCTGTGTGTGTCTGTGCATGTTCACATCTGCACACTTCATCAACAGTGATTCATTTCATTTAGGAGAAAATGTTTGCAAGGGTAATCCATCAGAATAACTTACTCCATGACAGAGCTTGGCTTGGCCCGGCACACCTCGTAATGGAAACCAGGGTGTTAAATGGCTGTTTTGCTGAATTGGGACGTGCCAGAATATCTGTCTTTCTTCTTGTGGAGATGAAAAGATAAGGCAGTGTGATTACTTATTGGTTCCAATTTATTTGCTGTCAACTGGTTCAGTCTGGGCAGACTTCAGACTCCTCTTAGGCATCCTGGCCTTGCCGGTGGATTCACAGCTCCATTTGAGAGAGAAACAACACCAGATGCATGGGTCTGTACATTTTGATAGGTCCTGCTGCAATTACATATCCATAGCTCTGCATAAGAAACTAAACAGGACACATTCTAAACAGATTCTTTATTTTCTCTCTTCGCCCTGTAGCCATCCAATATAAGAGAAAATTTTATTCTGCCCAGAAATATGACTTAAGCTTGCATGGATTCATCCTTTGTGATTTATAGTTAGCATGCATATATTATATAGTTATAGTAGATAGCATATGCATATTATATAGCATATTGTTATATTCCATGTAACATGGTGTTAACTGTAGTTCACCCTGCTATGTAAGTCATAATTTGTAAGTAAATCCATGCTTTTAGAATATCTTAAAGGTCCACTGAATGTTATGGAGGGTTTATGGTACTAAAATTCCTGTAACATGATGTGTGTTGTCAGTTACCTAGGCTTTTTTTTCTCTCTCTCTCTCTCAGAAGTTTGCTACAAATTTTAACTTGTACATATAGGGAATGGAGGTGTGTGTGTGTGTGTGTGTGTGTGTGTGTGTGAGAGAGCATGTCCATGTGTGTGTATTTCTAGTACTTACATGAAGTGTCTACATGCACACATAACGCTGTTTCACATTTTTGATGTGTAGTGCTTTGCATAACACTAAAACATAGTTCATGCATTCCTTCATTGTCCCTGTTTCTCTCTGAACGCACTGTATTCTGAGAAGTTTGTTTGTTTTGCCCACAATTGGATCCCAGAGATTATGCTCTCTCCTCACTGACCCCCAACCTTTTTCAGCATGACTGCCTTGTGCTGAAGTTAACATCCTTAAGATGGCTATTTAGTGCTGTTAAGTATCTATGGTGTTCAAATTCCCATCACAGAATAGAGTAACAGTTCCAAGCATATTTTTACATCTCTCAGGAACACATCACAACTTTTAATTTCTGTCTACAGGGACTGGAAATGTGCTCATCTGTGTGTGTTATATATACACATATTAGAGATGAGAATATAAATTATGTAGTAGAAATGAAACCTGAAAGGCATTGGGGATGTATTAGTGGCCTTTAGTAATCAACTTTGTTTAATGACTGCCTTTCCATGTTACCTGGCAACCACAGAAACTGACTTTCTAGGAGGGGCCGAGGGAGCTGATATCTCTGGCCTCAGTTTCCCCATATTCTGCCCAGTTCAGCAGCAGCCACTAAGCACCGGGAGTTGTAAGCAAGTGACAGCATAGAGCATAGGGTGAGCACATAACACTTCTGGTATGTGTGTGAGTGTCAGGCAGTCCTTAGAGACAAGAAGAAAGAAGCACTTGGTGGAGGTATGGGGAGAGGAGAAACAGGCTGGTGTAATGGAGAAGAGAAGCTTTCAGAATATAGAATTAGTGGACACACGGGAAGATTGGAAAGACCCTAAAGCTGCCTTTAGAAGATATGCTTACTTTAGAAGATACTTAAAAGAGACTAAAGGTTAAAAAGTTTCCAAGAAATTTGATTTTGACTAGACAGTAATTTTGGCAATAATTCAAAGTAGAAGAACTGTGAATCACACTTTCCTGGAGTGAACTGTGCTGCAGACTCTCAGGCCCCTTTGGTGGTGGTGGTTGGGGGAGGGGCGTGAACACCTTGGGCTTGGGTCTTGCATGCTCTTCTGTCTCTGCTGTGTCACAGGGCCAACTGGCCAGTCCCCCCTTCACACTGCCTTTGTACCCTGGGGCTGGATGACCTGTTGGCTAGAAGAAGAGGAACATGTGAAGAAACACCGAGTCCCAGAGACACTTTAGCTACTGATGGCAAGATCCCTCACCCATCTGCTGCTTGGCATAGCTACTCTTTCCAAGACAGCGGCCTTTTGGCAGCTATGCACACTCAGAGAGAACCCCATTTTCCTTGTCTGGTAGTCGGAGCCACCTTGTAGCTGTTAGCTTTTTACTCAAAAGCCACTTGTGGGTAAAACACAGAGCACAATGCTGCTGAATGACATCAAATCTGGACTCTTTGTTCTTTAGAAGAACTGTAAAAATAGTTTTTCTTGCACCCGCTGGAGTACAAACAAGGTTAAAGAAAAATGGAAGGCCAGGCAGTGGAGTTTAAAGCGGCCATTTGTGCTCTGTTGTGACTTTTAACTAGTGGGCCAGTCACGGCGAGTTGAAAATCCTTGACATGATGCCTGTGGGCTTGTTGCTGACTTTAACTGAGCTGGAAGAGAAAGCTCAGAACCACTGTCTGTGTTTGAATTTGTGCTTACCAGAGCAAGCTCCCATGCCTGAATTTGATCTTTCTTCTAAAAAAATGTTGAGTCTCTGCTAAGACTTGAAAGTGAATTAGTGCACTTTGGAGAACCCGACCTGTTATTTACTTATTTATATTTTTCTTTTGCTAGCAGTGTTGCTTTGCTGTCCTGAGAGGTCATCTTAGAGACTGAAGATGGCTGTAGCACATGTGTGTTTGACAGGTACCACAGTCATAACACCTGCAGCTTGGAACACTTAGAGTTGAACCTTCTGCATTTTTATGGAAACATCTTTTCTGGGTCTACATTCACAGTACCAGATAACACTGTCCCTCAGTTCACACTTAAGTGTCACCTTCTTCCCATCCTCAACTCTGCCAAAGTTTTCTTCACATTGGGGTTCTGGAGAACCCCACCCTTTCCAACAGTTCACATACTATCATATCTACCCTGAGCTATTCCATCTGTTCCCTGGCTTCTCTCTTGCAACCATACCTGCTAACATTCCTAATCTTCACCTTTAACCCAGTCCTCTAAACCTCAGACACACCCATCCACCGAGCTGTCTAGTGAACTCTTGTTCCCTCAGACTGTTACGGAGCACACAGCCTTGTCCGCCACACCTACTCTACACGTACTTTCTGATTTCTCAGACATCTTTTCATCTCACTTATCTCCTCCTAAATCAATGGTATCTCATCTCTCTGATGAACCACTTGACACAAGTCAAGAAAGGCTTATTTGGGTCGTGACTTCAGAGATGTTAGTCTCTGGCAATGGTTGAGCTGACACCATTGCTTCCAGGCCTATAGCATGAGGAAACGCATGATGGCGGGGCTATGTCGTAGAGGAAAGTTGTTCTGCTCATAGCAATCAAAAAGCAAAGAAAGGCAGAAATGGGTAGGGACAGAGTGCACACCCGTCAAGGCCTGCCTTTCCTCCATAGTCTGCTTGTGTTTCCTAAACTTTCCACAGCCACACAGTCTCCCGTTTAGCTGCAACACCATAGGTGGGACTAATCTCCTCCTGATGTCAGAGACTTCATGATCCAATCACCTCTCAAGGCCTCACCTTGAACACAAGTGTACCCTTGTCAACCTGACATTAAATATGTCACATTTAACATGTAAGCGCCACTGCCAGCCTTGTTCTCATAGGGCCGTGGCTGTGCCGTGATACAAAATACAGTTTTACTGCCAAAGTACCAGTTCCAAGTATTAAAAGTCTAAAGTCCATGTCTCATCTGAGACTTAAGGCCGTATTTACCTGTGAACTCATATAAAGTTTAAAAAATACAATGCAACATACAGTAGAGGAGAATAAACATTCCAAAGGGAGGAGTTGGGACAGAGTAAGAAGAGATTGGAACAAAGCACAGTGAAACCTGAAACCCAGCAGGACAAACAGCAAATACTATACCTCCATGTCCAGTGTCTGGGACTCGAGGTAGAACCATCTGCTTTCCAAAAGTGCTGGACAGCCTCTCTCTTCGATGTCTTCTCTTGCAGCACACATAGCTGCTCTTTGGAGCAGACTCAACCCTGTGCTTGCAATTTTCTCAGTGGTCTCTGTGCAACTTAGATTTCTATGTGGTGAACTCTCGGGGCCTCTGCTCATAAAATCTAATCACACCACTCATCTTGCTACTGGGATCTGTGATTCAAGGTTAGATGACTCCGTCAATCTGGGGCCTTTCATGCCTGCAAGATTAGTGCTGTGTACCATACTGCCACATTCTGCTATCAGCTTGGAATGGAGCCCCGCTCCTTTTCACCATAATTTTAGTAGTTTCTCTACTGACCCTGGGAAATATTTCACAGACAGTTGCTTTTCAGGAACTGGGAATCCTTTTGCTGTTCTTATTCCTATCTCTCTCCTTTCAAATGAGTTTGCGTTTCACAGACTGGGTCCCTTAATGGGTGAGATCTTGCCTTTCCTATTGATTAATCAGAGTGATTATATTCTCACATTCCTTTCTGCGACTTTACATTTGTGCCCATTGCTCCTTATGAAGCTTTGCATTTTTCTTCCTGTTGGTTACTGAACATCTGTCCTGCCTCAGACTCAATCCCATATTGAAATTCCCTCACCAAAATAATTAGCCCATTACTCCTTAATTCTACTTTGGACAAGTTCTAAAGACATGGACAGAATGGAACCAGGGTCTTCAGCAGAATGCAGCAAGCATGACTTCTGGCCTGGGCCATGCTAGAGTGCTTGCCTTACTCTGAAACCTCATGCACCAGCATTCTCTCAGCATTCTGATATTCCAGATTTCTACCAGACTGACCCAGTAGGCTCTGCTCACGGCTCCCTAAGGCCTTTATAGACCTTAGCTCCAAACATTTCCCTGTTACTCTTACAAGCCTACGCGCCACATGGCAGATTTATCCCAGGATCAGCTCCACTCCCACTCTTGTTTCGGTGACAAAACACTAACAAAAGTAACTTGAAGAGAAAAGGATCTAAGTGGCTTATAGTTTGAATGTAAGTCCAGCATGGCAGGGAAGGCGTGCCAGGAAACACGGGGAGCTGATCACACCATCTCTCCTGTTGGGAAGTAAGGAGTGATGCATGCTGCTATCACCTTACTTCATCCTTTCTGTTCATTGCATGAATGCCACATTAGCAGGGCCTTTTCAACATACTTACCCTAACTGTAACAGCACTCACTGCCATACCACAGGCTTGTCTCCTGTGTGATTCTAGGTCCCACTAAGTTAAAAACCAGGCTTGAACATCACAGGAGGAAAAGTCTTTCAAAATGTGACTCATGTTTGCGTTTATCAAGTTGTTCACAGCTCAGACGACGTTTGAACTCCAGGCTCACTAAGACTGCTGTGATTACACTTCTTTCTGGAAAACAATCCCGATACAATCGTAGCTGCCATGTATTTCATTAACCAAGATATCAAGAAATTTCAGAACAGAAAAACTCATAGGGGAGATCAAAACTGCTGAATTTCCCTGCTCATTAAGTTAAGCACACACACAGAGCAAGAGGAAGACATGGCTGAGTCAACCTTGATGGGAAAGGCAACAGGCAGGCGGAAAGGCCATCCACACCTAAGTCCTGGAATAGTCCTCACGGCGATGTGGTTGGGGGAGAGACACCATGGAGCAGGAAGAGCCTTGGCCGGTGCTGCATGCTCCCTCCGCTGGAGTACAGGCTTCCTGGCTGCCACTGTACACTCACGAGAATCCTCAAAAACACAGTTTCAGTCTTTACAGCTGTGCCAAGTGTAAGTGGAGTTCGAAGTGAAAACATAGTGTCATTCATAGATGCCAAATTGGGAATCCACAGATGAGATTGTTGCCCAAAAATTGCAAGATAATGGTCCTAGAATATGTGTTTAATGTTTTCAACGTTTGTGTCCCTGGCTGAGGCTTTTTGTTGACAGGTATGTCTGTCTGTCTGTCTGTCTGTCTGTCTGTCTGTCTGTCTGTCTGTCTGTCTGTATGTATGTATGTATGTATGTATGTATTTGTGTGTGTGTGTGTCTTGTAGGTCTGTAAAGATCTCAAGTCTTTCTGGGAGGGAGCAGCTCCAACTCCCAGGAAGGCATGATATGCCCAATCTCTGGGCAGGCACTCACATCTGACATTGTGTCACTGTTCACATGTGAGTGAGTGCTATTTTGTACTTATGTCTGCCTCTCCTTGTAGGTGAATGAAGCAGAATGCCTGGTTTGTTTTGGTTCTGTCTATGTTCTATGAATAGGATGGTAAAGATCTGAAGTGGCTTCTCTGAAGAGCACTTAATCCAAAGAACTCTGTGGACCACTTGAAAGTAAGTCTTTCCCATATCATCAAGTGAAGATGAGGCCTCTAGGAGTAGCTATAACCTGGCAGGACAAGTGTCCTGACAAGAGTAGAGAGGGATGGAAATGTAAAGACAGAGCCAGAGATGGAATACCTTTGAGCACTAAGGGAACACTTAGGTTGACAGCCACAGGCATTGATGGCAGGGGACACCCTACCCCAAAGGTCTTTGGAAGAGGAGGATTCCTGTAAACACCAGACTTTCCACCTCTGGCAACCTGGCGTGTGGGGAAGATAAACTTCAGTGTTTTAAGCCTCTTCCACTGTGTCACTTTGCCACAGTGTTGTAGAAAACTGATACAAACAGATATTCACAGGACCAGTGAAGTTAAAACAAGGGTGCTATCAGTAAGTTTCCATGACTAGGAATCAAAGCCTTAATCTTAAACACCAGCTGTTTATTGAGAGCATATTCAGACTGGCTATTCAGTCATCCTGCACAACAACTCAAATTAGCTGAAACTTCTCTTTGTAGGACCTTAAAATTTTTTTGTGTGTGCTCCTAAAATAGTCTTTCCAATATCACAAGTTACTGTTAGATTTAATTTTTTTTTTTTAGTGTTTAAGGTGCGGAGTGGGTGTGAAAGGGCCCAGAGCTAGTGAGGCACAGAACTCTGAGTTTATATGATGGGGTTTGTAGAATATTATCCCTCAACCAGTAGAGCTTAGCTAGTGTGTTACCATGCTGCAGGGTTGCTATAGCAACATCAAACCGATGAATGGACCACCTCCCAGAGACAGGGCTGTGAGTAAGTGTGAAATTGATTCAGTTGTACACGAGAACACATTCAAGCCAATTTTGTGAGGATAAAATTTCT
This sequence comes from Pachyuromys duprasi, assembly GCA_028658305.1. Classification (NCBI taxonomy): domain Eukaryota; kingdom Metazoa; phylum Chordata; class Mammalia; order Rodentia; family Muridae; genus Pachyuromys; species Pachyuromys duprasi. The sequence continues at coordinate 114,699,635 of CM053764.1, read as the reverse complement.
GGTAGGAAACTGCATTTTTAATGACTTAGATGTTATGCATATGATATTAAATATTTGCTTTGGGTATCCCAGTAATGTGGTATTTAGAAATTAAGAGTGCTGTGCTGATTTTGTGCTACATTATGTAATTTCTATTTCATACTTATTTCAGGTAAGACTCATTTGTTTCCGTTCATTTAATTTATGTATCTAATAAAGAGTTTTGCACCTGAGATTAATATTAATATTTCAGGTGTCTACCTTTACAGTTAAACTGCTCAATGTTGGTTATTTCAGACTATCATGCTTAGAGCAATGGATTGTTGTTGTTGTTTTTAATGAAACATAAATGGAAGTTGTTCTGTGCAGACATTGTTTTACTGTAACATTTATTAATTGCACTGTGCATTGAACAGTATCCCATGTAATATGTAGTACAAGTCAGAGAAAGCAAGTATTTTAATATTTCAGAACTTAGGAAGGTTATGATTTGGCTTTATGGAAACAGTGTATTCATACAACACTGCTTTGTGCTTAGAACTCATTTTAGGAGCCATTTATCATACAGTCTGTCTAGCCATTAAGCATGCTTAAACATGCTCAATGCGTTTCTTTAAGGTAAATTGCTTATTTAGGGAGATATGTTGAAAAGACGGGGTTTTCATCCTTTCCCTCCTCACTTACAATACACAGGCTTTGTCTACACTAGAAGACTCGTAAACACACTGAGGAACACACCCCTACCTACGGGTGGATGCTTTTAAGGGTTTAATCTAAGGGAATGGAATGTCTAAGGGTCCATCCAAGGCTCTATCTAAGGATCTGTAAGGGTCTACTTCAGGCTCTATCTGGGATGTGCTAATTACCTACCCCAACCTCTGATATCTGGTGTAGCTCATTTTAACAGAATGCACTTAGCAGCCACAGTAGTTGGCTCATCTCTGGGACACCCTTCCCCCCAATATCAAGGGCTGCCGACTTTCCCATTAGTTCAACTTGTAGCACAGAGGAGCATGACTTGTTTGCATAACAGAACCAATATTTGCTCTTTTCTTTTTCTTCATAGACTGCCATGGGTAGTGTTTGCCAGACCCTAGTTCTCAATGCATTTCATCTTTGCTGACTAAATGGAATGCTCTGAAGGAAAGCATGCTTGACTGTGCTTGTGGCTTCTTGAGAGTTACGTGCAAAGCCCATCATAGTTTCAGTGAAACGGGGCTTGTGCTTTTAACTAAATCCAAGGCAGATTACCGTAAAACTCAATCTTTGTGTTTCATGACTAAAACTTTGTGGATGTGCTGGTATTTCTTTGAGTACATTAGCACATTGAAACAACGCCATAACTTAAACTTTAAACTCAATCATACACTAAGCTATTAACCTGTTTTTTAAATTTGTAAAACCATTTGAGCCTAAATAAAGTGAATCACTGATGCAAACTTGTCAAATCACTTCTTTCACCCCACAGTCGCTGTGGTCATAATGTTGTTTCCTAGTGCAAAAGCGTGAGTGTGTTCAACAAAGAATCAGAGAACAGGAGATGATGACTTAGATTGGAGTTTGGTCACTGAATTAACCAAACCTAATTTTTCTATCTTGAGTAACCTTTTACACAGTTACCTATCTGGGCTAGCTTGGGCTAGCTAAGGCTAGCTTGGTCTGGTGCAACAAGGTCCCACTGCCTGAATGGTTTCTAAGCAATGGGATCTGCTACCCACTTTGTGGAGGTTGGAGGTTTGAAGTCAGAGGCCAGTTCTGCAGACATAGCAGCCACCTTGTCTGTATCGGCTCACAGGAGGCTGCCAGGCTCCCTGGGACTTCAGCTCAGGGCAGCAGGAGGCTACCCGGCCCCCTAGGACTTCCTCAACCAGATGCTATATTAGCTGCAGATTCTCTACCCTCATCAGCTGATCAAATTTCCAAAGCCCGTGCCTTCAAAACACTGAGGGGCAAGATTGTGGGACACAGGAAGATCTAGTCAGTGTCCTGCAGAAGTCTGTCAGAACAGAAGAAGGCGGGGGAGAGATATGAGAGCAATGACTCACTTTAGAGTCACTGTCGTGTGACATCAGCGCACGGTTGGGTGCAGACTTTAAGGAATCTCAATTCAGATAGTAAGTTCTTCATAAGACCTCACTAGCATGTAGACTGCTGCAGTACATACATTCAAAATTGCTTCATGCACCCTTGAGTCATTTCAGCATATATGGACTTGTGGACCAATATGTATAGAAATCACCATAAATGTTTCTTATAGGTGTTTATTAAGTGCAGGCATTGACAGTGTGTGCTGGGGGATTTGAACCTCACAGGCTCCTGTGCTAGACAGGACTTCAGACTTTACATGACTAGCCGAAAATGATGGGAGTTGTGGATTTTTGATAGCTTGTGAAACCATGAGTTTATTTTTATTTTTTCAGCTTTTTGTTGATTCTTTGTGAATTTCACATCACGCACCCCAATCTCACTTATCTCCCCGTCACTTCATATCCACCCTCTGCCCTTACTTCCTCTCCCTAAAATAAAATAAACACACCACACAAACCAAAAATACGAACATCATCTTATTGTGGGAGCTGTGGTGTGTCACAGCGTGTCCCACAGTGTACCCTTTTGTCCACACTTCTTTACTTGCGAATGTCCATTGCCGTGAGTCATTGGTCTGGTTCGAGGCCTCTGGCTTCTGCTGCTCTATCAACACTGGGTCTTCACAGGGACTCCTCTTGGATATCCTGTTGCTGTCCTGTGTCGTGGAGGTCCCGCAGCTTTGGATCTGTAGAGCCGGCCCCTTCACCTGCTCCAGCAGTTCACAGATGGGGTAGATGCTGGGGTGGGCCAGCTCACAGCCCTGGGTCTGGGCCTGGGCAGGCCGCCAGCTCTCTCACACTCACCCAGCAGAGCGAGCTCTCCAGCACTGTTCCTCCACCCCTGGCTCTCCCGCTCTCCCACCCTTGGGCTGGCTCACCTGGGCCAGCTGTGCTGTGTGGCCCAGGCTATTGCGATCCCTGCAGTCAGTGAGAAGCGGGGCAGCTCTCCTGCCTGCAGCGGTGAGAAAGGAGGGGAGCATCGCCCCCTTGCCCACGCCACCTCAAGGCAGATGAGATTTTCAAGCTGTCTATAAGTTTTTCATTTTCTAATTTATTCTTTATAATTTATTCACTTTATATCTCGATTGTAGCCCCCTCCCAGTCTCCTCTTTGCCCCATCTCCCTTCTTAGCCCCTCCCCTCCCCTAGTCCTCAAAAAGGGGGAGCCCTCCTCCCCTACCATCTACCCAGCCTATCAAGTCTCATTAGGACTGCTTGCATCCTCTTCCTCTGCAGCCAGGCTAGATCATCCCACCAGGGGGAAGTGATCAAAGAGTTGACAACAGAGTCCATGTCAGAGATTGCCCCTGATCCTCTTACTAGGGAACCCCCATGGAGACTGAGCTGCCAGTTTACTACATCTGAGCAGAGGGTCTAGGTCCTCTCCATGCATGGTCCTTGGTTGGTGCATCAGTCTCTGCAGGGCCCCCTGGGCCCAGATTTGTTTGCTCTGTTGGTCTTCCATTGGAGCTCCTGTCCCTTCCAGGTCTTTCTATCTCCCCCTTCTTCCATTAGACTCCCTGCACTCTGCCCAAAGTTTGGCTGTGGGTCTCATCATCTGCTTGGATTCCCTGTTAGGTGGAGTCTTTCAGAGGGCATCTACTAGAACAAAAAGTGGGGAAGAGCCTTGAACTCATTGGCACAGGAGACAGCTTCCTGAACAGAACACCAACAGCTCAGGCTTTAAGAGCAACAATCAATAACTGGGACCTCATGAAATTGAAAAGCTTCTGTAAAGCAAAGGACACTGTCATCAGAACAAAATGACAGCCCACATACTGGGAAAGGATCTTCACCAACCCTATATCCGACAGAGGAGTAATATCCAGAATAGATATAGAACTCAAGAAATTAAACACCAACAAACCAAACCATCTAATTTAAAAAAAAATGGGGTACAGATTTAAACAGAGAATTCTCAACAGAGGAATATTAAATGGTGGAGAAACATTTAAGGAAATATTTATAATTTTTTAAAGTTTATTTTCACTGATAGCTTAAAAATCATGAGATTTATTTTCACTGAAAGAACAAAATATGATTTTTGTATTTATGACCATAACAATCTAACCTGGAAATTTTATTTAAAAGATAATTCTGTCTATGATAAAAATAATAACAGGCCTAACAAAATAAACACAGACAGACAAATCCCTGTCACTTTCTGAATGCTGAATATGTTTTGGGAACATTCAGCATTCTCGAATCTCATTATTAGTTAATTTTTTAAAACCCTCTAAAGTGATGCTATCATGTCAATTTTGTTCTTATCTATTTCCTTTTAAGTTGTTACACGTGTTTGATGATTTATTTCGTGTAAGCAGGGTGCACGTGCTCGTGCTCTGGCTCACTTGTGGAGCTCAGAGGGTGATGAGCAGGAGTCAGTTCTCTCCTTCCACCAGGGAGTCATGTGACTGCACTCTGGTTGTCCGCAGGCGCGCTATCAGGCGCTTTTACATGCTAAGCCGTCTCCTCACCCTTCATTCCCTTCTAGAAGTGAGGACGTTGGGTATGAGAGATGAGACTACTGCCTCCAGAGTGGTTAGTACAAACACACAGCACAGCATGCACACAGAGGAAGGTGACTGTGAGCTAAAACAGCTACCGTGCCCACGGGCACTAGCTAAGGGTTGGTGTTAAGGACAAATTATTCAAGGAGGATATTCTAAGGATGTCTGAAGTAATAGTATGATGTTTTGTGATCTTTTTATTAAAATATTTGAGGCAAATTTAATGCACATTATTTCACTTTCAATCTCGTAGATGGAAAGTTAGAACAAGGTAAGTTTGTGCTATAGCTTTCATGGTGTTTCTTTAAGGCACTAACAAAACACTTTGATGACTCAATCTGTGTGAACCTTAGAGACCTGGGGATTGATTTACTGGCTGAGGATGAGAGGGTGCAGGAAAGATGAAAGCCGGTACATCAGAGTTCTCTGGCCTGACGATTAGCCCCAGGACCAAGCAAAACCAAGTCGTCAAGGTTTGTGAGCAGCTAAGAATAGCAAAATCAAAATAATTGATGTCAAAGCTGGAAAGGACTACAGATGTTTGTGCCATGATATTGGTGACAATTCTAGAAATTTTGAAAGTGGCCAAAGGCTTGGCCTAAGTGTTGAAGGGAATTAAATTTTAATTTTTTCTTAGCTGTACACTAAAACAAAGTTTAAAGAATTGTCACGTGTTCGGGGCACAGACACATGAGCACACAACGAGCAGTGTGTTTGTTGTGTGGCCCTCCATGCCTTATCAGCTCAGAGCAAAGCCAAGAAATGGATCAAGGGGTTTCATGTGCTGGAACAGAGATCTAGCTGAAACGTTCTGTGCTTGTTTGCATGTGAGTTTTCATGGCTTTGACTGGAGAAAAGCCATCAAGTATTATTGATTGCCCAACAAGCAATCAATGACTGAATGGCACCTTCGCCTTTGTGATGCTGGTTGGGCTCTCCAACACTGATGTTTCCTGTAGCCTGTTAACTCCAGTCCACCCACATAAGCCATTGACTGTAATCTGTATCTTCTCAGCAACATTTGTTTTATTTGGAAGAAAAACAAGACTCAAAATTTCACAGAATTATAGCAATTGCAGTCCTGGGAACTAGCGATGAAGAGATCATTGGTGTCAAAAGTCTCATCTTTAGTGTACCCTCATGAAGACGTTTCCAGGAAGTCCCCACTAGTCCTTCTCAAACCCAGTGTGGTAGATTACTTGTACTGTGTCCTCTGTCTCTTTCTCTAGCTGCAACAGTTCACAGTCTTCCATATGGCATGCCCTTGCCCCCCTCCAAGTATGTGACAGAGTAACCAAGTCTACTGTGATTCCAATTGTGTCCCTCACTTTTGGTTCTCAAGAACCCTATCTACTTTAAAGGCATACTTAAAAAGACTCTAATCTGAAGCTCTGTTTGGCAGCACTGCTAAATTCTGAGAAGGATGCTCACATCAGTTTTGTCACCAGCCTTCACTGTAGTACCGCGAGACAGGCCCGCAGCCCTTCTTTCTGTCTTGACTGGCGTCTACCTCTTGCTTGATGGCCTGGTCCAGGCTGTAAGCATTTGTTACAGATGAGCTGGGCTTGATTTAGCCCCATATGTCATCATTCTGTCGACGTTGGTGGTAGAAGCAGGCACCACATGGCTCACTGTTTTTACCTGGGATGAGACAGACCCTCCTGTAAGCAGTAACTCCCAGCGCCTCCTAATTTCCCTGGCTAGAGCTGTCACAGAAAATCATGTGACCACTTCCAAATGCCTTTCCTTACCAAGAGGCCTTGGAAAAACATGTGGGCAAAGCTGCTGATATGAAGTCCAGCTGTGAAGAGAGGGAAAGTTGTAGGTTTGAATCCACCATAAGGAGTGAGGCTAGATTATTATTTTTTTTAATTTTCTTAATATTAGCTTTAGAAATATTTTTGTATTAAATGCCAGTTCCTTTAGTAGGTGAGAAAAATAATATTTAAATGGCATTTTAAAATAGGCATATTTTAACATGCTAAGTTTAAAGTTATAGACACTTTAATAATTAAACAGGCATGATTTGCATAGCAGTACTTGCTGTTTACATATTTACATTTTACTGGCTGAATTACTAACTGAATATTAGCATTTTTATTGTAGCTATGGGGGTCAGGCAGACCAGGGGTAGACTCCAGGTAGATTTTGAAGAGAAAATGAAGCAGGTCAAGGAGTCACAAGGTCTGCATTGTGGTTTGGAAGAACAAGAGTCCACCAATGAAGTTGATGTGTCTCAGGTATGACCACTCCTCAGCTTGTCATGTTCTATTCTTCATCCCTAAGTAGTATTTCTTCATTCCAAAGGGAAACCAGATTAACCATGGAGCTGCTAAGGACTGAGAAAGGCAGGTTGACACCCATGTTCGTGGGTGATTCCTCTACTGTCCTCCCAGGCTTCCAGATTGCTGGTGCTCCCCAGCTCTCTGGTGCTCCTCATAGAGTTCAGAAAGCCTTCACAGCCCCACTGTTAGCTGAAGGAGATTGAAGCTAAGTTGATATTCCACCAGTGCCTCTTATGGTGAGCTGGGGAATAAAGTAGCTTTGAGAGCCTGCAAAATTGAGTTCAAAGCCAGGTTTATAGATAAGGAATCAATTATAATTTACAACACACTTAACTTTACCCACTGATGACTGATGAAGCCCAGAGCACTTGCTTCCTTTGTACCAGCTGACAAGCCTGGTAGGTTTCACCAGCATGCAACAGATGGACCTTGATTAATTCACAGCAAGATTTTAATATAGAAACTTCACACAAACAGTGTAAGAAATCCCCAACATTCCTAAACTGGTCTAAAGTCAAAATCTCCCCACTGCTGGCCTTGATAATTATTGCTATAAGGGACAGGAGCCGGGGCATAAGAGAAGAGGGATTTTTTTTTGTAATTAAAAAAATCTGATATAATCTGCAAAAATAAGGCAAATTTTCTCTTTTTATGAAGCATTTCTTTCTCCCAGTTTGTTATATATAATTTTTACTCATAACAAAATCAGAGAGCCATCATCAGCAAAGGGAAGCCTGGACAGAAGCCGCATCAGGTTGATATGGTTGTGGGTTATACATATACTCTGTGTTTAAATCCATCCCTGACTCAGAAAAAGTGGCTATAGGCCCGTGGATGTCCTCTGTCCAGTTTGAAGAGCCTGTCACTTTTATATTCTTCACACTTTGAGTGGCCCATGTCCCGGGGTCCTGCAGCCTTAAGAAATAGGTGGCTTACTTTTTATCTGCATGACATTGTCAACTTTTGTTTTGCTTTGTTTGTTTGGGTTTTGTTTTCTAGACAGGGTTTCTCTGTGTGGCCTTGGCTGTCTTGAACTCCCTTTTTAGAGCAGGCTGGCCTGGACCTCAAAGCAATTCTCCTGCCTCTGCCTCCCAGAGTGCTGGGATTACAGGCATGCGCCACTGAGCTCTGCAGCATTGGCAACTCTTAAGCAGCTGATGAAGGCTAAACTTTCCAGTTCCCAAATCTGTCTCTATCTTGACCCAGGCTGGTTCTCAGACCACAGTGGTATGGCTCAGAGTCTAGCAGATCAGAGGCGTTTCTGAACACAGAGCACAGCTCTCCACCCCTTACGTCTTTACAGCTTTCTAGAGAGGATCAAGCCTGAGCCTACCATATTCCTTCACTGTGGAGGTGAGCCAAGCTTTGCAAGTGGTTCTACAACAAGCCCTCCAAATTGAGCCTGTCCTCCTCTTTGGAGAACCTACCATGAATTTTATCCAAAGAACTCTTCAAAATTCTTCCCTCTACTGGTTGACAATGTCTTGATTCTTGGTAAATGCAGGCGCCAAACTCCAGTGTACCAAAGAAAATACTAAAAATGTCCAAGTGTGGGATCAGGATTCTGGATGTTAGCTGTCTGTTTCTAGTTTTGAGCAGGGCAGGGCATGACCACTGGGTCAGAATGAAGCTCGCTCTCTGAAGATGAATTACCAGCCCAGCCAGCGTAATCTTTGGAATGCAGTTTTCTGTGTTCCTGGGAAGTGGGCAGCCATGGGACCTCTCAGCCTGTCTGGACCACACTGGGGTCTAAGGATGTGAGATACTACCCAGAGTCATGTTGATGGCATCATCCATCAGCAATACTGCATCGTTATGCCATCAGCTCAGGTGGCTGTAAGGACAAAACCCTATGCCATCAAAAGCAATACTGATGTAAGCAATTCCCTGTCACTTATGAGATATAAAATCCTATGTCTGAAATACTGATACCTTCTTAGCCAATTATATTTAGCCTGAAATTATTTTGTCACAAGAGGTTTTAATTATTTTAAAATACTAAAGTCACAAGAGGTTTTAATTATTTTATTATACTAAAATAATTAAATTATAATATAATGAAGTATTATGGTCTTATTGTCAAAATGGCTGCAGCTTTTCATTTGAGTCAGTCTCTGAAATGCCTTCACCATATGATTTTACTTGAAATGTCTTTTCCTCAAGGCTTTATCTGGGTTTCAGTTTTCAGTGGGATACCCTGTTAGAATGCTAATGTCTGTGCACAACATGGGCACATAGGCATAACCCCTCATTCCCTGCAAGTCCTTCAGACAGGGTCATGCTTCAGATAAGCAGCAGGTTCACAATTGGGTTCCTGAGGCGGATGGTCTCCTGTGGTTAGTTATGATTCTGGTTTCTGGTCTACAGATGTGGATCCCAGTAGGACTCTCCTGATGTGAGGATGGACTGAGGGGATGGTGGGAACTCTCTGTATCAAGGCTCTTGCCTTGATAAAGAGTTTTTTTCTAGTTATTACATATCTTTTATCCTGTTTCTCTCCATCTGGGACTCGGTTCCATGTTGTTCGAATGAGGATGAACTTCTCGGGTTCTTATGTTTGAATGCTTGGTCCCTGGAAGGTAGAAGGAGGATTAGGAGGTGTGGCCTTGTTGGATTAAGGAAGTATGTCCCTGAGGTTGGCTTTGTGGTTTCAAGAGCCCATGCCATACTCAGCTGGTGCACTTTGTCTGTGCTTGTGGATCAGAATCTAAACTCTCAGCTGTCATTCCAGTGCCACAGCTGCCTGTTGCCATGCTCCTCACCACGAGGGCTGTGACATACCCTATAGAACCATGAGCCCCAAGTGAAATGCTTCCTTTTGTAAGTTGCCTTGTCATGGTATTTTGTTGCTGCAAATGAAACACAACTAAGGAAAAGTCTGTTAACATTCATTCTGTCCTATAGATCAACTTCTTGACCATGCCTCATTTTCCGTGGGAAACTTTCTAAATTCTCCCTGATTTTTGCTGTTCTTAGGCTCTCAATATTGTGCCTCTTTTCCATACAATGATGGGGGATGGCAGAGACCAGGCGCCATTTTGTGTGTCCTGGGCCTGTTTTGGCTGCATCTGTCTTTACTTTAGCAAAGGTGCCCAAGAAGCCTTCTCTTGAGTATTCCATAGAAATGATCCATTGATTAATTAATAGGAAAACTATGTTCTCATGTCTTAGAATAAAAAAGCCAAGACTTATTTTAATAATCTATGTTTTGATTCTCTGTGAGTAGTTTATTTAAAGAGCTTAATGCAAGAAATAAGTTTTCCGTATGGTCACTTCACATAGCATTTTATCACTAAAGATATGTGGGTTTTTGTGCTACTGAATTTTAGAGAGAAAACTCAGTTTTCCAAAACAGTTAAATTCTATAGAAGAAACAGCTGATACACTTTGATTTTATGTAAACTGAGAAGCAGTTACTAATGTCAAGCTGAACTTTGAGGCAAATACTTGCTATTTACCTGGCACAGAAGTCAGTACTGAAAGTGGCCATAGTTTGTGCATTTGCCTCAAATGACAAATGACATAGAAGAGTTGGAAAAACTCTTCAGGCTTTTCCTGACTTAAACTTAATAATTAAAATGTTTAAAATGTTGTGTAACCTTCCATTTGAAGTGTGAGAAGCATCTAATGAGAAGCTTTTTGCTAGGTCTACAGATTGAGATGTCTAATTCCAATCCCTCTCACAGGTTCAGTTATTAAACAGAGCAAAGTGCCAGGGTATCCTCAAATGCGGCCTGCCTCTCTCAGTGCTTTAGGAAGAGCAGTGATGTGGAGCTGAGGCCCATGATGCTGTGTGCTTCTGTGTGCTTGACTCTGGATGTTTCTGAATTGTCTCTTTGTCAAGACTCTTGGTGCTTCCTCGGGCTCCTAGATCACCATTAACATCTCAGTTTCCCGCATGAGGCTGAAGGGAGCCCATGAGTGCTGACATCAGCATTTCTCACCCTCTGAGTTAGAATTTGGGGGCCCCTGCTTCAGGCAGTGGTCCTGAAACTGCGGGGATTGGAATAGTTGTTGTGTATTTGCATCTTGCTCATACGAGTCTTGTTTTATAAAGATCAGAACATGATGAATACAGTTGCTGGGAAATCATCAGTGTATTAAAGTTTCCTGCTTATGACTTGTGGAATATTCCACAGGGATTGATGACACAGCTTTTTGCCTTTCCCAGGCTTAAAAGATGAGAACACTCACTCACACTGCCATGTAAAGCTGTCCTTTGTGGCCTCCGTGTGGCATTTATTCAGAAATACCTGCATGCTACAACCAACTTCAATAACTTTCTAACTCTAATGTGTATCCTTAAGTCTGGGAGGAATCAGGTTTGTTCTATAATGCAGACACTTCTGTCGGCAGGTAAATGGTTTCACACAAATGTGTTCAAAATTGAGGTACAGATGTTAGCTGTCTGCCTGGGCATTGTTTTTAAAACTCATGCAGAGGCACGTACTGTTTATATATATGTATATAATATTATTTATTTTTTATAACTTTGTATCCCTGGTGTATCCCACTCCCTCATTCCCTCCCCATCCCACTCTCCCTCCCTCATCTCCTCTCTGCCCCTTTCCAAGTCCACTGATGGGGGAGGACCTCCTCCCCTTTCATCTGACCCTGGTTTATCGGGTGTCTTCAGGACTGTCTGCAAAGTCCTCTTCTGTGACCTGGCAGGGCTGCTCCTCCCTTGGTGGGGAAGGGGTGAGAGGTCAAAGAGCCCGCCATTGAATTTATGTTAGAAATAGTCTCTGTTCCCCTTACTAGGGTACCCACTTGGATAGTGAGCTACCACGGGCTACATTCAAGCAAAGGTTCTAGGTTATATCCAGACATGGTCCTTGTTTGGAGAAACAGTCTCATAAAAGACCCTTGAGCCCAAATATCTTTGGTCCTTGTGGAGCTCCTGTCCTCTCTAGATCATATTAACTTCTCCTTCTTTCATATGATTCCCTGCATTCTGCCCAAGGTTTTGTTATGTGTCTGAGTATCTGCTTTGATACACTGCTAGGTAGAGTCTTTCCGAGGCCCTCTGTGGTAAGCTCCTGTCCTGTTGCTTGTTTTCTCCTACATCCAATGCCCATCCCCTTTGTCTTTCTGAGTGAGGATTAATCCTCTTAACCCAGGTCCTCTTTCTTGTTTATCTTCTTTAGGTGTATCGATTTCAGTATGTTTATCCTATCTTATAGGTCTATATAAGTGAGTATATACCATGTGTGTCATTCTGCTTTTGGGATACCTCACTCAGGATAATCGTTTCCAGGTCCCACCATTTGCTTGCAAATTTCATGATTTCCTTGTTTTTAATTGCTGAGTAGTATTCTACTGTGTAAAAGTACCACAATTTCTGTAGCCTGGAATGTATATAATGTTTTTTTAATCATATCATTTATTTCAAATAGCATTGTAGGCCTTAGCAGTTCTCTCCAGTAGCACTAGGCTCTAATGAATTATTCCTACTTGGAGTTTTTCTGAACTCAGAAGAACCAGCTTCCTTACTCTCACCCAGGACATGACTAAGCCTGTGCTCCTGCTGCAGGGCACTGCCTGGCTTCTCCAGGAATAGAGAGGATACAGAATACACTTGCTGCAACTGTAAACCCGCTAACCCCGGGGCTGTCTTCTTGCCTTTCAAACTATGGGCATCTGGTATCAATGTCTTATACTGAATTCACTCAGCCAGTGATCTGACTAGTACAGGTCTGACTTGGGGCATAAGGTCAAGACCTGAAATTGTAGTTTGTCTCTTCAACCTCAGCACAGTTCCTTGTTCATATTTGGAGGCTGAATAAGCCAACCTGAGAATGTATTCTCTTATAGAAACTACCTATGTATTTTTGTGGCTTTTAGAATTTATTCTTGTGAATTTAATACATGTATACAATAATTATATTATGCTCACATTCACTCTGATTTCCCCTCTCCAGTTCACTCTAGATGATTCCAGACCAAAAAAAAAAAAAAATTCTTGTCCTTTCAACTTTATGTTTTCCCTTTCATCTTTGTAAATAAGCTGCTAAATGCGTTTAATGCTCAGAAAACATAGTTCTTCTTTTTTATTATTATTTTACAAATTATTCATTTTGTATCCCAGCTGTAGCCCCCTCTCTCATCTCCTCCTTGTCCCACCCTCCCTCCCTCTTCCTCCCCTATCATTCTTCCCTAGTCCACTGATAGGGGAGGTCCTCCTCCCATACTGTCTGACCTTAGCCTGTCAGGTCCCATCAGTCCTGTCTGAATCCTCTTCCTCTGTGGGCTGGCTAGGTTGCCTCACCAGGGAGAAGTGATCAAGGAGCAGGCAACCAAGTTCATGTCAGAGACTGTCTCTTTCCCCCTTAGTAGGGCACCCACATGGAGACTGAGCTGTCTATGGGCTACATCTGATTAGGCATCCAGGTCCTCTCTATGTTTGGTCTTTGGTTGATGAATCAGTCTCTGCAATTCCCCCTGGGTCCAGCTTTTTTGGCTTTATTGGTCTCCTTGTGGGGCTTCTGTCCCCTCTGGGGTCCTTCTATACCCCCTTCTTCCATAAGACTCCCTACGCCCTGCCCAAAGTTTGGCTGTGAGTCTCTGCATTTGGTTTGATCCCCTGCTGGTTGGAGGTTTTTAGAGGACATCTGTGGTAGGCTCCTATTCTGTTCCCTCTCTTCTACTGCTTCTGGTGTACATCCTGTTTTCCTTTCTGAATGAGATTTAAGCATTTTCCCTAGGGTCCTTCTTGTTGTTTAGCCTCTTTAGGTCTATAGATTTTAGTGTTTTTATCCTGTATTATATGGCTAATACACACAGTCAACAGAACAAAACGACAGCCTACAGATTGGGGAAAAAAAATCTTCACTAACCCTACATGTGACAGAGGCTAATCCAGAATATATAAAGAACTCAAGAAATTAAACACCAACAAACCAAATAATCTAATTAAAAAATGGCAAACAGAACTAAACAGAGAATTCTCAACAGAAGAATATTGAATGGTTGAGAAACACTCAAAGCAATGCTCAGTGTCCTTAGTCATCAGGGAAATGCAAATCAAAATGACTAAGATTCCATCCCACACCCATCAAAATGGCTAAGATCAAAAACTCAAGTGACAACACATGCTGGAGAAAATGTGGAGAAAGGGGAACCTCCTCCATTGCTGGTGGAAGTGCAAACTTGTACAAACACTGAAATCAATCTGGTGCTTTCTCAGAAAACTGGGAATAGAACTACCTCAAGACCCAGCTATACCACTCCTGAGCATATATTCAAAATATGCTCAAGAATAGAACAAGGACATTTACTCAACCATGTTCATAGCAGCTTTATTCATAATAGCCAGAATCTGGAAACAACCTGGGTGTCTCTCAACCAAAGGATGGTTGAGATACAGAAAGTGTGGCACATTTGCCTACTGGAATACTACCCAGCTATTAGGAACAAAGAATTCATGAAATCTGCAGACAAATGGATGGAACTAGGAAAGATCATCCCGAATAAAGTAACCAGAAGCAGAACGAAACACATGGTATATACTCAGGAAACGTCTTATAGGAGGAACGAGAAGGATTGCGAAAGCCAGAGGATGCGGAGGAATGCTGTGAAGTGTCTTCTGGACATGACTTGGGTATTGTGCTTTGAGTTTCCAGTGTAGAGTCACAAATGCGTATTAACAATGCTGTGATTGAATGATTGCAATAAACACTACAGAAATAATAATAATCCCAAAGAGAATAGGGATTTAGGTGCCTTTGTTTCTAACACCAGCATTTCTGGGGACAGACTGAGAGCATGGTGAACAGAGGTCAGCCCTCCCAACAGAACCATCAGAGCATGGCGAACACTCAAGGAACACATGGAAACACTTGAAATGGTGGTGCACCGTTTTAGTCTTCAAAAAATGTGCAAGCATATTATAATTCATAAACAAACACCTATTGAAATGCATCTGCAAAATTTTGCATAAACTTTCAACACTGGGTTTCAGAGGAAATTATCCCTGTACTGTCCTTCTACTACTAAACTATTTACTATCAATAACTTGGGAGATAAATCAAGGTACAACCAAAAAATACTTACAGAAATAAATATTTCATGTTGATTTTATAATGTGCTTTCATGATTATTTTAGCCCAGTTGTATAAAGGAGCTATGACTAGTTTATAATGGAGGAGGCGCAGATATGAAAAACGGCAAGGAAAATCAAATTTATCAAATTAACTTCCTTACAAAAAACCTAAGATGCCTGCCACAGAGGGCCCCTGAAAGGCTCTGCCCTGCAGAATATCAAAGCAGATGCTGAGACTTATGGCCAACTGTTGGGCAGAGTGCATGGAATCTTATGAAAGATGTGGGAAATAGCAAAATAGGGAGAGGACAGGAGCTCCACAAGGAGAGCAACAGAACCAAAAAATCTGAGCACAGGGTCTTTCCTGTGACTGATACTCTAACCAAATACCATGCATGGAGAAAGCCTAGAACCCCTTCACAGATGTAGCCCATGGCAGTTCAGCATCCAAGTGGGTTCCACAGTAATGGGAACAGGGACTGCCTCTGACATGAACTGATTGGCCTGCTCTTTGATCACCTCACCCTGATGGAGGAGCAGCCTTACCAGGCCACAGAGGAAGACAATGCAACCACTCCTGATGAGAGCTGATAGACTAGGATCAAAAGGAAGGAAAGGAGGACCTCCCCTATCAGTGGACTTGGGGAGGGGCATGTGTGGAGAAGTGGGAGGGATGGTAGGATTGGGAGGGGTGGAAGGAGGGGTTTGTGAGGGGATTCAAAGAGAATAAAGTGTAATTAATAAAAATTTAGAAAAAACCTAAGCTGAAATGGTTACTTTTTAGAGAGTGGCACACTGAGAGTTGTGATCAATGTGTAGTTCACATTCTTTTACACAGTGTCACTTAGGAAACACATACTATAGTGCAACAACGTGTAACTCTCAGACACTGAGTAACACTGAATGCGGGTGTCTGTCAGCCGACCTCCCACATCCTCTGCTTCTCTCTCCTTTTCACCTTGGCCTCATAGGACCTTACACTTTGTTCACACCACACTAGACCTGGAAGGTCGTGAGCTAATTCTTACCAGATCCTATAATGGCTTCAGTCCGCAGCACTCTCTCCTACTGACAGGTTTTCTTCATTGGTGGAAACCATCGATTCCCATCAGGAAAGGCAAAAATAAAATCTTATTTTGGGTTGTACCCAAGGCTGTGGCATGCACACCTCAAACTATCTGGACCAATGTCAGTCCATTGGGCACAGGGTCTTCCTGAGAGTCTGTGCTTCAGTGGTGCTCTGTTCTTACTCAGGGAATCTCTACAAAGTTGCAGATGTGTGTACTGGTCAGTGCTGACAGATGTTTCGCTGTAATTGCACATTAGGCCTTTGTTTCTCACTTTTTAGCATGCTATGGCTCTCTGTTTGCAAGCCTGTGATGTTTTCGTTAATTCACACTTGTCTTTCCTTTGGATTATGTTAAACCGGTATCACTTTTGTATCTGACTTTATATATCCTGTAATAAATGTGCGAATTAAAAAAAAAAAGTTGGTTAGCCAGTAATCACTAAAACAAAGAAAACCCAAGAAAGAAATTGATGCTCGATATTGTTTTTGATACCCCTTTCACGGGACTTCTGTCAAGATTCAGGTCGGTGTATATTGAACATCTTCCTAGCTTTTGTTTTTCTGTCTGTCTTTCTGTCTCTCTCTCACCTAATTCATCTCTCTCTCTTTCCCTTCCTTCTTCCCTCTCATATAATGACGTTTACCTATTCAAAAAGATCAAAATCCATTATCAAATATTTTCTGGAACCATGACTCTGGAAAATTGCAGTTAATTTGAACGAATAGTTCAAAGACAGTTCACTATCCTATCATTTCAGAGTGAAAGGAGAAACACACAGTCTCAGGCAAGCCTTGAAACAGGCATCATGATGTCATGGACTTATTCACATCAGCTTCTTCAGCTCCAGTCCCTTTCGTGTTCGCTTTCTGCTTTTGCCTGGATTACTAACTTTGCACAAAACAGACACAGACACACACACTTGCACACACACAGATGAGTAAATGTTTCATAATTCATAAGATATTAATTTTAAGGTACCGAATACTTACAAGCATATCAATGAGATACCTTTGAGTTCTTGAAGGCCATTTTTAATCCCTATTTTCTAAATAAAAATGTATTTTCAGCATAAGTCGTGTTGCCAGTATAATATGCAACAATTTTCTGTTGCATATTAAGAAAACAAACATTTCATTAAAAAATATTAGTCACTTTAACAAAAACCCTGAAATTAATGACTTCTGAGGTGGTTTGTGGATGATGCTGTACAACAGAATGTCTTAAGAATTATTAAAGAATAGCAGTATCAAGTTTTAGGGCTAGAATTGTGTTTAATATGATGTTAACTTAGGAATGGCACCATTTTATGCTCCCCTCCTGACCCTAGTGAGCTAGTGCTGTAGAGATGATGGCCTTCATGGACCCCGAGTTTGGACATGTACATTTGGATTGAATTTCTACCCCCTCCTCAAAATATGTTGAATTCCTAGTTGATGTTAGTTATGTATGTGAGCACTTTTGGGAATAAAGTCTTTGCAAATTTAGTCGAAGTCCACAGTGGTTAGGGTGAGCCCAAACCGCATCCAATCACCAGTGTACTTAGATGAAGAAGAAAATGATGCACCAGATATGTGCACGCAGGAAAACCATGCAGAAGGCATTCAGACAGAATAGGCATCAAAGGAGGCCACAGGGCGATGGAGGAGGAGACAAGAGTAATATTCAGTAAACCAAGAAGTGCCAAGGATTCCTGTCTTACTCCAGGATCCAGGAGAGGTGAGGACAGATTCCTCCCAGAGATATGGACAGGAGCATGCACCTTGATCTCAGAGACAGGGCTTCTGGCACCATGAGAGAGCTCACTTCCGGAATAAGCTTCTGGCACATGCTGCTGGGTTATGGTGGTCCAGGGACCAACAATGCACTGTGACTGTGGCTGAAGATTAAGGGGTTCAGCTCATGTTATACATTAACTTAACTGCGTCTCCGTGGGCTACTGCTGAGCCTTTTAGCTCTCTCGCCTTGCAGGCCCTGCCTCAGGCACCCAGAGCTGTTGGCAGTTGGTCAAGATTGTTGAGAGGGACCCTTCAGCGGCACCATCACACCTGGGGCTGTGAGCAAGCTGCATGCTGGGAAGTGATGTCTAGAGGGAACAGCAAGGCACAAAGAGGTGTGGGGGACAGTTCTGCAGACTAGAGACTGAATTGAAGATGACTCAAAGTGGGGTTAGTTGTTAAGAACTCAACTGCACCCTAAACACAAAAGAGCACCATCCAGCCTCGCTCTGAAGACAGAGCAGAGTGCTGACTTCAGCAGATGCTATTGAATCCTTTGCTTTTCAGACCCGAGCTGTCTGCTTCTCAGGCTCGTGAGGGCTTGCGTCTTTTCCTTTGGGCACTGGGCTATTTTTCTTTTCTGTTTTTGGTTTCCAGCCTTTCATAACGATGGGAAGGAAACAACAACATCCAATTTTATGACTTATACATATATTTTTCTGACAATAGCGGGCAATGTGCTTTAGAGAGAGGAAAAAGTGCTCGGACTTAGGTTGGCTTTTGTTGAGCCTTCATCTTTGTCAGCTCTTGTCTCCTTTTGCTCCCTTGTCCCTTTCACTGTGTAAATGACCTACTTTGAAGTTGCAAATAAAAAGAAGTTAAATGGGCTTTTATTTGGCCCGTGATTCTGTCTTTTTCTAGAAAAATTGGAAAAGGTCCTGACTCTGAGAGTAACATGGCTGAGAGAAGAGAGAAAAGGAAGTGTGCAGCCTGGCATGCTTGTGTGTCCACAGTGGCTCTGCTAGCCTGAGGGAAGAGGCGGACCTGCTAGTGTCTGTATTCTACGTGTAGATAAATTTAGCTAAAAGACAAAGGATGCTGAACTACTCTCAAGGGAACATGTTGTGTAGACATGTCTGTAAATGTGTGTGTGTGTGTGTTTGTAAGACTGTGCATGTGAGCATGTATGTGTGTGTGCATTCATTTGTATGTGTTTGTAAGACTATGTATGTGTGCATGTGTGCATGTGTGCATGTGTGTAGTATGCCACTCAGACTCCCACTAGTTTTGAAGCTTTGGCGCCAGTGTGGGGTCCTTCCCCACAGTACAGCAGAGGCTGCTGTCTAGAAAGTGTGCTGATCCTCTGTTGTGGTGGGTGATTTTTATATGATTATTAATTTTTATAATTTACAAAATAGTCTGCTTTCCAGAAAACAATTATAATTACAGTGTCCTTGGAATAATACTCCACCCACAGGCCATGCTTAAGCCGTGCTAGTTTGATGACTTTATCTTGTACTTTCTTGAACAGGGCGGAGCGTGACATCTTTAACCAGTAGTAAATGAGGACTGGGCATATGGTGACCTCCATGTTTTCCACGCAGGAACACTCTCTTTACACTGAGTAAACACAGAGCAGTAAGCGGAACAAACAAGGAAGAAGTGGACAATCTCACCACACAAGGAATTTGTTAGCAGCTATTGAATTATGATGGCGCACATGGGAGGGTTCACATAGACAGATGCACTCAGGGACAACTTAGAACATGAGGTTCTATGCTAGTGAGACTGTGCTTGGGTCAAATTGTGGGAGGAGGAAGGCCAGAGCTGCCCGGACAGACAGAACAAAGTGGGGAGGGAGCCTGGCATAAGCCATCAGGTCAGTGCTGCAGACTCAGTTCTGCTGCTGCTGGGAGGGCCTGGGTCTGGACACAGCTGGAATGCCACTCACAGCAAGATGGGACAACCTGGCCGTTACTGCCTGAGGCTCCATCATAGTTTCCTTGTGTATCTTAAAGGTAAAGAACATTGATGACATTTACATGATGGTGAATCTTGACCTATGAGTCTGGGAAGTTATTCTAAAGTCAGATGAGCACTCTCTTACCTAGGGAGAGCCTTCTCTATGAGCCCACTAAACACTGTCTTCAAGGGTCACTACACCAGCTCCTTCTCCTGATCACACAAAGTTAGCTGGAGATCTGTTGCTCTGTTGATCAGCCCACAGGATCTCCTGCCCCTAACAATGCTTCTGCTCTGTTCTTAGAAAGAGTGGATGACCCCAGGCACCTGGAAGCTCCCTGAAAGACAGCTGACCCACAGGATTTTCTGGAGAACATAAATAATTGCCACTACCTACCCCCCCCCCGAAGGCTACTAGGGGACAGTGGTGGAGGACAGCCTGTGATGTCAGAAGATGGACAAAACACACCTAGATGGATACCTAGACAAGCCAACTATGTAAGAAGACATGCTGACTATGTCATGTGACTAACCAACCACAGCCTTAGCCTCCCTCTTGTCTTCCTTAAACTTAACCCCATGTCCTGACAACCTTAACATTCCCAGCAAGGCTGCTCCCTGGCTTACTCAGGAGTTGTCTAACACAAGACCACGTTCTGTGGCGTATATTACTCGATGCCTGAGCTTGCCTGCAGTGAGCACTGCCCCCTCCCTGGAGCAGTGGCCACTTAGACATGCTCACCCTCCAGTGTCCTTGGGTCCAGGTGAATTAGGAACACATTGTCACCCTCTCAGGTGATGCTTTGCTCTCACCTGTGACCGCCAAGCCTCCTCTACAGCCTAGCTAGTTTACAAAAGCTCTCACCAGTGCAACCCCCCACCAACTACCACCTTGCTGGCCAGGACATTAGCACCCTCATCTCCTAACACATATCTTGGCATCTGTGAGGCAGTGCATTGCCTCTAGATGACCAGCCCTGGGATTCCCCTGGTTCACCCTTGACTTCTGTGCTTTCAGGCGACTGTGGAACTCCAGCCCCTGACACTTCCACGCCTCCTTTGGCACAATCCTTGGAGTCTGGTCACGTTGAAGCAGACTGTTTTGGAGGAAGGGGGTGACGTTCCACAGCCTTCACTATGCCTCATGGCTATAATTGCTCAGGAGACACGAGACTTGCCTTGAGACAT
Source organism: Pachyuromys duprasi (assembly GCA_028658305.1). NCBI lineage: Eukaryota > Metazoa > Chordata > Mammalia > Rodentia > Muridae > Pachyuromys > Pachyuromys duprasi. The sequence continues at coordinate 114,678,799 of CM053764.1, read as the reverse complement.
CTGTGTTAGGAGGGATCTGAAAATATTTCACATTGTTATGAATCGAAGAAATTGAGTCGGAGAAAGATAGTTTTGCTTCTTTGTACTCGGTTATATTCTGCTCTTGCTGAAAGGTATCTTTGAACTTTTTGCTACAAATTCAATGTATATATTTCATGGCTATTTTGGCTGTCAGATGTGTTCTGGAATACAAATGTCAAGATTCTGACTGTCTTCTGTAAAGGTATCTGGCTGTTCTTGATGCACAGATTCATGTTTGTGTCATGGACATGTCACAGAGTCCATGCAGCGCTGGGCTGGAAGTTCATAGGTCACACTGGAAGTGTTAGCGTTGCTCTGGTTTCCATAGGAGCATCAGGCTTGTTTGATTCATTTAACGGAATTGAACGGATTGGTGGGATGGGTTCATATCCCCCCACTCTACATGACAGACATTTGCCTGAGAGTTTCTGTGTGTGAGGGGTCTGGATTAGAGCTTGCTGTTGAGTTGAAAACACTTTCGTGTGTTATGTAGGATTGGGTTCTTAAGTGGCTGAACTGCTGATGGGATTTGGGAAGAGAGAGCACTGCTCGGTCAGAGGGCCACTTCCGCCTAGAGTGCCAGGGGACTTCTCAGCCCTTGACCTTCCATTCTGTGCACTAGTGTCCTCCACCTTCTGCAGCAGTCTTGACATAAACCCCCAGGCACACACTGGCCCCTCAGCAAGTAAAGCTGCTGTACAGCCGGATCTATTCCTCTGCACCCGAGGCTGTCCCTGCACTCCAACCTGTCCCAGGCTCCCCTCTTACCAGTAAACTTTTAATTTACTGTCATTTTGGTGTTCATTGCTCTGGCTACTTAGGCTATTTCTAGCCATAAAAGCCCTGCTCAAGTTATTCACAGATCCAGGGCTCTTTCTGTTAAGTTTGCCCGGGCCGAGGCATTGCTTTGTGTTAATTAAAGCTCTGCAGAAAGTCACAAAGGAGCAGTCGTCAGCTGCTCTGGGACAGAGCACGGGCTGCCACTGAGTTGGCCAGAGCACTGCTGTCTTTGGAATGACTTTCTCTTAAGTCAGACTTTGACTCACAGGAACTAGACAGTGAGCTGAGTGGGGGAGGGAGCAGAAGGGCTGTGTGCAAGGAACAGAGCCTTCTGGACACAGAATCACACCCTGAGTTTTGCTCTCCTCCAGGTGGGAGCCTCTGTCTGCACTGTGGTAAGCTGGCCAGTGCTGGCTAATCTTCCTGGGTAGGAAGGGTTAAATTTCTTTCCTTACAAGTAGATTTTCATCCCTTCATTTTAACCTTCAAATGTATTTTGTTGTTTTGTCGTTATTGGATTGTCCTCCTTTCTGATTTGTTCAGCTCAGTGAAATACAACCTTCCTCTGTGTTTCCTTTGTGGAAATACAGGTAAAGTGCTGACAGACAAAGAGATTTTTTCTCAGCTGTACATGCTTTACCAGATTCCTTGCTGTGATCTGAGTTTGAAGCCTGTATGAAAAACATTAGCTTTAAAACCCAAGAAGACACAGTATCCATCATGTTCAATGCCTACAGAGTACAGGCAATATAGCACAAGACTGCACATGTGCTCTTGAGGTCTGATGTGTTTCCGGGTACCCCATTTTCACCACAGGTGATGCACTCTGTGGGACCCCTGCTTCTAGAATGCCTGGCGTTTTCACCTTTGACACTAAGAAGCAACAGCTCCCAGCTGGGAACACGTCCCTTTGCAGCTCAGGACAAACTCATGACTAAGAGAGTTGTCACCTGCTTAACAGGTGGTCTTATCAAAGTGATACGGACTCCAGACTGACACCCCAACACCACCAAAAGCTCACTGTAGGTACCTGCTGCCTTTGCAGATGACAGCTTTGTGCCCCTACTGAATGCACTGAGGCACTGCTGGTTCAGGGCTTGTTGGGGCGTGCCTCCTGATCCCTAAATGAGACTTTGTCTTGCAGGACCACCTCTGACACTGTCTATGGCCACTGCAGCAAGTGGAAAGCTGTGCTTCCCTCTCTGAGCCTCCCCACCTCTGCCATCTATACTGTTGAGCGCACACATGGTCCTCATTCTTCTCCAAGACAGGAAACAAACCCCTTAGGTGTTTAGTCCATCACAGAGAGTATGTCTCCCAGGTGTGAAACATGCTGGGGCTTCTCCTACCCTTTCTTGCTTTCACATCGCTCTGTGCCCCACCCTCTGTCTCCTGTGTTTTCTTTGTGGTCAGGAAGTGTGCAAATGAGAGTTTCCCAGGGTTCTAAGAAAGATGGGTAGTATCCTCTTCACTGTTTACTATCTGGAGAATGGTTTCATGATGAACAACCAGCCTGTGGTATTTCTGTTCTAGAAGCTTCCTGAGTGGTTTGGCTCTAGGACACCAGCGAAGGTGATAAAACTTCCAGTTCTCACTGTAGGCTCTCTGGGGGACAAGTCCACCCTGCTTTGTCCAGGAGCTGCTGACTGCTCCACCTTTGAAGATGCTCTGCTCTATTGAGAGGTTCCTCTAGTAGTGTGACTATTCTCGAAAAGCTCTGGGACTTATCATTGCTCCCTCACAACAGCTGTGGCAAAAGGCTGGCCATTGTAGGTTAACCTTCATCATTCTGCAGATACTTAGCAGTAGTCCTGAGCTGGGCTCTGTGACATTCAAAGATGGTCACAGACAGCCCTTGGAAGGTAATTATTCCTGGTGAGAGTTTTACATGAGACTTTCTGTAGAACAAACATTGGAGTGACTAACTGCGCAGGCAAAAGCAAGCCTGCAACTGTGATTGTGCCCAAATTCCCAGAGCTTTTACAAAACATTCAGAGCCCTCTTAGTTGGAATTTTTTCATTACTGTTGTTTTACTATGTGCTAATAAGGAATAAATATATCTGTTGAACTGATACCTTCCCCTCTAGTCATCAACTTGAGAATGGTGAAATTATTAACTGTTGTACCTGGTCTGGAGCGATTTCATATTTCCATCATCTCAAAAATTCAATTTCAAATTGATAAAGCAAACCAAAATTTTAAATTATATATATATATTAAATATATATATTTTAAAGCATTGTTATTCTCCTGGTAGTTTGGGGCTTTTCGTTGCCTTTTCACTGGTTTTGAAAATGACTTTTCCCTGTGGCTAGACTTCCTACTTCCAGGAAAGTTAGCAGTGTCGATGCCTGCGGACATCTTACGTACCTTAAAGAAACACACCTGCCTCTATAACAGGAAATCATCATGAAGTGAAAGGGTTGCATGGTGCCTTGCTTTTAGACTAGCTCAAAAAACCTGTGTGCAAACGACTTAAATATTGAAGCAAATTGCCTGGGATTCTTTTGCCCTCTGTGTAGGTATTTCTTGTCCATAACTGCATGGGAAATGAGTTACCCTCATTCAAGTACCAGTCACAGGCCACAGTCTTCTAACTTTTAAGATGGGCTCAGGCCGCATATAGTCACAACAGGCATAGGGTAAGTGTTTGGAAACTGTGCTTGGAATCTGAGAGGGAATGGAATTAACTCAAATCCCACTCAATGGTATATAAAAAACAAACAACAAACAAACAAAAACCACATGCTTCCTTGAGATTGCTGTGAATTCTCTAGGCTCCAAAATGTTTGTTTTCTTTCTGCTTCTAAATCACTCCTAGTGCATGCTATGTCAAACAAATTGAGTTTGCATGGCGGCTCTGAGCTTGATCAGTCTTTGACATTGCTTAGTTTGCCTAACTTCTCTGAGTTACGGCTGCCTGGTGAGAGGCGTGGATGATAGTGCCAACTTCCTGTTTCACAGAGCTGTAGCATCCAATACGCACCCAAGGAACATGGCCCAACGCCAGCACCTTGACAGCAGCCACTACCTTCCCTGTGTTAGGAACGTTATTCCTCCTGCTTCAGTAGTCTCCTTGGCACTCAGGAGACTTTGCCTTTGTTTGAATCCTGCCAGCCTTTAGGGAAAAAAATATGCTACTATAAAATTTACTATGTTTAAAAATAGTTTCCTAGGGGCCAAGCAGAACAGACAAAAACATCAGCGTGAATGGTAAGGGAAAGAGGGTGCTTTGGACCCCGTGCCCAGACAGCACTCTTTGCCTCTGTTACAAATTCTAGGACTTTGAAATGAAAATGCTTTGAATCTTAGCAACCATTGTCCCAATGGCTGAACTGTCCTTCTTTCCAATCCAAAGTTGCTGGGAGAGATTCTTACTTATCACATTTCCACCTCTGCCTCCACCTCCCTCTCCCTCATCTGCATCTCCACCTCCCTCTTCAGCTCCCTCTCATCTCACACCTCGAGTGACTGCAACACATGGCTCTAGGCAAAAGAGCCAGAACCAGTGCAGAAAGATTGTCTCCTACACGAGGAACACTGGTAGAGAGAAAGTACCTCCAAGTCACATTGAACTTTCTCCATTTCCCTTGGCCCGTGAAGAAGGCTGCTCTGAAGAGCGCCTGAAATGAAGGGAAAGTCCCCTGGGGAAGAGTGAGAACCAGGAACTGGATTCTGAGGAGCACTGATTTGTCTCACACGATACATCCTAAGAGTTACGGAAGCTTTTGAGACATCAGTCTTGCCTAAAATGCAGCCAAGAGTTAGAAGTGCTGTGCCTGTGTGAAGGGTGAGGGGTAAGGGCACCTGCCAGTGTCACTCAGGAAGAGCTTGGTCCGGATTATGTCACCCTAAGTGCTGCAATCAACCCGTGAGCTCTTAAATTCTTTCTCCTAAGGGGGCTGCACTTGCATGCTAGGTCACTCCACAGTGGCCTCTGAGAGTAGCCACGCTTTGTTATAAAGTGAGTGAATAGTGGTGAAAGTTTATGGGCTTCATCCATAATGTGCTGTTCATCTATCGAATGTTCAGTTACAGCTTTGTGAACGGAAGTTCCTGTAAGAAACATAAAAGAGACAGAAAAACTGTACCCATGTTAAGCATCCCAAAGATTCCTGGGCTGGAGAGAAGGCTTAGCAGTAAAGAGCACTAGCTGTGTTTGCAGAGGACCTGAGTTTAATTCCCAGTGCCCACACGGTGGTTCATAACCGTGTAGCTATAGTTCCCATAGAATTCAATGCCCTCTTCTGACCTCCAGCTCAAAAGGCACGCGTGTACATAAACATATATGCAAGCAAAACACTTGTGATATAAAATTAAAAAAAAAAGATTTTGTGAATCCAAAGGATTAAGCTTGGGGTAGTAGTGAGTTAAAATGTTACAAACCAACATTAAATCATCTGGGGTCATGTTTATTCTCTTTAAAAGCCATCGACTACACACCCCTATATGTAACCTAACGTCCCTGAGAACAGCAAGACTTTAAAATATGTTCTTAGCACACTGGCTACTTTTACCAGTCCAACAGCTAGGAATGCCATTGGATCCTAGCTGGGGCCTGTGCTGTGTTCTGCTTTCCATGGACCCCCACCACTTACTAGGCAGATAATGCTTTGCTTGATGCCTGTCTTTGCTATCAGTAATAAAATCTCCTGTTATTGCCTCCAGAGTTGAGCATGGCATTTGTGAAAACCTGAGTTTTGTTCTGGTCCACAGTCACTCGTATTTGGCTCCTGAATAGACCATCTCTTATTCCCCTTGATGTGAGAGGGGGTTTTGCTTTGATGGGTTCTTTCTGATTTAGATGCCAAATCTTCTCACTTTCATATATTTGAATTATCTGATGCTAACTTTAATGTTTGGCTTGTCATTATTCCATAATTTAAATGGAAGTTACCGATTCTTTGCTTGTAAATAATGGAATTGGCTCTCCTCAGGCGGCTTTGTTAATTATCCTTCCGTGAGTTCAGTTGGGTAGCCCATTTGTCAGTGGACAATGTTTATCTGTAATTTTCAGTTTGATGACTATCATCATGGCAGAGAAAAGGGACAGAGCTAGTGAGCAGTTCTGCCTCAGTGGGGAAAATGTCTGAGCTTAAGCCATGTCTGCAGGCTCAGGCACCTGGCCAGGACCCCAAGTCTATCTTCCAGATACTGACATGAGCTTCAGGTCTGAACAGAGGATGAGGAGGATGAAAGAGGAGTGCGTCACTCAGCAGTTGGTCTAGGCGAGGTCTCCTTGGGCACTGTCTCAGCTTCAGTTCTTCAAGGTGGTCCTCAGCAAGCAATGGCTTCTTCTCTAGGGTGCAGCCTCCCAGCCATCTGGCAGACTGTTCTATCTTCCAAGGCTTTACTTTTCCCGGAATCCAAAGAGAGTACAGATTTAGGTCAATGTCTGGTCTCCGTGCCTTTGAGTGAAGTAAAAGAGACAGGCAGTCACAAATGAGGGCAGAGATGTCTGGCTTCTATCCTACCTTCGGTTACCTGAAGGCCAAAGCAGGGAGTGGTTTTTAACAAACGAAGCTTCTAAGTGCCTCTTGCCATGAGTGCTTGAGGGACCTTCTAGTCTTTCAGCCAAGGCTGATAGAACACGATTGCTTTTTGTTAATCAGGACTAGCTGTGGTTCAACACAACAGGTCCTCAGTGTGTGCCGTAAGCGTCTCTTCTGTGTATCCTTGTAAGGGATGCTGTGGATGTCGTGAAGAACAAATGTCCCAATACCAAAAAAAATAAAAACAAAATAAATAAATAAAAACTGACCTTAACACTCCCTTTTGGGAAGACTTGGAATGTCTGGAAGACAGACTGCAAGGAAAAGGCCCAGAGGATGGGTGGAGAGATGGATTGGTTGGCCTCCAGACAGAGGGAAGACAACTTGTCATGAGGTGGCCGGGTGGGTTGGTTGACTTCCAGGTGACATGAATGGATTCCTTACCAGTTGGATGCCTGGGTAGTTTCATGCCCACATGGGTGGGTGGATTGGGTGACATCCAGGTGGATGGAAGATGTGGAACACCTCCTCACAGGGGGATACCATTTTGGATATGCAAACATTTCTCCTTTCCAGTAGACTTTTCTAGAGTCAAAACTTATGTCTGGTCATAGCAATGAGTTCCGGCTTCAAGCAGAGGTTCCTGTGTGCTTTCTCACAGGCATTTGCTTCTCTGGTTTGTTTGTTTTGTTTTGTTTTAAGATTGGATCGTGGTCTTAACTATGGACTCCTTTATAAGAATTACTCTTTGAGTACTAAATTTAGTCTTCAATTAGTCAAGGATATAATGGGTTCATTTTCAAAGGAATTGTTCCTGTAATTTACATTTGTCTATCTAAAAATGCTGGTTAACAACATCAGATTCTCCCTCCCCCCCACCCCCAGCTTTTAATACCTAACAGAGTGACCTCAGAATCGCATGTCAGTGTTGTCCTTTGCCCACACTCTGAAACTTCCTGAGGCTGAATGCTGTGGCTTCTCAGTCTTCAAAGCAGATCAACAGTACAAAGGCACCCACACCTTCCTGCTGTAGGGGGCTTTACCTACTGACTGTTCCCTGGGTCCTGGCCTTGCCTTCGTCATCTGCCTCTCCCCAGGGATGTTTCTGGGAGTGCCGGCCCTCCTGGAAATGCAGCAGGGCTAAGGAGCCTCTTGTGAACAAACGGCCTGAATGTCAGCCACTGGCACCTCTTCTCTGCTGAACTCAGGGTGGCTCTAATGATGGGAAATTATCCCTTTGAGTTTTTGCAGATTGCTGGGAACTCTGGCTTTAGATCCATCCTCAGGCTGGTTTAGACAGAAAAGCCTTCTGCAGCAGCGTTCACATGGAGCCCTGTCTTTACTGAGAGACCTGCTAGTGAACGTTAACACCTCCTACTTGAGTGGCTTCTAACCTCCTCCTATTTGCTCCCACACAGCTGGTGAGGTGGTGCATCTGTGATTGATCTGCCTCATGCTCTCCCGTGAGAGTGCATCTCCCTGCCACAGACATTTGGGAGTGCTCCCTCCCACCACTAAAGTTAGACCACGCCCTCCCTTCTCCAGCCTGTTACTACTCCACCCCTGATCTCCCCAGGAGTCCTCGATGCTCCCAACTTCTGTGTGTGCTCCTGAATAACACTGGTGGGCCTCTGGTGTCATTTGCCCACCCTGTGAACACCATTTCCAAGGGTGCATTCTTGTGTTCCAAACCAGTGTGGGCACAATTCCTTGCTTTCACCAGAGAGCACGGACAGGACCCAGTAACTGTGAGCCCCTGTTTTCCCTGCGGCTTTTACCCCTTGTAAAGCAGCATGCATGCCTCTCCCAGGCAGTCGCCATGAAATAATGACCAGGAAGGAGCCGCCTTCCCCCTTTTGTGTCCACCCCTGGGTGCTTTCCTCCTATGGACTGTTCCTGGGATTCTCAGCAAGAGCAGTGGCATGAGCATTGCCCTGAGTGACAACCCTGGGCTCTGGGAGAGGAGAGGAGCGGAGGTGCTGGACCCCTTTAGGGCTGGCTGAGTGAGGCGGGTCCTGGGCCCTGGGCCCTGGGCCCTGGGCCCTGGGCCCTATGCTTCTCAGTGGGGATGGAGTCCCCTGGGAGATAAGCTAGCCGGTCATGGGGCTCAAGCAGGGAGCGATTAGAGAAAAGGTTCTCAACCTGTGGGTCGAGACCCCCTGGCTGGCCCAACATCCCTTTCACAGGGTTCACCTAAGACCATTGGAAAACACAGATATTTACATTACGATTCATAACAGTAGCAGAATTACAGTTAGGAAGCAAAAACGAAAATAATTTTATGGTTGGGGTCAGTACAACATGGGGAACTATGTTAAAGGGCCTCAGCATCAGGAAGGTTGAGAGCCGCAGGCTTAGTGGACCAGTGCAACAAATGGATGAAGAACCGGTTTGAGCAGCCTCCTTTGAGGCGGGCAAATGCAGTGCTAGGCCAGGAACACTAGAGGGCGAACAGAGGGCTGAGGCTGAGCACAGCCCAAGCCAAAATCAGTCTGTTCTTGCCAAGATGGGAATACCATTTTCTTCCCCCTTGAATTTTAAAAAAGTGAAATGTCACACTATGCTACATATGCGCCCTCTATGTATTCGTTGTGTTTGTTTTTCTCCTCACTTGTAGGAAATCTAAGCTAAACAGGCACACATCTCTGTGATTCTAACAGGCCTCAGAGACTCCCATCCTCCATGGGAAGGTATAGTCCGGCCATTAGTTGCTCGCCAGGTATGGCCTCATGGTTTTAAAGTCTCAGGAAATGCATCCCATCCTTAAGCAAATTATACCAGAGAGAAGTACCATGTACAATTAGACTCCTGTATGCTGTAAGTGAACACAGGCCATGACTTGTAGGGAGAAGTAGGAGTTGTGTGGGTGACAACTCCCCATAGCCTCTGGGCATTGGTTCTCTGCAGGTAGGATGGGGTTAGCATAGAGCCTACCTCACAGGGATTTGGTGAGGACTAAATGAGGGAAAGGCCTTTCAGGAAGGGCTTCTCAGTCTAGCAGCTGGGCCTGAACCTTTCCCACCTGTGTTAGCTTTGTGTGGTATCAGACCAGCTCCGTGTTGGTTCACACTAATGAACCAGCTTCACTAACGGCTGCCAGCTGCAGACATGTGCTCGTTGTTAGGACAAAATCAAACTAAGGAAGGGGTGTTGTCTGGGGTTTTAGGGCACTGTCCACCATGGTTGGGAAGGCGTGAGATAGCTGGATGGTTTGTGTCCAGTCATAGACACAGAGGACGCAGAGAGATGAGCGACAGTGCTCAGGTGGCATCTCCTTTACTGTTCCATCCGGGAGCTCAGCCCACAGGGGCGGTACCAGGCACATTCGGGTGGATCATACCTATCATTTAACCCAGTATACGAAGCTCACAGAGGTCAGGTCGACAGTCAGCATCAGCCACCACAGGCCGCCTCTACCTTTTTACTAATCCCGCTACACTCACATTCTTTGCTGGGGTTGCATTCCACGCTTCCCCCTCTCCCCGCTGGGGTTTTGGATATTTGGTGGGGAAGGGTGATGTCTGTTGTATCTTATTATCCCCTAGCTTTTGTCCGTGTCCGCTCATGGCCACACAGGCAGAGCACGCAGCTGGTAGCTGGGGCTCTACGTGGAAACTGTGAACCCCCAGCCCCAGCTGCATGGCTGCGAAGCTCACAGGAAATCCAGGCTTGCTATGGCTTGACTCTTGTCTTCCGTGCTGTGGGGGCTGGCAGAGGCTCTGATATGCAAAAGGCCCGGAGCTGTCTTGACAGAAGAAGAGGTGACCTTGAGGCGGAGTAGAGGCCAGTGGACAGAGCCGGTAGCTGTGAATTAAAGGGTGCTAGGAAAACAGGAAGAGCAGGCTTCTTGTGTCCACAGGCACCTTGCCTTGAAGACAGCACATTTTCTTCTCCAGATAAAGGGAAGCCTTCTGGTTGTTAATTTCCAGACACACCCATAAAAAATTAAGCTTTAATGGAAGAGATGATGACGGGACTCACTGAGGTTGTCCATGCACACAAAGGCCATGAGAAGTTAAGTGATGGATTCTTATATGAACTTTAAAAATTAAAGATACCCATTACATACTACATATATCACTTTGGAAATAATGGCATGTGTCTTGCCTGCATTTGGAAGAAGTGCCATGTCAAGATTGAGCACTCTATCGGGTACCCATGGCAACAGAACACAGAGGCCTCCCTGCACATAATCTCTGCTGCCTAAAGCCGTCTGTGCGTCGTCTATTGTCCCAGCCTGGCTCCTTCACAGGGACGAGGCAAGAAAGGATTTAGAAAGTCACCTGTTTGGTAAGCCAAATTAATCATTTAGCAAAGTTCCACAGGGAAGTCACTCAGAAGGAAATGAGACAGGGACAGATTTAGAACTATCAAAACCTGACATGCAGCCAGGATTGGATTTGGTTCAATTTTAAAGTCAGAGCAACTTTATGTTTTACCATCTGCTTCAACAAGAGCCTCGTAAAATCTGAACACTGCGGTCCACAGAGATTCACATGTGAGGAGAGGTTGTGCTTTCCCGAAGGCCGTTTAAAGAAGAAACCCAGACTAAATAAGGCTGGGGCTTGTCCAGGGATATAGTTGTAATTAGGAATCGCAGAAAGGATACGTCCTGGCTGCTGTGCCGTGAGCCTGTCTGCTCCGACACCCTCCGGAAAGCCTCAGGCTTTTCCTGCACACAGCTTCCTTCCCACACAATGGAAAGCCTGGCTTCAGGCTGATGCTTAGAGAAAACAGGTAACGGCACCGCCGCCTTCCAGCAAGCAGAAGAACTGGCTTTGAAAGCGCAGCTCCGAACTGCCCTGTGAGGCACCCTTATTGCTAAAATTAGCCAAGGACATGAGAGGGAAATGGCTTTGTCAAATTCCTGTGGTCTGGGTTCACATGCAGGTGCTCTTCGTTGAGGAAGGCAAGGTCCTCACCTGATCTCTCCTGTCTCTCCCTGCACATTATCACAAACGTGTGCTCTTGGAGGCATCGGTCTGTTGCATGCTCTCTTGGTAGGGCATGACCATGTTGTTGTCCTGGGTGCTCCTACAGCTGCTTCTTCTTGACCCTCTTCACACCTGTTGTAACTGCTGGTTCTCACAGTCCCTTGTGAGTGTGTCCAGTGAGTGAATGAAAGTGAAACAGGAGGGGCCTCATGACTTAAAGGAAGGCAGAGGATAAGGTGCTTTATACTTCAAGCACAGTGTCGCTGACACTGACCCTTGTAACGAAAGATGATTCTCCAGGAAAAGTGTCCCTGGGTGTAGATGTGTCCAGCTGTGCTCTGCAAGTCTCCACAAGAATACTTTCATTTCAAAAATGCTCACTCAAGGTCCTTCTATTGGCCTAATATTGAACATGTGTCAAATACTGCAGTGAATTAAAATCTATCAAAAAAAAAAGGTGCTGGTCTTTACCAAAATGGAGTCCACAGGAGGTATCAAAGTAAATGATAAACAGGGGATAAAGGGACAGAGGCTCAGACAGACCCTGCACAACACAAGGGGAAGGACTTCTGAGTGTCAGGTGTGTGAGGAGGAGAGGGTAAATGTGTCACCCCACTCTGCACGTACAGTGTCACCTTTCTCTCCAGGGTGGACTGGCATCTGGTGAGGGCTCCCACACCTCCATTACTGAGCTTGTTCTGCTGAGTGAGGAGGAGCTGAGAAGGGCTATCCTGCATGAGCTTCATCTCTGACTGCGCCGGAACACAGCTTGCAGAAGGGCGGGTTGGAGAGAGGGGTGATTCTAACACAGTGACTGTGAAACAGAAGAAAAGCACATTGCCTTGGGAGGTTGTGAAGACACGAAACCACCGCTGCAGCCGTGAAACACCTGAAAAGGCAGAATTTTCTACGAATGCACTTGTAGGTCAGAGAAGCAACACAGACATCTGCATCAACATACTGAAAGTTTAATCAAATTCATTAAAATAATTGTCTTTAGCTCTTGCTGAAGATAGTCGGGAACATTTGTGTGTCTGTGGAAATCTACATAATCTTTCTGGATGTGATATTCTCCTTGAGCAAGCATTGGATATATGCAAACGAGCGATTTAGTCTCAATGTGTCCTCATTTTTCAATATGCTTGACACATTCCAAAATTCATCTTGACTTTTTCCTTGTCTTCCAGTCTTCCATGTTGCCTGCCCCTGAGTTTTGTTTTTTGTCAATTGTGTTAAAAGAGAGAGAGAGAGAGAGAGAGAGAGAGAGAAACCTTCAAAACAGAGCATCACAGTTGGAGAGCAGGGCGCCACAGCTCCCCAAGTGTCATCGGCATAGCCTCTCCCACCTAAGGAAGGCATTCTAGGACGCTGACAGAAGTCAATGAAACATCAAACAAAGTGCTAGTGAATGAAAATGGGGAGAAATGTCAAAGGGTTTATTCACCAGATTTACCCCAGACTGTAAGGCTGGTTCAGTTTATGGAAATCAATTAAGTCAGCAGACTAGATTAGTGTAAGAAGAAACAAAAGGCTTCCTGTCCCCCTCATGGAATAGAAAACATGGCAAAATCTAACCCATTTAAATATTAAAAGCCCAAAGCATTAACAATGAAAAGATGGCACTTTTACCTGGTGAATTTTCACTTCAGAAACCAGGACTCTGACAAGACTGCCCTCACCGTGACTGCTCACTGGTTCCTGCACCTGTAGCAAGGGCACCTTGGGAGAAAACAAAATAAAAGGGATTCAGATTAGAAAGTAAGAAAAGAAAAAAGATCTATTCTTAGATAGTGTGACTTACATCCCTACACACACACACACACACACACACACACACACACACACACACGCGCGCGCGCAATGTAAGGGGCATACACATTCCTACACATATACACAGACATAGACATGTTAGGCCCAGCATGAGCCTAATTTCCTGAAGGAATGAAGAGAAGTTGGGACACCTGGTCTCATCGACGCAATATCACAAGAGGTTTAACCATTGCACACTGGGGTCACCGATGCTGGTCAGCAGAGAGTGGCTCTAGGAGACAAAGGCCTTGGGTTTTTAAAGGACAAGGCACGGGAATTTTCAGGGGTTGCAGTCCTGCCAAGCTAGACAAGGCCATTAGAAAAAGAAAACAGAAGAAAAGGCACATCATGTCATGATTCCAAAACTGCTGCAAGGCCACAGTAAGCCAAGACACAGTGGCACCAGCTTTAGACTAGACACACAAGTTAGTGGAGAAGAAGAGAGAGTCTAGAAATAGCCTTTTAGTTATGGTCAATCAACTGTTGATGAAAGGTTCCAAAACTGTTCAATGGGACAAAAAGAGCCTTTTCAGCAAATGGTGCTGGGAAAGCAGAAGATCCATGTGCAAGGGAGCGGAGCCTCACACCACACACAAATGCTGCCTGAAACACACATGGAATCAAGCAGCTCTAAATACACAAAAGCCTCAGAAACAGAAGAGCTAATCTTTGCAACCTGGGATTAGATAAGATTTTGCATCTGACACCGACAGCGGTGAGGCGAATGAATGCTGATGTGTCTTAACTGTATTACAATCATAACTGTTATGTTTCCTGTGAGACACTGTTGAGACCCTCAAAGCACAAGCATTTCTCCAGGGTAAAGTATTCTTATAATCCAACAATTAAAAGGAGACAGGCCCTTATGAAGGGTGGAGAACCTGTGCTTATAGAAGAAATAAACACACACACACACACACACACACACAATGCTCAGAATTAGAATCTTCATAATTAAGGAAATGCAGATAAAAAGTATGAGAGACCTTCCATGTCTGCCACAGAGCCTAAAGGCCAAGGAATCAGTTAGAGAATGGCATGTACTGTTGAGGACAGGAAGATATTTGAACCCAGCACTGGCGGGATCTTTGGAAAGCTCATTAGCTCTGCAATATGTTAAATATAGAGTCATCAGAGAACCCCAAATATCCTCTCCTGGGGATATCGGAGATAGAACGGAAAGTACACATCTATGCAGAAATGTGTTTAAAATTCACAGCAGAATTCATTATTCATGATAGCAAAACAGACAAAACGATCAAAGCCCAAAATATGGAAGCAGTATCAGTGCTCACCTATTAAATAAATAAAAAAATATAAGATATCCACAAAACTTCATGTCACTTACTTTCAAGACACTGATTTCAGCAGGAAAGTGGATGAAACATGGAAATATTGTGTGAAAAAGTCAGATGCAAGCAGCCACACAGGCTAAGATTTCTATCCATCCTGTGACCAGAGTTTGAGAATCTAAAGATACTGAAGCAGACTGGAGGATGCTAGCAGATGCAGCAGGTGTTGTCTTCACACAGCCTCATCGACAGCACTCTGTCTCCAGCCTAGGCTGTCCGTTACTATGGGAGGGCACATACACTTTTGTCTTGGCTGTGTCATCCTGCAAGGAAGAGGTGTTTCCCTGGTCCTCCCTGCACCAAGACATCCCTGTATTGCTGAATGGAATGAATCGCTCTGTCTTCCTGTTCCTTATTTGTGACTGTGCTTGCTCTTTAGCTAGTTTGCCTGGCTGCCCTCCTCATTCCTCCAGGACATTAATCACCTGAGAATGCAATGTACAGACTTAAGACAAAAGGACGCTTGGGTCAGGGTTCACTATGTAGCCCTACCCACTGACTATGTAGAACAGGCTGGCCTTGAACTCAGAAAGGTCTGTCTGCCTCTGCCTCCCAAGCTCTAGATTTTACATGTGCCCCACTATGACCAAAGACACATGCATTTTGATCATCGTATCAACGTTGGCTTTAGAAGCTGCTTCACATGCTCCTTCAGGAAGTGTATAAGTTGACTTATACCTTCAATTGAAAGTTGTGTGTGTGATCAGTATTGGAAACAAAGGCAATTTATTCCCTGTGTCTTATGTTTAATAATAACACCAGTACGTAATCTCTCAGAATGGCACTCATCTTCTGAGCTCAGTGTGACCAAGTTTGTCCTGGATCTTCCAACTAAAGTTCTATGCTGCGTGCTTGGTCACTAGGAAGCAGGAGCGCACTGTCCGTATCGTGCTGTTGGCTTCTCTTGGCCATCAGTGATGGGGCCCTAGGGATCAGGCCCAGGGCTCTGCCCTTCCTGTCTTTACCCTGTGACATCATCTGTCTAGGAGGTGAGGCCTTTACTTTCTTCTCAAAGCAGACTCAGCCTCATGATAGTTTAAGAATTTCCTACTGCCTTGAGAAAGTTTTGGGGATTCATCAAGACTCAGGCAAGGGAACAAGGAGAAAGAAGGAGGTGCTCATATCTGCTCACTACATTACTCATGTCCATAAAGCATGTGGGACAAAAAGATGGGAAGAAAGGAAAAGTGTTGTGTAGAGTGAATCTGTTAACAAAACTGCCATAATCTTGGACTTTAATTGTGTATTTTATATCCATAAGGCATCTACTATTAATCGGCTTACTGATTAAGCAACCATGTGCTAGGAAGTGAATTATTAAAGATGACTGTGTGCATAGATTAGTGGAGAGAAAAATTCAGACACCAAAATTATAGTAGCAAACATGGGTGTCTGGTCCCGTGAGTGGATGGGTTCAATGAGAAGTGTAAAGGGCCCCTGCCCTCTCCGTCTTGGTCATCACAGTGTGTCTGTATGCTATGCCTGTGTGATCTCCTCATTGGGGCCTGGGTTATTGATTCTTGCTGGCACACAGCTCGAGTATCTGTCACCATAGTCATAGCACCTGTGTCTGTGAACTGTTGATTCCAAATTTCCATCAGCTGTGCTGACTCCCCTCTGAGGGCATTGGAGACCCAAGGAACTCAGCCACCCTTGCAGCGCCTGTCTGACAGTACCAGAAGCAACCCGAGCCTCCCTGAGTGAGCTGAGGTCTCCCCTCGCCACTCATTTTCTCAAAGACTCAGATCCTTCCATTTCCCCTCAGTAGTTTGAGAGAATGTTTTCATCCAGTTTTATAGTTGCCTAGAGCATAGGTTCTCAGAATCACAGGTACAGAAGACCTCAGAATGCTAGGTCTGGCCCAGACGGCAGCCCAGCGATGATGATACCGGTCCATGGACCACCCCTCCACCCCTGAATGCACTCTCTTGCTAATCCCCCTTTTTCCTTCCACCCATCCTTTAGATTTAGGTGATCATTTCAGCAAGGTCTCCTCAGGCCCTGTGGACTGAAGGAGGTGTTCCAGTGTAACCTTTGAACACAGCTTTCCTACGGTGGTTCCTGTGGTTCTCTTGCTGCGCATGCTCCAGCATCCTCCTCCAGCTGCAGGCCCCTGAGCAGTGGCTCGGAGCTCTGCTGTGCTATGGTTGTAACTCATATTGCGCATATTGCCTTGTCCCAGGTGCAAGTTCTTAAAGAACGTAAAAGGAAAACACGAACACATTTCCAAGGCATCCTGCATCTCTCTAACAGCACGGAGATGCAGCAGGGCTTGGGCTGCATGCAGCCCAGTGGCAGATGGAGAGCCTATGGAGGCCTGAGGACAAGGCGTTCTCAGTCCCTGACATTTGCTTTTTATCCTGTCATGCATGCTGTCTAGACTCCTCACTTCTTAGGAACAACCTGCTGTCTTTCCAAGGCTCTTACACTCTGAGCCAGGGGGTGGCCTCACCTGAGCCCCTTTCAAAACTCAGTGAGCAGGTGGTCATCGTTAGCTTCCTATTGCTATATTGAAACACGAGCAAAGCAGCTTGGGGAAGTAAGGGTTTATTTCATCCTGCAGCTCTCAGACCGTGCTTCATCACCCAGGGAAGCCAGGGCAGGGCCTCAAAATAGGAACGGAACATGGAGGCAGGAACTGGAGAAGAGGTCACAGAGCCCTGCAGCTTACGGCTTAGTGCTCATTGTTCACTTAGCTGTGTTCCTAGACAACTCAGGACCACCTGCCCAGGACTGGCCCACCCACAGCAGACTGCGCCCTCCCCCGTCAATCAGGAATCAAATCGTGTCCAGCAGGTTTGCCTACAGGCCAATGAGTGGGGACATTCTCTCGGGGGAAGAGGGTGTTCCTCTTCTCAAATGACTCCTGCTGACTTCAAGGTGACAACCAACCAGGAGACAAGCGAATCTCAGGTCCATCATTTGGTGGGAATCCATCTAGTCTGCTCCATCCTCAGCACGGGGATGCTTTCAAGCCCACATCATTTCGAGCGTGGACTAAAATGAGAGCTTTCATGTTGCTTCCTTGCTGGCTGCCTCATCTTCTCAGTCCTGCTCTTCAACATCTCACAAGGTAACTATTCTGGTGGGAATCTGATAGGTGACACTCTTCTGTTCCATGTGGTGTCCTCCTGTTTTAGGTCAGGGGGCCCTTTGGCAGTCTATGGACCCTCTGCAAAGTCTGTAGGTATGCCCAGGGAAAGCTTGCCTAGGCAGTAAAGTTCTTGACTCCAGAGATGGAGTCCTTCATAGTCAAACCCTGTCTGTCTCCAAAACTCCGATTTTAGCAGCTTCTTTTTTGTTTGCTTATTTGTTGTTTATTCTTTTGTTTTGGTTTAAAGATAGGGTTTCTCTATGTAGCCTTGGCTGTCCTGGACTCACTTTGTAGACCAGGTTGGCCTCAAACTCAGAGATCTGCCTGCATCTGTCACCCTGAATGCTGGGACTACAGGTGTGCCCACCGTGCCCAGATCTTTAGCTGCTTCTTGTGTGCAATGCAGATGTTCCAGAATCCCCGTGCCACATGGCACCCCGTGGATGCATTGTGCCCTTGATAGGATGTTCTGCTGACAGCAGGGGTTTTTTTTCCACATCTGCTACACCTGCCAGGAAATATTCACTATGGTAGCTTTCTTACCATGCCAGGAAATTTCTGTCTTCATATGTGTGTATCTGTGAGTGAAAAATTGAATGCATGATACACTAACACCCTCAAGCTACCTGTGTTTTACATCTTCAAGAATTTTTCTCAGTCAGTTGCTACTATGTGCGATTTCTTGGTCAAAGTGCCATTCAAGCACAGGTACCTGGAGTCCCATCCCCAGTAGCCATGCTATAAAAGCCAGGCCTGTGGCACTTCTCTGTAACCCCAGTGCTGGAGAGAAGGCAGGGGCCTCTTCCGAGTTTTCGGGTCTGGCAGTCTAGACAAGCTCATGACCTTCATGTTCAGTGAGAGGCCTGGTCTCAAAATTTAAGGTAGCGATCAGTTGGTAACCTTTGACCTATAGACATTCACTGCCTCCCCCGACTACATACCAAAAAGGTGATGTACATCTTATAGAGTAAAATGCACAAATACGACAGCTCAGCTCAGCAAATTTCAATCTTGTTTCTTTAGACCCATTCTCATTCCCCCAGACCATAATACAAAAGATTTTTCTTTATTCTAGAAGCTTCCCTCATGACTTCTTTTTCTGCTAATAATCTATTTCCTTTTTCTGCTATCACAAATCTTGAACTTCATGCAAGTGAACCAGGTCATAAATGTAACACTTTCAAAATATCTCCCACCAGATTCACGTGAGATTTTAATTCAGGGTTTTTTCTTCACAGCCGTCGCAGTTATTCTACTTTGAAACATTTAATTAACACCTGCAAGTAGGGTTTGAAGATATTTGTCTATGGACTCCACGGAGGTGTGGAAACAGTTCCTCTAGTACAAACAGCTTAGACATAGTGTTAACGGTCATACCTATATTCTGAAAATGTCTATTAAAATTATTACAATTGAACTAGTAGATAACAGTTAAATTCGCCTGTGTACTCTGAAATCCCGTACGTTAAAATATACTATGCATTTCTTAATGAAGTCTTACTTCCTGTCTGTAAGTCTTTTTGTTGTTGCTGCTTGAGACACTATGTAAGCTCTAGCCAGCCTGGAACTCCCTCTATAGAAAGGATGGCCTCAGAGGCAAGGAGATCCTTCTGCCTCTGCCTTCCAAGCTGAGTTTAAAGGTGATCAGTACCATGTCAAGCCTGTTTGTAAATCTTCTGCGGACACTTGCTTCCTGTTTACACTCAGGACGGACTGACTCTCCTTACTGCAGTGTTCAAGGTGGATTGCCTGTGCTACCTATCTGCTCTGATGCCACTCAATGGTGGCAAAGCAGCACCGCACCAGCATTTCAGAAGAAGCTCATCTGATGCATACATTCTCTGTAAAACACTGAATGTACATATGCATGATGTATGTATGCAATTTATGATATATAACCAGGATCAGCAAGTCAGTACCACCAATTTAACCACAGAAAAAAGGAGCAGGAAGGTGCTGATGTCCATCTTTCCTCCACCCTCGAACCCTGATTTTCCTACTGTCTATGACCCTCGTCTTTCCTGGGTCTTTTCTGTACCCTCATTTCAGCCTTTTCCATCTACTTATGTATAATAAGAAGGGTAGAGGTTCATGAGGAACAGAAGGGCAAGGAGGGCGATAAAAGAAAAAAAAAAGGCTGGAATGAAACTGGTGGAAAGAAGGGAAGTAGATACCAGGAGCACATGATGCATGTGATATCCAAAAGTTGTTTTAAAACTGGTATTGACCCCTGATGCGATGTAGGACTCCTCCACGGCCAAACTGGACCCTGGTGTGGAAACTTCATGATGAATCTGGTCTTGCTCTTACATGCTTGAATACCCATACACTTTGCCTAGTTGTGCCTCAGTTCCTTGACTTGTTAAAAAAAAAAAAGAGTAATAGTCTCTATGTCACTCCATTTTGAGGATTAGCTGAGCAGATACTTAAGACTTGCTTACAAAAATGCCTGGCACATTGGAATTACGGTTTGCTTATTGTACACAGTCATGTCTACCCAGTGCAGGCAGAATCAACACAGGACTATTGTTTATCTCTAAACTCTTTAAAACACCTCAGGCTCTAAGTAGAGAGGGAGGAAGATGAGGAGGAGGTAGGGGGCAGAGAGAGAAGAAAGTAGAGCTGGAGAGAGGGAAAGTAACAGACAACACAAAGCCCCGGGTCATGATTCAGGGATTCAGAAAACAGCTTTCTTGCCTTGTTCTACTGCAGCCCACTCCCTACAGAGCAGAGCACAGAAAGCCAGCTGCTGCGTGTGTGGGCAGTGGGAGGAACCTCAGAAGAACCACTGCATCAGAAGACTGTAAGCCTCTGCAGGCAGCTGGCACATTAGTCTACCGCTGAGGGGGGAGGAGAGCGGGAGGGAAAAGGAGGGAAAGTCAGAGGGAGGCAGATGCTCTCAGGCTTGACCAGCTTTGGGATGACAGTATTCACATCTCAGGGTAGAACACCATCTTGTCTCCTCAGACTGCCTTTCCATAAAACACATCAACGTTGCCAAGTTCCTTGACCTACTGACCCCACGACATAGACAGAAAGAACCATGCTATACATGGAACAGCAAGTTCCAATAACCACTCAGGACTACTCCCACTACTAAATTCCAAGGACCAAGTCCCAACCCGAAAGCACGAAAAATTCTGAAAAACTTTGCACTTAATGTTATCTCTCTCCCTCTCTCTTCTCCCCTCTCTCCCTGTTTCCCTCTTCTATAAATTCATTCATTTTACATCCTAATCATAGCCCCCTCTCTTTTCTCCTCCCAGTTCCACCCTCCTTCCTTGTTTCTCCCTATCCTGGTCCCCTCGTCCTCAGAAAGGGGGAGCCCTCCTCCCTTATCAACTGACCCCAGACTATCAAGTCTCATCAGGACTGCCTGGATTCTCTTCCTCTGTAGCCTGGCAAGGCTGCCTCACCAGGAATAAGTGATCAAAGAACAGGCAACAGAGTCCCTATCAGAGAAAGCCCCTGCTCCCCTTACTAGGGAACCCACAGGGAGACTGAGCTGCCATGGGCTACATCTGAGCAAGAGTTCTAGGTCCTCTCCATGCATGGTCCTTGGTTGGAGTATCAGTCTCAGCAGGCCCCCCTGGAACCAGACTTCTTGGCTCTGTTGGTATTCTTATGGAGTTTCTATCCTGTCTGGTCCTTCTATCCCTAACTCTTCCCTGTGCTCTTTCCAAAGTTTGGCTGTGAGTCTCAGCTTCTGCTTTGATCCCCGGCTGGCTGCAGTCTTTCAGAGGTTGTATATGGTAGGTTCCCATCCTGTTCTTTCTCTTCAACCACATCTGGTGTCTATTCTATTTGTCCTTCTGAATGAGAATTAAGTGTTCACCCTAGTATCCTCCTTGTTATTTAGCTTCTTTAAGTATGTGGATTGTAGTATAGTATCCTGTACTGTATGGCTAATATCCACTTGTAAGTGAGTATATACCATCTGTGTCTTTCTGATTCTGGATTACCTCTCAGGATGATCCTTTCCAGATCCATCCATTTGCCTGAAAATTTCATGATTTCCTTGTTTTTAATAGCTGAATGGTATTTTGTTGTGTAGATGTACCACCATTTCTTTTT